>BSBK01011302.1:0-227203 GCA_027943335.1 Chamaecyparis obtusa | reverse complement strand
AAATTTAAGGATCTGTACCTTTTCCCGATACCTCATTGTCCTCTTGGGCAACTTGTTTTTAGTTTTTCTATAGTTACAATAATGACATCCAAAATCATTTACACCTTATGACCCTTGTTTTCCACCATATCAGTGTTTCCCTATTTATTTACTATTTCAGTATACAATACTCATTCCTTGTGAGATAAATACTGACATACATCTGGACTTTGAAAAGATTTATATTTTGGGGACATGGATTTGTATAGGTTTGAAATGTTTTCTTCTTATGTTATAACTAGAGCTGTGTTGGTGTTTTCTTTTAAGTGGCTATAATTGGAAAGCCATATAATTCCTATTTAGAAGCTCTGAAATAATAAAAATTTAATACACATAATTCTATAGTAATTATTGCACTCAAATGCTCCCCAAATGCCAAAGCATTAACTATGCTTAGCTCTACTTGATGCTTTCTTTCTAATATAAAATTTTGTGGGAAATTCCTATCGTCCATTAAAGTATAGGTCAATGAGACATTCTTGTTGCTAGCTATTCAACACAACTGATATGTAGATATAAAATGACCAAGTCATTTTATTTTTGTACCCCTTAAGCTTGGATCTCATAAGGAAGCTTGGAAGAAAACAATACCTTTCCAAACAAACTACATCCTTGGAGGTACTGAACTCACTTTGATCAACAATCTAATATAAGAATGAAATTTTCTCTTATGTGCCTTTGAAATATCATTAGCTACTGTGACAGTTGGCCTACACCTCTAATAAATAGTGGTATGTGGTATGTTCTGGTAGGACATGCAGAAAAATGTAATTTGGTAGACAAATTAGTTGACCGTGGTAGCCCCTAGAAATTAAATACCGTTGGCAGAAAAACTTATGTAACAATTGTCATTGAATCAATAGCTTTGGTACCAAACCCATTTTTAAATCTTGTGTAAATGACTACTATTTTCTATACATCAATTTACCTCCATGTCTTATAGTTATATGCTATTGTGGGCTCTGAGTGCATGATCAAATTTCATCTTTCTCTAAAAGAATGTCTTAATTTTTGAAGATATTATATGTGTGATAAAATGCACTAAGTATCTTATGTTTCTTCTTGAATAGTGATGGCCTTTGTAGTGAGTCAATACTGGCTCTTAAATTTATTTCAGCCAGACAGGTCAACCTATTCGTGTCTCCACTTATTTGAGTTAATAGCATGTTTTACAATGGCTTTGTTTCTTTGTGGCCTACCTTTCTTTCCTTTGCTAAACATGTTTAATGCAATAGTGTATGTTTTCAAGCTTGGTGAGTTATTGCCAAATTTGTGAGTAGATTTTCAAGTTGGACGAGTCCATGCCAAACTCAAGTAAATTTATAAGATGGGTAACTACCAAAATACTTGCAAGAAAAGACCTACCAAAAACTAATGAGTTAGTGAGTTTAACCTGCAGTACATGTGAGATATTTTTGAAGACATAGCCAAAAAAATGAAAATTCAAACCATTGATAAAACCATGTCTCTTTGTGATTTTCATCTATGGGTATGTGTAGGATCATGGTATGCCAAACTAGGCCCTTAAGTGGCAATGAAAATTCAAAAAATCAGGTTTAGGCAAGTTGACACAAAAATTTAACAAGTTATAAATACTATATCAAAAATATGTAACAAGATAGTCTGTAGAAATTTGAATTTAGTTTCTCCGATACTAGGCATTTTTTGAAATTAATTATTCTATATGTTGAAAATTTCAAATTTCAATGTAGGAGTACGAAAATTTTAGGAAAAAAATAAGTAGGTATATGTCTGACCACCTTAAACACAATCAAATGATAATGCTTTTTTACAAGATTCTAGATATAAGTAGTAGACTCGTGTCCAAATGTGACACATATTTTTTTGTAAGTTGTTTCCAAGTAAATAATTAATTATGATTTTTCTTCTACAACTTTTCCAGATTACAAAAAATCTCATGTCTGACCACATTAACTTAGTGTAAAATTTATCAAATTGAAAACTTTTTTTATTTTTCTTGTAGTAGGAAAAACATAGAATGTGACACATGTTTTGGATTTCAAAAATGTTATACAGTTTGAAAGTTATAGCTATTTTTCAATAAGTTTATCAATCAGGACTAGAAAGATAACAAGTAGGTGTATGTCTGACCACATTAAACAAAATCAAATGATAATATTTTTTTTATAAGATTCTAGATAAAAGTAGTAGAATCATGTCTAGATGTGATGTATATTTTTTTGTATTTTTTTTCTAAGTAACTAATTAATTATGAATTTTCTGCTACAAATTTTTCTGAATATAAAAACACTAGTGTCTAACCACCTTAACTTGGTGTAAACTTCATCAAATTGAAAGAATTGTTTATTATTATTTTATTAGGTGAAGGATATAATATGATAGATATTTCATATTTTAAAAATATTATATTGTTTGAAAGTTATAGTTCTTTTTCAAAGAGTCTATCAATTAGGACTTCTTTTTCACATTGCCACTTTTTAGCATACCATGATCCTACACATACCCCTATAGTGAATAGGACTTCAATGGTGTGAATTGATTTCCAAGTGATTGACAGGGATTATTGATGGTCAGTTGAAACTTGGAAGTGATAAATCTAAGAAAAATGATTGTGCCATGAAGGTCCCCATAGTCTTGAAGGTATTGATTTGGGTCTAGTTGTGGGGAATCCACCCTTTGAGTAATTGTGGTGATAAAAAGAAAAACATAAAGATCATTTTGGGATGCGCTGGATGGAAAATCAGAGTTTTTCCCTTTATTTTGTGTGACACAAAGGACACTACAATGGCATTACTTAATGGTTATTTTTTGACAGTGCCCATCTGAAATGGACACTTATGTTTTCATCCATAACTCCTTGATTGGTATCTACAAATTGGTTCTTTTGTCAATAAAGATGTGCACACCTTCTCATAATGAAGATTTGTGTAACTTGACAGTGTTGATAAATTACCTTCCATTTCTCATGAATATGGTGATTTGAATTTTTCTTACTCAAAATGTTACCTCTTTCTTATTCTTTTGAGAAGTTCCAGGCCTTTTTGTTTGTCCATAAACATAATTTGATTCCCTTGCTGGTCATAGCACATAAATAATCTTTCCCTCAACTATATAAGCTCTTATGGTTGTTGTGGTACTAATTACAATGTCATAAAAAATCCCTACCTCCAGGGAGATGTTCAAACATTGTAACATGTTGCCAAAGAGGTGATACCTAGTCAAATTTAAATGGCCTATCTATGCTTTGGTCCATTGAACTAGAACTAGCCATTGGGTAAAAAATTGTTATGTAGGATTGAAATGTCCCAACGTGGGTTAAAATGCATTAGTGCAGACACAGGTTAAAATGCATATTTCACAAGGATTTTTTCTATAAAATTTAAAACCTTGCATTCACCCATTGAATAGGTCCTAGTTTTTGCAGAGTTGAAAATTTTGGGCTTGTTGAGTACTCTTAGAGTACAAGTTTGTAATTTATGGTTGGAATGATGTTTAGATATCTTTTGTTTATCAAATGGGAGCTTTTCAGTGACTTTAAGTCAATTCAGGGTTTTTAATTCCTTTTAGGTTTCTTTGCTTATTAAAATGTCTTCAATTTTTTTGGTTCATATTTTTTGAACGACCCTACCTACGGGTTTATTTGGGTTTGCTGAGGGAAACCCAGGCTCCCTTGAGGTACATTTGAGATGTACTTGGTGGATTATACCTTAGGAAAACTTGGGACAAATCCAAGCTAGAACCTGGACATGGATCCATTTGGGCCAGGTATGGTCACCATACCATGTGAATCTTGTAGTTCAACATATTTCATTTCATTCTATAGAATAACATATCTCAAATTAGTTGTGTTCTAGTTACTATGTCTTGAATGGCGCATCCAAACATCCTCTAATTACATAATTGAGCTCATGGGGATCCAAAATATATTATGAGAAGCTCAACTTTAATAATGACATTATTTACATTTTTTAATAGTGCTTATAGAAGTTTATATCCAGCTATGCAAATCAGCTTCTTGTGCAATTCATAGGCATGCCCTACTGAAAATAGATTTGTATCCACTCAAACTATTATATTGCCTAAAGTTGCAAGTATTAACTCCATCTAAAAGCCTAAGAAAAAACCAATAAGACCTTTTACAGTCTCTGGGTATCCCCAATATGTGTCTAGGATCACTTGGAATAAACATATCCTAGATTTGGATACTTATCTTTAGTAAACATGAAATGGTGGTACTTGACTGTATATATAACTTTATGAGGCTTCTGGATGTACATTTTTTCAACGTTCAATCATGAAGTGGTTCAAACTTTGCTGGTCTTCGTTTGAGGATTGTTTTTATAACAATTCATCCAATGCAGTATTATTAATCTCTATGTTCCTTCTATCTTATTATCAAAAAATACAACATATTTGTATTCTATATTCTTGTCTTCAATGATTCTCATACAGTTTTAGTTGGATGAATTAGGTGGGGTGGAACATAAATGAATTCATTCCTTTTCAATGTGGGACTTATTCTTCTCTCTTCAATTTGGTACAATTTGTTCTTTATTTATTAAATATTTTACTATGCAGTCATTAGATAAATAAATAATGGAGATGAATAATTTCTTGAGTTTCAAATTTTATTACAGTGTTATTCAATTATGTGAGACAACTTTTATTGTTTATGAACAAACAACTATTGCTAAGGAATTACTTGGTCACACTTTGGAATCCTTGTGTGGCATCAAGTACCTTTATAAGTATGACTCTCCAACATTGTATGTTTGAGCTATATAGTTATAGATATGCCAATAATGATATGGTAATCTCTTCATATAATTCCAGATTTCCAAACTTGGTTACTATGTTTTCTTTGTTTAGGATGCTGAACAATGATCTATTTCTTTTAAAGGATCATACTATATTAGAGATGTGGCCCTATCTTGATAAGCTAACTCATATTTTTAGGTCCCATCATTGTATACATTCATAAATTGAATTGTTTTTACTATCCCAATGTGAATCAATGAGCTTCTAAGTTTCACATTAGTCATGAGGATTTGCAGAGATATATATTAGTAAAAAATGTCAGGCTCTCTATTCATAAATTTGACTTTGATGATATATTTTGTACTTATCTTTGTTCCATTTTTTTTCTGGCAGTTTTCAACATAATAAGAGATAAAATACAAGATAGAATCTATTTAGTTTAAAGCTCTTACATTAGGGAGTCTTCCACGTACACTACAAGGTTAGTTTATCCTCTTTAGCTCCTATTATTGGTTTTTTGAAAAGGATGTATATACATTTTTCTTTTCTTTTCCTGTGTGTATTTCCATACTTATTTTCAAGTGCACAATTATTTTCTAGATTCATACTTTCCCTCCATGGTCTGGTAATATGAGAATCTCTCACTATTCTGAACTTGATCTAAACTGATCTAAACAAAAACACATGTACATGGCCAACTTTTTCTTTCAATAAAATAAGTTAATTATTTGATTATGATAGGAAACTCTTAAAAAAAGTGTCTTGTTGAAGAAAACCAAGTTTTCAGTTGCATTGGTATCAATGTTTAATTTTTTGACAATCAATTATTGCTTACAATTCAATTCAGCCAATTATTTGATAGCCATAATAGATAGGATGTTGAGTCCCAATATAAGCTTGAATATTGAATGAATAATTGATAACAACAACATAAATGTAAATATCTCTTCTTATCAACTCTTGATTTATCACCAGTGAACCAAAGAAGGAAATGCCTACCTTACTTTACAATAAATGGTGATGGAACCACAGTTATGTAGTAGAGAAAATGTAATCATGTGTATGCAATAGCTTGAGGGACATACTAGAGTCAAATACAGGAAAATTAAGCTAAGAAAGAAGTTGCATTACTATTTGATGAATGTGTAATTACTGAAGTGTTTCTTGATAATAGTTACGGTGGAGCCTCTCAAAATACCACCCATGAACTCGTCTTTACAATCATAGCAGCCACACCAACACAAAGCATAGTCCAAACCTTTGTAGCTATTCTATGATCTATAAAAAAAATCCAATGCATCTATGGTGGCCTTGCTACATCAACTTGAGTTAAGAGGTAAATAAAAAATGCCAATAGTATCACCACCAAGCCATTTCATTCCATCTCATAGGCAAGCATGATCAACAACAATCTTGCCTCCTATGTTTCTATGATAAAACTCTTGCACAAACTTATCTTTTCTCTTGTTGACCCCTCAAGAATATGCTACTATTGTGTACAACTCTTCTTACAATGCCTATAGTAACACACATTTAAAATAGTATGTGCATTCAACTGATTTGACACTCCCTCCATAAAATACGGTTGCCACATACTTCCATACTCTCAATTTATTCTTCACAAGAACTCATTAGTCTTTTAGCATGATGGTTTTCTCTTTAATAGGCTTGAATCTCTATAATTCTATGGCAAAAAGTTGCATCTATTTTTTTAGATAGCACAAATTTTTCGTATGATATTATTTGGTCATCTGTCACATGTATTCTTCCCACACCACCACATAATATCAACCTACTATATTGAAAATTGAGAACTAAAATAGGTAATTAATCTAATCATTAAAATACTATTTAGAAAGTGGAATCAATTCACTCCTCCTAGATGCTTATTCTTATGACTTGGAACAATACTACACACCCACATCCTCACATTTATTTTGCAGGCCAATTGCATTTTTCATGTATACAAAAGTAACTAGATGAAAAATTATTAGTTCTAAGGTTTAGTAATTAGTATGTAGCAAGTGTATATTACCTAGGTGCTTTTGTATAAGAAGGTAAATTTATGTCTGAACTAGAGAATTTGAAACAATGTGCCATCATTTGGTGACTCTATATATCTTTCCTTTTGTTGTGTTTACTATTGTTTTCTAGATATTGGGGAGAGACTAGCTATAAACTATAACTTGTAAATCTCTAAGCATAGAGTTAGGAGTTTTGAGAGTTCTTTAGATTGTATTAGGTCAATATCTGGAATGCTATAATTCCTATTGCATGTAATAGGACCAATCCCCTATGGATAGCACTTATCTAAATAAAAAAATAATGTGATTAAAATTTTAATTATTTCTAGTTTTAGTTTAAGACTCTTTATTTTAAGTTCGCAGTATATAATTTAAAAATAATTATAGTAATGTTTAATAATATAAGTGTACAACATATACAAGTTTTCAATTTAAAATTTATATTGTATAATTATTATATCATACAGTTCAATATAAAATGAATCATTAAATGTTTATATTTATAGATAAATATAAATTTAACTGTATATATTATATAATTATTATATAATACAGTTTGATATAAAATGAATTATTAAATGTTTATATTTATAGATAAATATAAATTTAACTATATATATTTTTATATTATACTATTGTAAGTTAAAACCTCAAAATTAATAATTATAAATTTCTGGTTTAAGATTACAATTATAAATATATAGTTTACAGTTCAAAAATAATTTTTAACATAATGAAAACTGAATGATGGTTGAGGGCAAGTATTGCTTCAGAATTGCGCCTGCATAGGGTTTCCAAAATTTTAGTTTCCTTTTTCAGCATTCAATGTTTACTTATAACTTTTTGTTTTGTTATCAGTTGTGGAGGAGCAGTGAAATGCTAAAATGCAAACAATATGCTTAAAAAAAGTGTAGACTTTGGTTTTTACTTTAATCTATTTGAAATTGTAAAATAACTACGTAAATTGTGCCCAACTCTTGAATTGTGTCAAAGTTTTCTTGGAATTGCCATGTCAACATTTGGCTCATCTAGATTCTCCCAGTGAGTTGCAAAAATTCTTCAACCTCTAAAATTGAAAACCCTTTTAAAATCCCCAACGATTCTATGTTGTACATGATTTTGCAATGTACTAAGCCTAGAATTGGCAAGAAAACTAGTTGATTTGGCAACCTAGTTAAAAAATTAAAATATTACTACGTGGCCACTATTTTCTTCATATCCAATAGTTGCAATTTACAATTAGCTATGGTTCATTTTTTTAGTGTTTGTTTGTGACTGTGTGCATCCATCTCATGTTGGCAAACCTATATGTTGGACTCACCTTTGCATACTCATCTAGACTCAAGTTTGGCAAGTTGCAAGTTAAAATTTGAGCAACTGGCATGTAAAAAATTTTGTGAATACTTGTTGAGTATGTGAGTGCTAGATGAACTTGCCAACTATGGTTCTGACAAGGTGACTTGCTCTTTTTTAGACATTATTATAAAATTGTCTCAAATTTTTCACCTGGGCATTTTAATTATTGTTGAACTATAATTTGTCTGCAACTTGTTACATTCTCTCTGTAGATCAATTGCCATTTCATCCTTGGCAACAATTGTTTTATAGAGCTTTTGCATAGTTCAATTGCATCATTCCTACTTGACATGGTTTTTTGGGTGGTGGGGGTTTTGAATTTGGTAAGATTCTTTTGCATTTTAATAATTTTCTCCCCCACAAGAATAAGGTTGTTCTTCTCTTGTTGGTTTGTATTACCTATATGTTGTTTCACTTCTAGGAGTGACTGGTACACATTTTTTTCAGTGTTTGGCTGTGACTGTTTGCATTGATCCCATGTTGGGAAGTTTGTGTGTTGGACTTGCCGAATACTTATGCAAGTTTCATACGTGTATGGACTCCATATTGGCAACTTGGGAGTTAGAACTTGAGTAACTCATTTTTAGAAAAGCTCGTCAATACTTACCGAGTATGTGAGTACTCAGAGTATGCCAACAATGGTTATAACAAGTTGACTTGCTTATTTTTGAGACTTTTTTATAACATTGATGATTTTTTTTTTCACCTTGACATTTTTTAATTTTTATTCAATTGCGATTTGTCTGCAGCTCTTTATGTTCTATTGTAGATCAATTGCCACTTCTTCATTTGTAGAAAAAATTTCATAGTGCTTCCGCACAGCTCAGCTACATCACTCCTACTTGACATTCATTTGATGGTAGGGGTTTTCAATTTGGAAATATGCTTTTGAATTTCAATAATTTTCTCCCTCAAAATAGTAAGGTTTCTCTTCTACCATGGTTCATATCCCTTATATGTTGGTTTACTTTTAGTACTAACTGGTGCTTATTTTTTAGGGTACATAAAACATACTTACATCTTGATGTTGATAAAAAGTACTAATTTTTTTATCATATCAATGGTTTTTTCTTTTAAAAATATTTGGTTTCTTGAAGTACTACTGGATGATGATAAAAATATTTTGTTTTCACATAAAATATTTATAAAACAAAAAATCACACTTTGAGGGGTGCCACATTGCAAAGTGCTCTATTTAGGACTAATTTTAGTTTGTATGGAAGGGAGGACTATTGTATGACATTATATCTCTACTTCGATTCATCTATCCAATTTTATGTGGTCAAAGTATGAGCCTTCATTGATAAATTTGAGCTCTTGACAACATCTCTTGAAGTTAGTTTCATTAAATAGCCACTGCCCTTAATGAATTGCACGTATGAATTCGTTATTCATAGAGGTGAGTGAAATTTGTACTCTATGTCATTTGGATTTTATGAGAAGATTTATGTTTTGGTAACAATGGTGTAGGGTGGTGTTTTATGTTTTCGATGTGGCACCACTTGTTTGTGTCTTTTTGTGTTTTGTTATGAGAGGTAATCTTATTTGCAGGACGCTTTGGCTGAAAGTGTTCACCTTGTTGTTTATGGTTAGACTTTATGCCATTGTTATTGGTACTGGTTTCTTGCTTTTACCTTTAAACTTTTATTTGATTTTGAGTGTATATTTCTAAGCTTCTCTCCATGTATTAAATTCCAAGAATTTCATCTCTTCTTGCAGGATTTATAACTATACCTTGTTGCAATATTGCCTGACTATTCTTTAGATTGTCACATGCACCAAGTTTTGTTGACAATGCATGAAAGAAATATGTGTGATTGATGCAGGAGCATCCTGGGTGTAAGAGCAATCTTACATCACCTAAAAATATTTATGGTTTTGTTTTCAATAAGAGCTATCTTGTGTAGAGCTGCTATTTATGGAAACTTGCTATTTTTAGTAAGTTGGTCATCCGATATTAGAATGTTATGATTTCTTCCCTGGAGGTTCATGTTGGTCATATCAGCTTGCCAGTAAAGTTTCATTGACAGATCAAGTATAGCTTTGTAGATATTGAAGATTTTCGGTATTGGCAACAGGGTACAGAAACTTTGAACTTAGTTTTGAAGGCTTTAGAGGCCCCGGATGAGGTCAAAAATTTGGGTGACAGGTGCTTGTGCCAATCAAGCCTATAGAATGCTTCGTGGCCTTTCTAGAATGGAGTTATAATAGTCAATCGGGTCAACTGGTGATGACTTATGGTCTTCGAAAGTTGGGTCACCTAAAATGGCAGAAAATGATTTTTCTTCAAAAATTTTGTTTGGGTTTCAAAATTTATTTTGAGCCGAATTTGATGTAATAAATTGTAAAATAAAATGATTCTAAGTTTGGTCAGCCTTGTTGGCTAAAATTCTAGAACCTTCCCAGGCAGTGGAAATTTGCTTATATAAGGAAGGCTATAGTGTTGTCTTAGGCAGCTCGGGATAGTTTTGGGTAGTAGATCTAGGTATTGATTCAAGGCTTTTTCCTAGAGAATATTGTAAGGGAATTCCCATGTGGCTTTGCATATTGTAATTCTAAAATTTGTAATTCCACATTTGTGGAGATAATAAGAAGCCCATTTTTTGTTCTTGCATATTGTTGTTATTTCTCTATTTCTATTATGTGTTTGTGGTATTAAGGGGAGTACCCTTCATCAAGTGGTATCAGAGTAGGAGTTCCTAAGTGTGTAAATAGATCATCGATTGTGAGGCAGTTTGCACTAGGACCATGGTTAGGGTTTTAGTGCGCATCGCAAAAATGCCTCCGTGAAGGGAACATGGCGGAAGAGCTAGTGTAATAACACATGAGGTTAGAGCCCTCCAGAGATGAGTGTGAGCATTACAAGAAGAGATTCATAGAGGAATAAATCTTAATATTAGAGATGAAAGTGAGGATGAAGCCGAAGAAGAAGATCAAGAAGGAGAAGTCAAAGTTGTGAACCAGGAGGAAGAAAGACTTTTTCGGGCCATTTCCAAGATTAAAAAAAGACCTAAGATTGAGGTTCCTACATTTTCAGGAAATCTTAACCCAGAGGAGTTGATCGACTGGATCAATGAATGTGAAGAATATTTTGAATATGAAGATATTGAGGATCTTGATAGGGTAAAATTCATGAAGGCCAGACTGAAAGGTCATGCGAAGATTTGGTGGCAAGAGATTCAATTGGAGAAAACTAGAAGAGGGAAAGATAAAATCACAAGATGAGATCAAATGGTGGATAAATTGAAGCGATAGTTCATCCCTGTTGATTATGAGCTTGACCTAATAAAGAAAATGCAAAGTTTGAAGCAAGCGGAATGATCTATTTAGGAGTATACAGAGGAGTTCTATCGAATCCTCATCAGAACAGGCCATGCAGAAGTTGATAAGGAGAAATTTTCCCATTACCTTAATGGGTTGAGGTCAAGCATTCAGGAGGAGTTGAATCTAGTTTGAATGAACAGTATTGAAGAGGCATACCAGTTTGACCTAAAAGTAGAGGAAAAGATGAACAAGAAATTCGAGAGCAGACAGAATGGAAGAGGTCACAATGGACGATCTGGTGGGAGGTCATATGGAGGTTGAAATGAAGATTTGAAAAAGGAAGGATGAGGCCAGTAGTAGTCAAAATCAAAGAGGAAACAATTCCAATCATTTCCAAGATCAGAACAATAGAGATCAAAGAGGAAGAGGAAGAGGACAAGGTTCAGGAAGAGGAGGCTTTCGTGGAACATGTTTTCACTATGGAGAAGAAGGTCATAGGGCATTTGAATGTCCTCAATGCCAAGGAAGGACAAATAGGAGGAATGAAGGCCAGACCAGAGTGGCACATGTAGATGAAGATGCCAGATCCTCAAACTCTGAAGATGCTGAAAGAGGAGAAACATTGATTAACATAAGAGTCCCAATGAGTGGTGAGGATGAACCTGAACAAAGGAGGAGCCTATTTCGCACTAGATGCAAGTGTGAGGGTAAATGTTGTGATGTGATTATTGATAGTGGAAGCACTAAAAATTTCGTGTTAGAAGAGATGGTGACAAATTTGAATCTCAAGAGATAGAAACACCCACATCCATATCGGATTTCCTAGGTGCAGGTGTGAGGCCTCACCCCTAGCCTATCATAGCCATTCAGTTCTACTTTTGACATAGACATATTTTATGATTATATTTTGATGCCTTATGGATTTTATCGATACTTTATGATGTGGTTTTATCACTTAGTAGATTGATGGACGTTATATTATGATTATATGATGAATATTGAGACATTGGTTTGAGACTAACATGTATGTTTTAATTTTAATTTATGAACATTTATGATGATGAAGTTTAATTGCAAATTGAATTATGTATGAATGCGATGTTTATGTTTGAATTTAATTGAATTAAGTATTTAAGATGAGTTGTATGTTGTGGATAATCAATTGTCATGTAATTTATGAATTGTCAGATGAATTACTTGATTTCTAATGCTATGTATTTACATGTTCATTTTTAATTTCCTTGGACTACTGATATTGGAATTGAGTGTGCAGGGAGATAGGCCATGGAAATTCGGGGAATCATCACAGAGACTATTGTGAATATCTGTTGAGCCAAGGTTGCTTCTAGTGAGAAGCCAATAACCTTGTTGTGATGTATTTATTTTGTAAAGTGTGATGCATGAATATTTTTGATTTATATGTATTTTTGAATGTTATTTTTTATGAGAGAGCCCAAGTGGATATATACATGGCATGTGAAGTGTTTTTTTGTATTGTGTCACTTGACACATGTGTGTACATGAGGCCATGACATGTCCACTTGGGGATTGGTTGAACACTAACCTAGGAAGGTACCTTTAGGATACCCATGAAGACCACTTGATTAGAGAGCTTAGAGTGTTGTCTAATCCTTGAATTTCGAATTTGAACTTTGCTTGCACTTTTGGAAGGTTAAAAAGGCACCTAGGGGAGAGTTTTGACCATTTTTAGTTACCCCACTTGTTATACCATAGGGTAAGGGTCATTTTTCACCAAAGGATAACCCTTGGTTGACCAAATGACCCATCCAAAAGTTGGTTTCCCAAGATGGACGAGAATCAACTTTTGGGACCAAGCTTTGGATAGATCACCACCCACTTAGAAGGAAGTCCTCTTTCCACCTTTTTAGCTTACCATTGTAAGAGACCAAAATTGGAAACCTTGTAAGGGCCTTTGGGAAGACCACCCAATAGGAATGCAAGCCTTATCCATAGGAGAGTGTGTGGAGGCATTTTTAGAGGGCCCTCTTCCTTTGGAAAAGGTTGACACCCACTCTCTAGATTTAGAGATTTTTGCCAAATTGGAGGACCTTGGATATTGGGAAAAGCTCATCTTCAACTATCTTCCTTTAGCATTGGATCAAGGTTGGTGGTTCACTTCTCTTAGTTGTTGAAGTTTTTCTTTCCTTTTCATGTTGAGAGAAAATGCCCTCTTGAATAATATTTGTTGTATGCATAATGAAAATATGGATTCTTGTAGTGTTGTGTTGTGAATTTGTATGTTGTAGTAATGGAGTTATTTCTTTGTGATTCATGTTTTTATGTAGTGTTCTTCTTTGTAAGCTATGAGAAATCTTGAACTTGATATGCTCATGATTTTCATAGCATTGTGAATGTGAAGTATTCTTGTTGCTCTTGAACTTTTCCTTTGTTTTCATGTGAATTGTAGTGTGTTGTGAGGGAGTTCTCAAGGCCACACTCACCCTTGGGAGGGAAGAGTAGCCTTGAGGGTGAAGGGCTTTGTTGGGACATCCAAGAGTGTAGAGTCTCTCCTTGGAATGGAGAGAGATGAACATGGAAGTATGGGCTCCATGTAGCCATCTTTATTTACATTTTGTTGAATGGGGGTCATAAGGATTTCTTTTGTGGAGTTGTGATGTAGAGAAGAAAATTTGATGAGGAAGCCAAGTGATGGCTTAGTTCCCATCAATAGATGTGCTTCTCCTCTTGGTTTAGTTCCACCTTCACCCAATGTGAGTTCATATGAGACTCTTTGTAACAAACTTGGGAGGGATTTTTTCATGTAGTTATGTCTTCATGTCCTTGTGTTGTGAGCTTGCTTGAGTGTTTTCCCTTGTCTCTTGATGATTCCCCAAGTTTGGGGGTGGCTTCATAGAAGCCTAGGTTGGGAGGTGAGCACTCCTTGGCATATGCATTTGTGTTTTATTGCAGGATTTTGGAGCCATGAAGTCTTCTTAGATGGAGGTGTAATCTTGTGAAGATTTGAAGATGTTATCATTTTAATGTTGGAGTACTTTGTATTGTGAATGAATCCTTGAAAAGATATCTTGGGATGTCCATGAGCTTTGTAATTTAGTAATGGAGTTGTCTCTCCAAAGCTTGTGTTGCAATAGTGTTGTTGTAATAGTGTTGTTGTATTAAGTTGTGAGCATATGTTGTAAATCATGTGGTAGTTTCATTTATGATAATGTAGAAATCATGTTCTTGTGAACACAATGGTTGTTGTATAAAGTTGAATACAATATGTATAATGAAAATATCTCAAGGTATTGAATAGTAATATTAATTGTGTTCCTTGAGTTTTCTCTTTTGAAATAGATATGTGAAGTTGATGTTGTTATTTAAAAGGAATAGTGTAATGGAATTTATTATGATGAGATGAATAATGTAAAGTTGAATTTTCATAACCTTGCTGAGGAAAATCTTCATAGTATCATATGTATTGCATAAAGGAAAGAAAATTGTAATTTCATGTTGAAAAGGAGAAAGAAGTTTAAGTTCAGCATAATAGTTGTTCTTTAGTTTACATTGCCTTGATGGACTCTTGTAAATAAATTTGTTAAAAAAATCCTGCTATATTATGTCCTCTAAGATTAAATCTATTCCTCTTAGATATCAAGTTGATTATAGTGAAAGGAAAAGCAAAATTTATAAAAGAAGCAATGCAAAAAAAAAAACAAAAAAAACAATGAGAAAGAAAGCAAAATGGAGACCTACAGGTCTCTGGAATTTGTATGGGAAAATTTCCCATACAAATTCCATTGCCACAGTCATTATTTTATTATAAAAATTATCTACTTGTTCAAAATGAAATGCAATATATAATATAATATAAACATGCCTGCTCCAGGTCAACAAAATACAATAAAATTATAATAAATATAATAGCCCCTCACACCTTTTTATCCATTCCCAAAAAGTGGCGCAGTGTTTAGAAGTCAGGCTTGCTTTATACAAAACTAACTTTCATTGGACTATGCCCTTGTACTAGTGCAGGCTTATAACATTAATCATTGGTGGTGAATTCTCCCAATACACCTCCTAACCTACGCATGTCCTTGTTTAGAAACTTTTCAAACACCTTTCTAACCTACGTGAGGGCTCTGTTTTGGCTTGTGGCTGAGGTGGGACCCAACACCCACTTGCCTTCTCATCCATTTCTCCAATTATGCGCTTGTATTTGGGACTATTTTCCTTGTTTGAAAATGCCATAGGAGATCTCGTGGGCCCCCTCTAGCACTAGTCCTCCTCTCCCTTTAAATGCGCACCCCAATGCTTGCATGAAATGTTGTTGGCCCTCCCTCCCTTGGCACGTGGGACAAGGGGGAAGTAGGATAGGGGAGTAGGTTAGGGGATAGGGGTAAGTGGTTGCTAGGAAATAGGGGGAGATTAGATTAGTATTTAGTTTAGGTAAATTTTATTAGCATTGGATAATTCCTTTATGAATTTTTATTGTTTTATTAAGTTGTTATTTTTATAAGTTTGTTTTAGTAAAATTTTATTGTAGTATCTATTTAATATATATGTATTAATAATTAATATATTATAATATAATAATTAATTAATATTTTATTAATTAGTTATTATATTATAATTATTTATTAATTATATATATATATATATATATATATATATATATATATATATATATATATATATATATATATATATATATATATTACTTAATTATTATTGTTTATTAAATATATTATCCAATGATATTGTAATTTTATTAATTGGTTAATACTCACATTAATTAATTGATATTTTATAATTAGTTTATTAATATATGTCTCATATAATTTTAATCATCATTTAATTGGTTGTTATAACTTATCATACTATGGATCAATATAAATTATCTTTATAATTTTAATAAACAAAGTTGATATTAGTTTAAGCATATCAAAATCGATAAACAATATTTATAAGAACATTACTTAAAGAATATTCTAGGCAATGTTCTTTTAACTCTAAATAACCTATGTGATTACTAAAACAACGAATCGTTTGTTAAACACAATTAACGAAACCTCCTAATTTTGAAAACCACTTGGCATCATTAATAATATAAATTATGGAATTAGACCTCGTTGTTGTCACCAAATGCAAATCAAGAAATGTTCATCCTAACCCTATTGTACTCGGTTACATCATCACCACCTTAATTGAATATTTATCAACTAGTAACCTTTTGGAAACCAACGTTGGTAAAGGACTTATTCTTCAAAGTCTTTCCAAACTATTGACAGAGTCACCTATTAACCTGTAACATAAACTTGGACTTAATTTACCCTTGAAAAAAAAAAGAAGTTGGTGTTGTTTTAGAGTAAAATATTATGGGCATGACAGCAGGATGACCACAAGATCATGGTCAGTGAACAGTGCCTAGTAAAGTTCAAGATTGGCGGGTACCATGATGAGGTACTATGTGATATCATACCTATGGATGCATGTCACATGTTGTTAGGTAGGCCATGGCAGTTTGACAGATGTGCTATACATGATGGTCATGCGAATACCTATTCCTTGACAAAGGATGGAGTGCGACATAAGCTAAAGCCATTGAAGGAGACTGAAGAAAAGGTATGTGGTAATGCAAGAATAACTTTTATTGATGGAAGAAAATTTCTAGATGGTATGAGGCATGAGCATGTGTTTTTTTCTTTAATTTCAAAAGCTGGTAAAGAGGAAATAAAGGATGTACCTGTAGAGTTTGTAGATTTGTTGAATGAGTTTTAGGATATTGTATCTGATAATGTACCTGATGTATTACCACCGGTAAGGAAGATCGGTCATCAGCTGGATTTGATTCTAGGAGTCAGTTTGCCAAATAAGGCAGCACATAGAATGACACCAGTAGAAAGTGAAGAGTTGAACAGACAAGTACATGAGTTATTGCAGAAGGGGTTGATTCGAGAGAGTCTGAGTCCCTATGTTGTACTAGTGGTATTAGCACCAAAGAAGAATGGAGAATAAATGATGTGTATAGATTCTAGAGAAATAAACAAGATCACAATCAAGTACCAATTTCCATTGCCATGAATGGATGATCTTATGGACTGTTTGAGTGGGGCTATGTATTTCTCAAAGATAGATTTGAAGAGTGGATATCACCAGGTTCAGATCAGAGAAGGAGATGAATGAAATACTGCCTTCAAGACAAAGGATGGACTGTATGAGTGGTTAGTCATGCCTTTTGGGCTAACCAATGCACCGAGCACTTTCATGCGGCTCATGAATGAGGTTGTGAAAGAATTTCTGGGTAAGTTTGTCATTGTTTACCTAGATGATATTTTGATCTTTAGCAAGACATTGGAGGAAAATATGATGCATATTCGTATGGTGTTTGAGAAATTGTTGATTAATTTGAAGAAGTGCAGTTTTGTGAAGAAGGAATTAGTGTATTTGGGGTTTGTAGTTTTAGCAGAAGGTCTAAAAATGGACCCAAAGAAAGTATAGGATATCCTTGAATGGCCTACTCCAAGGAGTGCTACTAAGGTAAGATCTTTTCATGGTTTGGCTAGTTTTTATAGAAATTTTATCAAAAATTTTAGCAATATTTGTGGACCCTTGATTGAAATAATGAGAGCGGATAGAAAAGAGTTCAAGTGGACTAATGGGGAAGATAAGAGTTTTAAACTGTTGAAACAAAAAGTTACAGAACAACCTATTTTTACACTTCTAGATTTTAATAAGGTGTTTCAAGTAGACTGTGATGCTAGTGGTACTGCAATAGGAGCTGTTATGAGCCAAGAAGGTAAACCTATTGCTTATTTTAGTGAGAAGTTAAATGATGCCAAGAGAAAATATTTTGTTTATGATCAAGAATTTTATGCTATAGTTTAGGCATTGAAGAAGTGGAGACACTATATGCTTCCTAAGGAGTTTTTTTTGTATACTGATCATCAAGCTTTGCAATATTTGAATAGTCAAGGAAAGTTGAATCAAAGACATTTGAAATGGGTTGAGTTTTTGCAGAGTTATACATTTGTTTTGAAACACAGAAGTGGAAAGTCTAATAGGGTTGTAGACGCGCTTAGCAGAAGGCAAATATTGCTGATAGAGATGTAGATTGAGGTGGTTGGGTTCAAGGAACTCAAGAATTTGTAACCATAGGATCTTGATTTTGGTGAAGCTTGGAAAGCTTGTAAAGAACCTATTACTCTGGACAGAATGAAGTGGCTGTATTTCATCATTCAAGATGATATGCTATTTAGAGGGAGTCAGTTGTACATTCCAAGAAGTTCTATGAGGGATAATCTCATCAAGGAGAAGCATAGTGGAGGATTGGCTGGACATTTTGGTCAAGATAAAACCCTTGCTTTCATTAGTGAAAATTATTATTGGCCATAGTTGCAGCAAGATGTCAAGAAGTTTGTACAGAGTTGTAGAGTATGTCAGATGGTGAAGGGAGTGAAGAAGAATATGGGGTTGTATCAACCATTACCTATATGAGAGAAGCCTTGGGAGGATATCAGTATGGACTTTGTTCTTGGTTTACCAAGGATATAGAGGGGACATGCTTCAATTTTTGTGGTGGTTGATATATTTTCAAAGATGGCACATTTTATTCCCTGCAAGAAGACTAATGATGTTGTTCATGTAGTAGAATTATTTTTCAGAGAAGTGGTGAGACTACATGGTTTGCCAAAGAGCATAGTTTCAAATAGAGACACTAAGTTCATTGGATATTTCTGGCGTACATTGTGGAAGAAGTGTTACCCAAAATTTCTCTATCATTCTTTTTTGGCCACGGTTCCTATTTTCTGAGAAATGCTCAAGTGTCAAAAATCTCTATGTTTTCTGCCTTTAAATGTCGAGAGTCCAGTGTGTTTTCTTCCCCATTGTCAAAAACCCAGTGTGTTTTCGACTCCCTCTCTGTAGGTTTGGTGTGTTTTCGACCTCTTAGCTCTGAAAATTCAGTGTGTTTTCAACCCTGGCTTGAAAACCCTCTGTGTTTTTGACACCCTTTCTATGTTTTTGGCCCTAAGCGCGCAACTCTGACGGGCGAGTCCCGGTGCCTAAAATCGTGCCAGTGTAGCAAAAGATCTAACGGTTGTCGCATGATCACATGGGATCTCCTGATCCCATGAGATCACGTGACAACCATTGATGTGGTATCTCCAACATCGATGGTCAAGATCAGCAGTCAAGGCAAGCAGTAAGCGATCAAACCACAGTGCCACTAGTGGTCAGCTGCTAAGCCCATGCGGTTAGTCACATGATCACATGGGCTCTTTCGAGCCCATGCGACCATGGGACAAACCATCTCCAGTTTCAGTGTTGGTGGTTAGCGGTTAGCGGAGAAAGGATCATGTGATTGGTCGCATGATTGCATGTGGCCCCTTGGCTGCATGTGACCATGCGACAGGTGGTTTGTAGGGGGCCTCAATGACTGGTGATGTGTCCCAATTTTGGGGGCATCACGTGGTCTGTCGCATGATTGCATGGGCTCTCCCAAGCCCATGCGACCATGTGACAAACTGTTAGCAATTTCTGTAGCGGTGGCTCATGGTTGCACAGTTGGAGGTGGGCCCGGTTCTATGCTCAATTGGGTAATCTCACAATGAAAAGGAGAATATTCCTTCCATCTGGTGATTGTGAGATTTCCTTTAGTTCGGTAATCTCCTGACGAAGGGGAATATGCCAAAGGGATTGCGTGACTTGGCGACCATCGTCAGATGAAGCAATGATCTACATTCTTCATGTGGTCGCTAGATGTGGCTGGGGTTAGTTAAATTATCAAGCAGTTTGGCTACTGGAGGAAAAGATGACCCAGGGTGAAACCAAGGTTAAGGTCACAGTGCAGTCTTGAGCCTGAGCATTTGTGGAAAGCGGGAGCGACAGTTTTCAAAGCTTGTTGCATGATCACATGAAGCCTTTCAGCCTCATGTGATCATGCGACCACTAACTTTTCAAGGCCGTGTGGTTGGCTCCTGTTGGGCCACGTGGTAGGCTTGACTGGTGGAAGGTTTCATGTGACCAGTGGTGTCATTTCAGTGGTGGCAAGAGGTTGGTTTCAAAGAAGGTTGTCGCATGATCACATGAGGCTCTTTTAGCTCATGCAATCATGTGACCAGTGATGTTTTTAAGCCATGCAACATTTTTCATGGGGTTTTTCTTCCAAGGTGAGCATTTGCAAGTGTGGGTAGCCAAAAATTGATGATTTCTGAGGGTGGTTGCAGCCAAAGTTTTTGCAGAGATCTTTTAGGTGCCATTTTGAGTCCTTTCGAGGATCTGATTGGATTTGAACATTCATGACAACGTCCAGCTTGCAAAGAGGTAGATGGATGAGGTTTTTGTCCTGGTAGGCATGATCAATTCAAGGATGGGCATGCAAGGAGAAAAGATATCTGATCGGCCATGATATTCACAGAACACATTTATGATTAGATTTTGACTGGCTTTAGGGTTGAATTATTAAATTGTAAATCTGGTAACCCTGGTTAATTTTTTGACTCCTGCCTGCATGCAGTTGAGGGATGTATATAACATTTTTTGGAGCCTGTTGTGCTCAGAATTCACATTTTGTAAAAGGGAAAGTCTTTCCTCGCAGAACTATTTGTGGCATTTCTTCTTGCCCTCTAGTTTTCCACATTCTATAAATTCCCATTGATAATACAAGTATTGCAGAAGCATTCTATGATATTTTTCTTATCCTCATGCCTCCCTATTTGCATTATCTCTTATTGGATTGAGGTTTATGAATTTTGTTAATGGAAATTGGGGTTCCTAGTCCCTCTCTCTTTCTGTGATTTGTGTGTTACTGTGTCTAATCTGATTCAGATGTTTTGTGGGTATACTACAACCCCTAGCAGTCTGGTCTCATTCCTACACCTAGTTGCAGAGGAGGATGTTTGCTTGCAGGTCATAGGTTGAGTCTTCTGTTCAAGCCTTCCTATAAAATACTTATGCAAGCCTATCTAGTGAGTGGTGACCTATTAGACCTGATTCCTCCATTGGTTTCATCCCTCTATACTAAGATCCAAACCCCAGTTCGGTGCATCACCTAGTAGGTAGATTTTCTTTCCTGTCATTTCCTTTTTTATGCACTCCTTCTAACCCTTTCCCCTCAAAGTTTACTTTCCTGTTAAGAGAAAATCAGGGTGATTATCCAAGAGGAACCAACCTAGAATCTGGATGTCTCATCGTGGTTAGCAAAAGGTCCCACAACCTTGAGATGATTCCCATGTTATATTGGATTATCAAGACTATGAGAGCTTGAGATCAAAGGTGCAAATTCAGTGTATAACAAGAAGTTGAAGATAGATTTGAAGTTCAATTCATCACATCATCCACAGACTGATGGACAAAGAGAGGTGGTGAATAAGGGTTTGGAAAATTTTTTGAGATGTTTGGTTGGAGATAAGCCAACAGGATGGGATTTGATTTTACCATAGGTAGAATTTGCATACAATAATTCTATCAATAGGAGCATTGGTAAATCACCATTCCAAATTGTATATGGGAGTAGTCCAAGAAATGCATCTGAGTTGAGAAAGATAGATAAAGGAGAAATAAGTAGTCCTCAAGCTGAGGATTTTGTAGAACATTTGAAGAACATCCATGAGGAGGTGAGGAAGTATATTACCAAGATGAATGCACAATATAAGATTAAGGTAGATGAGAAAAGGAGGCATAAGGAATTTTAGGTTGGAGATGAAGTCATGGTTCATTTGCAGAAGGAGCGATTTCCAATTGGTACATATAGAAAGTTGAAAATGAAGAAGTTTGGGCCATGTAAGATACTGAAGAAGCATGATTCAAGAAATGCATATGAGGTAGAATTGCCTACTGAGCTAAATATTACACTAGTGTTTAACATTTTAGATCTGACAGAGTATCATGAAGGAGGTGTTGAAGATGAGGTTATAGCAACAAGTGGATTATTCTAGCAACCAGTTCAGATATCAAGGAGATTGAAGACATACTAGACAATCGTGTTGGTAGAAGCACAAGGAATGGGACATATGAAGAATATCTGGTCAAGTGGAAAGGATGACCTCTTGAAGATTCATCATGGCTGACAAGGGAGGAGGTTAACCATCTTGGTTTTCCTCTTCATACTTGAGTTGTGATAGGGTCACTTCTCAAATTACCCCTGGTGTTTGATGTAGGAGCATCTTGGGTGTAAGAGCAATCTTGCATCACCCAAAAATATTTTTAGTTTTATTTTGAATAAGGGCTATCTTGTGTAGAGCTGATATTTATGGAAAATTTCTATTTTTAGTAAGTTGGTCATCCAATCTTGAAATGTTCTGATTTCTTCCTTGGAGGTTCATTTTTGTCATATCAGCCTGCCAGTAAAGTTTCATTGATAGATCAAGTCTAGCTTTGTAGATATTGAAGATTTTTGGTATTGGCAACAAGGTACAGAAACTTTGAACTCCGTTTTGAAGGCTTTAGAGGCCCAGATGAGGTAAAAAATATGGGTGATAGGTGCTTGCGCTAGTCTAGCCCATAGAGCACTTTGTAGCCTTTTTGGAATGGGGTTATAATAGTCAATCAGGTCAACTGGTGATGACTTATGGTCTTCAAAAGTTGGGTCACCTGAAATGGTGGAAAATGATTTTCCTTCAAAATTTCTATTTGGGTTTCAAAATTTATTTTTAGCCAACTTTGATGTAATAAATTGTAAAATAAAATAATTCTAAGTTTGGTTGGCCTTGTTGGCTAAAATTTTGGAACCTTCCCAAGCGGTGGAAAATTGCTTATATAAGGAAGGTTGTAGTGTTGTCTTAGGCAGCTCGGGACAGTTCTGGGTAGTAGATTTGGGTATTGATTCAAGGCTTTTTCCTACATAATATTGTAAGGTAATGCCCATGTGGCTTTGCATATTGTAATTCTGAAATGTGTAATTCCATTTGTGGAGATAATAAGAAGCCCATTTTTTGTTCTTGCATATTGTTGTTGTTTCTCTTTTTCAATTATGTGTTTGTGGTATTAAGGGGAGTAACCTTCATCAGTGATCTTGCATTGTCTTTTCTCTACATTTGGTTAAATGTTTTGTATATATCATCACAATTCTTCACATAGTATTTTTTTTCTTTCACTGAGATTTGATTGGATCATCCTTTTAGCCTAGTGTCTATTTGTTCTCATTCTCATTTTTAGTATGAAGAGAATATGAGTCATGTATGATTACCACCATTTTTAATCTTTGATACAAGAAGAAGATACTAAATATGTAGATGTGTTATCTATTCATTGGTGAAAATTTGTGGTGCAATCTAAATGAAAAATTTATTTACTGTCAAAAACTTAGTCAAGGATTAGACATTCATTCATGTTTTACTCATCATAACTTTCCATACTATTTGAATGAGGTTGCATTGACTGCTAGTTAGAAACTTTCATTCCCCACAATATGGCCCATTAGTTTTTATCATATTAGAGCCTAGGTTATTTTTTGTAGTAGGTAATGAACTATTCATCATGATTGATTTTTTGTTTGCTTCTAACTAAATGTAGTAAGTTGCACTTGAGGAGGAGATTCAAGTTGAATATCCTCATCTACCTTATCATTAAACAATGCCCCAAAGAAAACTATAATGTAACAACTTGAAATATAGATGGAAAAACTTTGCTAGCCTTAGGCTTTGCTACCCTTGAACTATAGATGGAAAAACATGAAATCATGTTTAATGGAAAGTAATAGTATACATGGTATGATTATTCTTTAAAGGGTACTAGATCAATGGAAGAGCACCTACTTTACAAGTAGGAGGATGATGGTTTGATTCCATCGTGCCCTAATATGACTAAATATATGATTAAATTAATGACTAAATATATGACTAAATTAAGGACTAAATAAATGACCAAATAAATGACCAAATAAATGACCAAATAAATGACCAAATAAATGACTAAATAAATGACCAAATCAATGACTAAAATAGTTTAGTCATAAATTTGGTCATGAGATAAATGACTAGCAATAAACTACTAATGGTCACGTGACCAAAATTAGTCATTTATTTACAATTTTTAGTAGTTTATCTAGTCATATATTGTTGTTTTTGTACTAGTGCCTTCAATTGCATTTAATATGGGTCTATTTATAGGGGTTAAGGTTAATTGGGATTTAATTCCCCAATGTCGGCCTTCTCTAGAAGATTATTCCCTAGATCACTATAAAAGGAAGCCTTCCTCTCTCATTTTGATCATCAAGTTTTGTGAGAAGATCTATCAATCAAGTTTTCAAGCAATATCATGATCAAGATCTCAAGTGCAATCAAGAAAGAAAGAAGGAGAAGAAAAGAAAGCAAGCATGCATTCATCCTCAAGTCTAGAATTCAAGCATCCATTAAGGAGATCCATTGTTAGCCATTGAAAGATTCAATCTCTTTGGAGCCCCCTTAAAGATTTCTCCATCCACATTCATCTAAGCCTCCTCATATGAAAGATTGGTGTTGAAGATCAAATGCCATTGATTTGAGACATTCTACATTCATTTCTACATACATTTGGAGCATCCCTACTTGTGGATTCAAGGATTCGAATCCTCCATAAGGACTTCAACATAAGCAAGGTGAATTGTTTCATTTACTTTATTTATTTACATTACAATTTCAATTCAATTTCAAGGTTAATTCCTAAATTGGGATTTGACCAAGGCAAACCACCCATACAAACAACAAAAAACCTTTTTTATTTGTAGGTACAGGTGCAGGACTATAGATCTGAGCTTGGATCTAGATACCCTTTTCAGCAAACTTTTGAGATCCATGAACAAAGTGAAAGTTGACCTTCAACATCCCAAAGTACTCTTTGACCTTTTATTGGGGTCAAATACTACCTACTGCCAGAAAGACAAAAGTTTTCTGGGTTTTCTTCGTCTCAGCATTTCCAGTCCTAAACAAGTTGCAAAATTGCCCGAAACTATACATAGACATCAGAAATCAACATTTTCTAGATTTTCCCTATTTTGAGGTTAGTATTTTCCTTTCAATTATTTCAGATTTCAAGTATATACTATTCATAGCAAAATATAAGGTTTTCTTCTTCATTCATATTCTCCATAGATTGATTCTTTTGTGTATTGACCTTTTGGTTGATCAATTTGGATCTCTCCTTTGGGAATTTGGATTTAGAAGTGGATCTCATATTTCCCCCATTCAATTAGGTGATTCCATTTCAACTCTATCTGTATAAGGTGACATGTATACTATTTCACCTTATTCAATGATCAATCATGTAAATAATGTATATCAAACTAAAGATGAGAAGCTCTTACCATACAAGTTCCTAGTTGATGATTTAAAGAAGTACTTCATGTTTATCACCTTTCAATGGATACCACACACAAAGAATAGAGAAACATAGACTATGGATACTTTATCCTCAATGCGACAATTGGAAAGAGAACCAATTTTTCTATAACTTCTTGGTGGAAGAGATCCCTTTCCCTTCTTATGACACATCTAAATCCTAGATTTTTGTGCCATTATCACCCCTAATACTTCTTGTTATAGCCAAATTTACACTTACCTCAAAGACCAAATCATCTCTAACACTCTTTCTCGAAACAAAAAAGAGAATCTCATCTGGAATCCGCTATCTCATCATTGTGAATGGCTTGTTTAGGAGAAGTATTGATGGTACTCTTCTTAGGTGTTTGGAGTGTGAGGGGTCTAAAAGAGCACTTAGAAAAGTCCATGAAGGTATCTATGGATCACACTTGAAGGATATATCCTTGGCAAAAAATATTCCTAGAGAAGGATAATATAGGCCTACCATGGAGAAAGATGTTTTCCACTTTTCTAAAACTAGTAAAAAATGTCAGCTTCATGGAAACTTGATTCACACTCCTACATGGGATTTGTTGCCTTTTGTTACTCACTAGTCATTCTAGCAATGAGCTTTTGATCTTGTGGGTCAGAGATATCCCTCATCTTCTAATGGGCACAAGTTTATCATTACAACAACTAAATATTTCACTAAATGGGTTGAGGTTGTCCCTCTCATCAAGGAAACTACAAAACAACTGGCTTTTTTCATACTCAACTACATAATCCATAGCTACGAAATACCCTCCTCAATTATCAAAGACAATAGAGGATAATTTAAGAATAAAGCATATTGATGAGCTCTATTCAAAGTTTTACATCACACATGATTCCTTCTCCACTTACTATCCTCAGGGGAATGGATAGGAAGAGGCTTATAATAAGATAATCCTTAAGATCCTAGATAGAAATATTAGCAAGTTAGGGAGAGATTGACACTTATAGTTGAATCTATGTGCTAGAAAGTAGTCACACTTCTGTGAATCATTACATTCAAGAACACTCAAGAATGAGGTCTCAAACATTGATTCACAACTCTCTATTCATGGAGTGCAGGGGTTTGTATATGAGACCCTCAGATTGACCTAGTTATGCCCATGTAAGTACACCAAAAAATGAGAGATTCAAAGATGAATAGCAAGCATGCTAATCTCCATGATAATCAAGTTATTGCATGCAAATGAAACTAGTCTAGATGATAACAATGCAAGAAATAAACTATTCTATTGAAATGAATGCTTATACAATGTTAATCTATGAAAGGAAACATGAATTTAAACTATTATGTGAATGCAATATTAATCTAAACTATGGATTGCCATAAGGCATGAGAGAAGAAGACAAGAAGATAGAAGTCTCAAATATCCAAGTTCCAAATGTGCTCAACAAGCTTCTTTCAAGATTGCTCTCCAAACCTGCAGTATAACAATAACATGAAAATTTTCGGATCTGAAATGAGAAGGAGAGGGCTCCTTATATAAGAAAATGTGGAAGAGAATGCATCCTCAAGAGCAATGTGGGATAAATCCAAAAAGAGGAAATAAACCTCATTTTTTAGAAAGTGTGGAGAGAAAAGGGATTTTATTTATTTTTAATTATTTGTTTCCCCTTTTTCATCACAAAGAGCTTTAAGAGGATTTTTTATTTATTTAAAAGAATGATTCTCTATTAATTAAATAAGATAACATTATTTAATTAAAAGAGAGATATCATAAGATAAAATCATTTAATTAAAAAAAATTTTAATTAAATAAATTTATTTCATTTTAAAAGATATTTCTTTCAATTAAATAAAGTTATTTTATTTATTTAAGAGGGAATATTTCTTTCAATTAAATAATATTATTGAAAGAATCAGGAAAAGGATTTTTGTTTTGTTTTTATTTGATTTATTTCCTTTTCCATCATAGATTTTGCTTTAAGTGGGGATTTTATTTATTTGAAAGAGGAATTATCTTTTAAATAAATAAGATAAGTTTATTTAATAAAAAGAGGAACATTTAATTAAATAAGATAAAATCATTCAATTAAAAGGGGTTTTAATTAAATAAGATTATTTTATTTAAGATATTTCTTTTAATTAAATAAGCCTATTTTATTTATTTAAAAGAGAATATTTCTTTTAGTTAAATAAAATTATTGATGAAATGATCAAACCTTAGAAATATTTGAATTATTGATTTAATTGCGATTTGATCAAGGAATTGATTTGAAAATTGCAAAGCATTGATTCAAGAAATTGATATTTGACAAATTGAATAAATGGGGCCCAAAGTCTAGGTGACCATTTTAGGGTGCATACATTTTCCCCTCTTTGACTAATGTGAGGTCGACTCGGGATCACATGCAGTCAAAGAATGAAATTGAAGTGTGAGATTGATTTGGGATCACAAAACAACCTAGATGTGTGTTCGCCAGATGGGAACACATTAGGACATAGATAAGCAGACTGAAAAAGACAAGGCCAACACTTGTGAATAGGTAATTGTCAAGTCTCAAATAAGAGATAAGAATCTCAAGCAAGGTTGCCCCAAAAGAAGCAATTGATAAATTTGATAAAGCTGAATCAAGCATTGAAGTTTGGTAGGTACTGCCCCCTCATGATTGAAATCAAAATGAGATAGAGGAGAAATAGTAAATTGATAAATTTGATCAAATCGAACTAAACATAAGGTTCTTGACATAATATGAAAGATAAATAAAAAATAAAAAATCACAGAACCAAGGTAGATCAGCAAGAAAGATTATGCCCCAAGGTTGAATTAGAAGAAAAGAAGTGGGGTGAAAGTGAATGGAAGATAGAAGTTTGGAAGAAATGGAAAGAAATGGAGAGAAGAAAGAGAATTTGCCTCCAGAAAGAAGATGCCCCAAAATCAATCAACTGTTTAAGATAGGGAATTTCGATTGAGATCACGAAAGAAGGTAAGGAAATGGAGATCAAAATGTGACCACAATTGACTAAAAGTCCACAAGAAAGATGAAGGAAACCATCTCAAACTCATAATGTAGCCTAAAAGTGCAAATTTAACATGAAGTCTAAATAATGCAAGCTACATGAAAATGCAAAGGTGTACTTGCAATAGGGTAACATAGGATTTTTGTGTTCATCATTCATTAGAGAATGTAAAAGAACTTATTTTCATCATAGGGCTGTTATTACCGGACATCGGACAATCACACAATTAACACTAGTAAAAAATGCAACTATGAAGATATGAATGTGATTTATATCGGATTGAAATGTGGAAAGATTCTAACATGAGCATCAAAGACATAAAGGTCAAGATGACTGCAATATTAGCTTACCCAATTTAATGTAGCAAAACCATGCTCGCATCAAGGCATAAACGCTGGGATGACCATGAGAACGGTTGTGCAAAAATAGTCAAGGATGATGCCTTAAATCTCCTAAGTGTGTCAAGGAGACAACAAGAGACACTGAAGAGGTTCATGACAACACCCACAAGTAGAAAGCAAATAAAAATATGCCCCATGCCCCAAGTCCTCTAGCTATGCATCATGGAGAGACTTGTTAGACAAGGACACTCAACGAAAATCAATATCAGTCAGCACACAAAGAAAAAATTATGACATATCTCAAGCATTAAGTGTTGCGTTTAAAAATTTTAAGTGTGTAAACTGATACTGAGTTCCGAGGATAAGGATTGAATGCTTGCTAGCAGGTAAGATCACATGACCAAACTGGATAACACCAAACTGATAAGTGTTGAAAAACACTCGATGTTGGGGGTTGTGTTGAAAAACACAGTTGGGTTGGTGTTGAAAAACACCATCTGCGAAGTGTCCTAAAGACAAGCATATCCAAGAGACCAAAGCTAACACAATGATTCCCCCTAGACAAAGACAAAGACCAATTCCAAACCAAGGCAACAAGGACAAGGCATGATGGAGAAAGGCTAAGTGTCGAGGACGCATGCTAAGAAATAGGGGTGCCGAGGCCTCAAGTAGTGCCCATTTCCAGGTTTTCACCATTGGAAGAATTTTTTCAGGACTTTTTATAATTTTTTTGTATTTTTGCTACCAAGGTGCCTATTTCTAGGTTTTCACCAAGGCACTTTTTCTTCTTTTTTTTGAATTTTTTGAATTTTTTATTTTTTTTATTTTTTTTATTTTTTTATTTTTTTTGTATTTTTTTATTTTTTTTGTATTTTTTCAGCATTATATATGAGTTTTTTTGGAATTTTTTCAGGATCAATAAATATATACAAAGGATGCCCCCAGACAGAACGGGCATCACACTCCCAAGCAAGATCACATCATGCAGTCCCAATATCTAGCAAGGTGGAGGAAAAGAGGGATTAGCAAGCTGGTGGAAGAGATGGAAGACAAAAGAATGAAGGAGAATGAAGGGAAGAAATCCTCAAAGACAAACTCCTCAAGAGTACCCAAACTAGGGAAAAATTGTCATGTAAAGCACATTTGGACAAGCAATGAAAGGTCAGCATAGGATAAGTCACAGAAGTGGAATGCAAAAGAAGGAAATGATGCAGTCCAAAGGAGTAGACAGGTCAAGAGGCTTCATAGCATCGTGTTTTACTCTTTTTTATTAGATCAAGACCAAAGGGGAAAATGATAGAAAAAGGCTAGAATGAATGGAGGAAAATAAAAATGAAGGCTAAATAGGAAGGGAATGAAATCAAGATCATCGTAAGATAGCTCAGAAGATAGCCAAATGTTTGTGTATAGATCAACCTTGTCAAGATCAAAGAGAGAAGATGGAATGGATGAGATGTGTAGAAGAACTACACATGATGCCTGATTTCTAGGTTTTCATCATGGTACTTATCCAAGGTGCCACAAGGGAGTGGTTTTCACCATAGGATGAATTTATTTCTCTTTACTTTTTCTACCAAGGTGCCTGTTTCCAGGTTTTCACCAAGGCACATTTTCAATTTTTTCAATTTTTTCTCTTTTTTCTTTTTTTTTTGAATTTTATAATTTTTGGAAGAAGGCAAGCTTTTAGATAATTCTCCTTGAAAGGATAAACCATGATATGCCAAGGATTCAAAATTATATGCTCAACGATGTTGATAGGGAAGGGAAGATGGAAGAGAAAAATGGAGGATACGATTTTATGTAAAGCGAGTGGAGTTGGAAGATAGGAGGAATATGAAAATGAGGAAAAATGATAGAAGGCAAGAGAATAATGAATGGAAGGATTGTGAAAGAGTAGATGGAAAGGAAGGAAAGATCAACATCGACGCACACCTTGGAGGGTGGCGAGAAGATGGAGGAAACTTGAATGAAGTAATACGTGAAGGAATATGGTGAATGTTTAGTAGAGGTTGCGGTTCAGGTGCATGGAATGGAAGAATGTTTTTGAAAGAATATGAGGTGGAAGTCTTTGAAAGCTTGAATGTCAACTTCACTTTTGTTCAACATGAGACTCTCTTATGAGAGACTTTGGAATCCATATAGCCTTAGGATTTTTATTTCCTTTTGATGATTTAGAAAGAATATCTTGAATGATGGATTTTGGAACCTATACTTGTCTTGTAATTTTTTTCTTAGATATCTCCGTTGACTTTATGCCCCTATGTCGATTAGAGGAGACATGGTGATCTTCTTTCTTTGATGGATTCTTGTATTGTTTTTATTTCTTATACTGAACATTCAAGTTACTTCCAAAAGACTTGGGATGTGTGGAAGAAGAAGGATAATATGACTGGTTTAGATGGGTGGATGGATGAAAAGGATTCAAAGGTATGCATCTATGTTGATCTTGAGGAAAGATAGGAGATGGAGGGACATAAGGACCCAAAATAGATGATGAATTAGGAGAGTTAGGAGGGGAAAATGAAAGGACATAAGGACCCAATATGGAAGGAAGATGTGAAGTCCTTAGTAGTGGTGGAAGAGGTCCAAGGATGGAAGTGGAAGATGCAAAAGGATAATCAATAAGTTCATTAGCATCTATATGACAACCACGGATATCAGCATCTTCAGAGTGAGCATTAGAATTTTCAATAGGATCCTAGACATCTTGAATAAGAGCATTTTCTTTGATAGGATCGTTCAAAGCTTGCAAAGACTTAGGAAGAGAAGAAAGAAGAAGTGAACATGGAATGGTAGAACAAGAAGATGGAAGACTTTGATCTTGACAAGGATCTTTGGATGGTATATGTACATAATTTTTCTCTTGATTTTCAATAGGCTTAACATTGGAAGTAACAACACCATTTTTACCAACCTTAATGGAAGTATCATCTTTGGAAAGCGAAAGTGTAGTAAGGTTATTTTGATTGTCAATAAGCTCAATGGTGTAAGTAGTAGCTTGATCTTGCTTAGGAGAAGACTTAAGACATGGTGGAATACATGAAAAAGGGTCTGTAGGATCAAAAGAATCATGAAGCGGATAAAAGACATCATGAAAAGGATTGGATGAAATGGAGGGTTCTTGATCTTGATCTTTCTTTATGTTCTTTTCTTCATCATTTTTAGAGTCCTCTTGACATGGAGCCACTTCTAAGGACAAGGAAACATGTTGGGATTGTATGGAAGACTGTTGTAGAGATGGTGAAGGACCAGCTAAAGTAGGCATTATAGTATATGAAGGCTTAAGCTCTTTAGATTTAGCATTATTGAAAGTATTGGTAGCCAAGTGAAGGTTAGCTTGTGTATCTTTAAGAGATGGCCCTTGAGGATAACTATAGGAAACCATGTGAAAAGCATTAGGATCTTTGTTGGATGAAGAATTTGTGAAAGATTTGGAAGACTTGGCGACTTTAGGAGATGTAGGAGTATTGGAAGAAGTAGGGGATAGAATGGAACCATCACAAGACAAAGGTCTAGCATTAACATGATCTTTCTTGAGAGTATAATCTTTATTTTCAACATGAGAGTTCTTAGAGGATACATTATTATAGTATTTACATTTATAATCAGCGCGTTGAGCTTTCTCTTCCTCAAGTGAAGTAGATGTATTGTCTAGGTATTGTTCATAGAAACCATCAAAGTCTCTTTCAAAATCAGAGTCATATGGATCACCATCACAATCTATCTAATGCGACAACCCTTTTCTAGTAAGCACAAGCACACGACGAGGAGGACTCTTAGGAATAGGGGTTTCATAGGTATTGTTACATTGTCCATCTTCATAGTCATCATAGTCATCATAGTCATCAAAGATGGGCATGTCACTCTTCATGGAAGAGGTATCACAAGGGCTATCATATTGCTCATCATGGTATGTCTCATGAAGAGAGGTAAGACTCTTGGGAGAAGTAGAAGAGGAATGAGATCGTGAAGAAGAGGAAGGTGAAGACCTAGTGGAAGAAGAAGACTTAGATAATGAGGAATTTGAATAATGTTTAGAATATTCATGATAAGATTTGGAAGATGAAGAATGTGAATAGTGTTTAGAAGAGTCACGATAAGATTTGGAAGATTTAGAAGATGAAAGACTTTTGGAAGGAGGTTGTGATAGGATCATGTTGATAATTCTAGTAAAGGCACTTGATTTAATTGATTTTTGCTCTATTTTTTCCATAAATTTTTCACCCATAAGAGTTTTTGAGGAATAATGCTCTTCAAATTGAGCAAGGAGATCAAGATCATCCATTTTTAAAAGGGGTTCCATAGCAAGATGTTTGTAATTCATGGTTTTGGAAGAAGAAGAATCAAGCATGGAAGTGACAGAAGAGATGAAATAGAAGAAAATAGACTAGATAGTAAGAGGAAAAGAATTAGGAAGATGAGAAGAATATCCCATGTGAAGAGAAGACTTTAGAAAAAAACATGGGAAGGGAAGAAGAAAGAAGAAGACCAAGAGTCATCTTGTGTAATTGATACCATTAACGTTTGTTTGGATGTTGAGCAACATGACAACACCTAGGATCTGACCTGGATTGACCAAGGAAGACTGAGAATAGAAGACGCTTGGTTATAAGATGACCTCACAAAATATGAACACCAAACTAGGATAATCAAAGTTCTCTAATGTCCAAAGAGAGATGGTAAGATAGAAATTGCAAAAGGTGTTACCAACACTGTCAAAGAGGTGCTTCAAATCAAAGGGTGAGTATCCTTGCACTTTTGAATTAGGAGGTTGGACTAGGCCAAAATATAATTGAAATTGAATTTGATGGAAATGGTTTGGACAAAAAAAGTACTGAAATTCTCCAAGAATGTGGCTAACAATTCTAGAGATAAACTTTCTGACCAAGAATAGTCTTTTAACTTGACAATTATTCCCAAGGTGACTTTGTAAACCAAATGATGCTATCCCTAGAGGGAAAAACCTAGAAATTTAGAGTCAAGACAAGCTTCCAATGATAGGGTAGAAAATCAAGCAAGCTGTGAAACGGTTGGTGCTTCAACTCAGGAACTCAGTTTTTGTGTTCATTTTGAAAGATAAAATACGTCAATAGATTTTTATCATTGATCTAGCACATAAGATAGCAATCAACGAGTTCAAGCAATCAGTTGTCTTCAAACAATGAGCAAGGGGCAAAGAAACCTTGCACATGAACAAGAATAGTGACTTAGTATGCTACTCCTTAAAGATGCTACTTGTGTATGTTCTTGAGAATGTTTTAGCAGGCACTTAGAACAAAACAACATCCTAGCAAGTTGTCTATAAGGATATACATGGCTTTTCTAAAGGGTTTCCATGATATACGCAAGGTACATGAGGCCCAAATCCATAGATGAGAAGAATCAAAAATCACACAGCCTGGGGGAGACGGTAACCCAAATCTCCTCCTTCACTTCTCAAAGGTATAAAGTTCTTTGAGTCTTAGCCAAGAGTGAAATCTAACTCATTCCCAAGAGAGGTGTCTTTGGATTCACCTCCTGATATTTATACTCCGCTAGAACATGGGAGTTAAGGTCATCCCTTAACGTGATGAAATCCCCAAGCAGACCTTCTAAAAAAAGAAAAGTAAGTAATTCTCTATCAAAAAATATCAAAAAGAACTAAAGGTGGAACACTTAACGCTTAAAGAAAATATGAGGTGAGTCCACAAGGTGGAACACTTAACACCCCACATAAGCTACAAATGAGTCCACAACCTAGAAAAAAAGTGAGTTCCAAAAAGCACAAAAGGGTTGCCTAGTGGAACAATTAACGCTTCTTTCCTATAGACCCCTCCCCTTTAATGTGGCGCTGAGATTGCAACCACAGGGCAGAAATGAGAGGCCGATAGATTAGCGAGTCCAATAACCCAAGATAGAAATCTAGATCAATCACAATTAATCTAAGACTGTTAATCAATACTACTCATAAGTGCAAGAGGGTTTGAATCATGGAATATTTAACTTTCCAAGTAAACACGAAGTGAGTCCACAAAGTGGTGCGTTTAACTCTTCATGTAAACTAGGAATGAATCCATGCCCTAGATTACTCAATGAGATGTTTTGATATTTGAAACCAAGAATTACTTAATGTTTAAACACAAGCATTCACTTAAATACAAACTTGTATAAAAGCAAATCTATGTTCATTCATTTCCCATTAAGAGCATCAAAAATGTGTTCTATGAAAGCATGTAACACTCAAGCCAAACACATGAGAGATTGATTTTATGCCCAAACCAAGTGTTATAGATATTTTAAGAACTCACCTTAGGTCCAAAGATCTATACTCTAGCATTTAGCACACATCTGAAAAGAAAACCCTAAGATGGTTAGATATGAAAATCAATTGTTAGGAGTTTAATTTAACATTGTTGTCTTTAAGACAGTCTTTAAAGATTGATTTATTTGACCCGTAAAATCATAATATTAAAATTTTTGGACAGAATTAAGTTTTTATCCAACATCAAGAACTACCATTTCCCAAAATTATAATGTCTTATGATTCCATTTGGTTCCTCAACCAATAACCTTTTCAGACTGCAATTTTTCTGTCATAAATCAGATTTAAAACACCAAACCCTATCTAGAGAATCACATATCTTTCTAAAAAAGAATCCAAATGAAACCAAACCAATTTCAAAACAACTATTATTGAATCTAGTTTCCAAATATGTAAGCCATTTATTTTTTCCATTCATAAATTATTTTCTAAGAGAAAATCATTGCCTACAAGTCCAATGCAGATTGTTAAAAACTAGTTTTCACTCAAATGCCCGTAACTTTAACAAATCTAAATAAAAATGACTCAAAATAAAAGGAAATGAAATCTAATTCATGCATCTTTCCAATGAATATTATTGTAGGTCCTGATTCTATTTCAATCTTACTGTATTCAGAGAATATCAAATCTGCAAATACCCACTTTCACCAAAATGATCATAACTTATTCATTTCTTTATAAAAATGAACCAAACCAAAATCATGAGAAAGATAATTCATCATTATATCTATCCATTACTATATTATAGGGTTTCTAGTCTGTACATGGCTGTACAAGGCCTGGAACCAACTCTAAAACTAAAAAACCAATCAAGAATGAGGCTAGAAATTAATCTTTTCTGCCCCACGATGGGTGCCAAAAATGTGTGCTAGAAAGTAGTCACAATTCTTTGAATCATTACATTCAAGAACACTCAAGAATGAGGTCTCAAACAATGATTCACAACTCTCTATTAGTGGAGTGCAGGGGTTTGTATATGAGGCCCTCAAATTGACCTAGTTATGCCCATGCAAGTACACCAAGAAATGAGAGATTCAAAGATGAATAGCAAGCATGCTAATCTCCATGATCATCAAGTTATTGCATGCAAATGAAACTAGTCTAGATGATAACAATGCAAGAAATAAACTATTCTATTGAAATGAATGCTTATACAATGTTAATCTATGAAAGGAAACATGAATTTAAACTATTATGTGAATGCAATATTAATCTAAACTATGGATTGCCGTAAGGCATGAGAGAAGAAGACAAGAAGAAAGAAGTCTCAAATATCCAAGCTCCAAATGTGCTCAACAAGCTTCTTCCAAGATTGCTCTCCAAACCTACAGTATAACAATAACATGAAAATTTTTGGATCTGAAATGAGAAGGAGAGGGCTCCTTATATAGGAACATGTGGAAGAGAATGCATCCTCAAGAGCAATGTGGGATAAATCCAAAAAAAGGAAATAAAGCTCATTTTTTAGAAAGTGTGGAGAGAAAAGGGATTTTATTTATTTTTAATTATTTGTTTCCCTTTTTTCATCACAAAGAGCTTTAAGAGGATTTTTTATTTATTTAAAAGAATGATTCTCTATTAATTAAATAAGATAACATTATTTAATTAAAAGAGAGATATCATAAGATAAAATCATTTAATTAAAAAAGATTTTAATTAAATAAATTTATTTCATTTTAAAAGATATTTCTTTCAATTAAATAAAGCTATTTTATTTATTTAAGAGGGAATATTTCTTTCAATTAAATAAAATTATTGAAAGAATCAGGAAAATTATTTTTGTTTTGTTTTTATTTGATTTATTTCCTTTTCCATCACAGATTTTGCTTTAAATGGGGATTTTATTTATTTGAAAGAGGAATTATCTTTTAAATAAATAAGATAAGTTTATTTAATAAAAAGAGGAATATTTAATTAAATAAGATAAAATGATTCAATTAAAAGGGGTTTTAATTAAATAAGATTATTTTATTTAAGATATTTCTTTTAATTAAATAAGCCTATTTTATTTATTTAAAAGAGAATATTTCTTTTAATTAAATAAAATTATTGATGAAATGATCAAACCTTAGAAATATTTGAATTATTGATTTAATTGCGATTTGATCAAGGAATTGATTTGAAAATTGCAAAGCATTGATTCAGGAAATTGATATTTGACAAATTGAATAAATGGGGCCCAAAGTCTAGGCGGCCGTTTTAGGGTGCATACAGAATCCATCTTTATGGGATTATCAAACAATCATCATAACACCTACACGAGCTATACTATTCTCATTGGTTTATTGTTCAGAAGAAATATTACCAATACAAGTCAAAATACCTTCACTAAGGATATCCCTACATGGACTTATCACAGATGAAGATTATAGAATCTCTCGACTTCAACAACTAGAATTGCTTGATGAATGAAAAAAAGAAGCATTTGACCATCTGAGGGTCTATCAAAAGAGAATTTCTAAAGGATACAACAAAAAGGTTCACCATCGTGAATTTTAGGTCAGTGATCTTGTTCTAAGAGAGAACCCAAAAAATCAACAACATAGAGAACAAAAGGGAAAATTGGGACCTAATTGACTAGGTCCTTTTCTCATTACTACGACATTGAGTTCTGGAGCTTATCATCTGGCTACTCTAGATGGTGATATCTCAAAAAGCCTATCAATGATCTCCACCTGAAATGGTTCTATAGCTAGACATTTTGCATCTTGTACAACAACTTATGATCCAAAAAAAATTAAAAAATTCAAAACAAGAGAAAAAGAAAAAAACTTCAAAAAATACAAGAAAAGCAAAAAATACAAAAAAACTATTAAAAAAAAGGCAAAAAGTCAAAAAGAAGAAAAAAACCAAAAAGAGAAAAAAGAGAAAAATGTGCCCTTTGTGAAAACCTAGAAACATGCACCTTGGTAGAAAAAATAAAATACTTCCAAGTGGTGAAAACCTAGAAAATAGACGTCACTTGTAATCAGTGATCCATCTAACAATGCATGGATGAGCTCTTGTGCTTTCATCAACGTGATCTTCTTCTTGTCTCCTTTGTACTATCTTGGACTGGACTTAGTCTTAGTCTTGTTCTTGGTTTTCATCTATCATCTAGGAGAAATCATACACTATCTATCTGAGCTGTCGGCTTTTTACCACCTGGTCGATCTCTTGAGCTATACTTGAGTTAGTATATCAGTCATCCTCAAAAATTGCAATTTTCCACTAGAACTACTTGGTGTTTCTCAACACCCCAATCCTATAGTGTTTCTTAACACTATCAATCTAGACATCATTGTGTTTCTCAACACATATTGGATCTTGCACTACCTTATACACACACGCACTTTGACACAAGCACAAAGGTGTTCCTTAACACCCAACACAAATGTGAAACTTAGAAAATTGAAAATGACTACGATTTGCTGCACTATTTTCTTGTGTGTTGTTTGTTATCATTGACTTTCGCTTGTTATGTCTTCTAAGTTTGCTTGATGATGTCTACTTGACTAGAGATTCACAACCGGGGGGATAACACATTCTCTTTGATTTTTTCTTGTGGTGTAGTTTCAATGATCTCCTAAGATGTCTAATGAACTGAGTGTTTGTGGTAAGATCCTCCATCGTGATTGGTATACCACACATACCTTGACCCTCTTTATTTAAACACTTAGGTGAGATTGGAATTATCTCCTTCTCTATTTCTTTTGTATAGCATGTAAGGTAATACTCATGTTTATCTTGGCAATCCGTGCCTTGGTACAAGTGGAATCTTACAACAACAAATTGGAAACCATATTCAGGTCATCTTGACACTTATGCCTTGATGCTTACATGTGTTTCCTACATCTTATATGATATGGTCGTATTCATATCTTCATGCTTTCTCTTGCACTAGTGAAGGGTGTACTCACCTCTGATGCCCCTTAATGCTCAAATGATGATAAGTGAACAACTATAGGATTAGTTACTTGACTCGTGTCTTAGGCTGCATTCTCATTCTAGGGATGTATTTTAGTTGTGCATATCTAACTCCCTGGAGCCATCCTTCCTTTCTCTCTACTTATTTAATCAAAATGTGATCATCCCTTATCAACTTAATCAAGTACCTTCAAAGTGCTTGGAATCTAACAAAAATTGCACCCCTAGCTAATTTCAACATCTTGAATCTATTTTGGGGATCAAAATTGAAATCGAAGTTCATTTACTTAGTCAAATTGAAAATTAAATCTCATAAAAATTTATAAAACCTCTAAGGTCAATCTCATGCAAATTTATTGAATTTTAGTGATTTTAATCTGTTCAACCTTGGTCAAACTTGGTCAAACTAAAGTCAAATCTAGTAAATAGGACCTCAGAACAGCTCCAAACAAGCTCCAATATATGTTGAATCTATTCACAATATAATATTATCAATCGTAATCAAAATTAGTGTTCTTTACCTATTCAACCAATCAAATTGAGCTATAACCTCTCTGCCTCATTTCGATTTTGATCCTGAGGGGGTATGACAATATAGCAAACCTTCTTCTGTAATCAACCTTAATCAGAAAATCAATTCAAGCTTCTTGGATTGGGGCTTCTCATCTTCATCAAGAACCATATCAAGCTGAGATTCTTTGCATCTCTCTTAAAGAGTGATCTAATTATTTCATATCAGGTTTCTCAGATAGACATTTATTTGATCTCTTGGGGCATGTCAGGTTCATCAGAACTCATATCAATCTTGCATCATTCCCGAGGCATATCAAGTTCATTAGGACTCATATCAATACGATATTGTCTTTCAATCAAGTGATTGGCTTCCTCAAAGTCATTGTCGAAGCATTTATCTCAAACTCTTTGGATAGATATTCATTCTCATTGCTTCATATCAGGCTTGATACTCTAGTCTCGCTCGTCACTCTTCGCTCAATCAAGTCTAGAGCTGATATCTTGGATCTTCAATCAATCTTCATTCGATCACATTTGGAGTCGGTTCTCTATATCAGAAATGGTCTCATCAATTCATATCAGACTATTCTCTGATCTTCCAGCTACCTATTCTTTGAATTAATGTGTTTCCCGCACGTTGATTCAAAGAGGGACATAATTATGTAACAATATTTTATTGGACATAATTATGTAACCCTAAGACTCCCCCTTGGATAATTAAATTAAAATCATTTAATCCAATTGGTTTAATAGATCTCTAGATCAACTAAGGTTAAAGAGATTATTTTATGATAACTAATTCACCCCCTCTTGGTTAACTAGACTATTCAAGAGGGGTAATAATAGGGTACTTTATATTTTAACCTTAATAGTTTTCCTAGATGGTTCTAGTTTAGTACCAACAATGATCTCCAAGGATCTCTTCCTCTTGGCATGTCTATGTTCAAGCTCCTCCTGGAGGACCTTCAAGGTATCCAATATTTTTTGTACCATATCCCTAAAAACCCCACCCCCTGATCTAAATTTCTTGTCAACTCCTCTTGATTTCTATAGATATTAAAAATTACCATATTAGATTCATTTCTTTCTTCATCCAAGACCACCTTGGTATTCAAGACCTTGACCTATACATCCAGGTTATCTCATCTCATGAGTCTCTCTGCTTGATTATTGGTAGCAACCGAAACCCTATCATCCTTGTCCTCTATAGACAATTTACTCACCATTATGTATGCCTCAACTAGAGCTTCAAGTTCAGTGATTTCCTTTTTTGTAGTATGAGGATAGGGTATGAGACTACAAATAATTTTATGTTTCTTGTTATAGGTGATACATAATTCATTAACTTTTTCCACTACCTTTTTCAAGCCCAAATCAATAGGAGATGAAATAATAGAGGGGGTAGTTTAGCCCAAGGTCAGAACATAAGGATAATGGGTAAGTATAGTTGCATTATGGTGGGAGTTATTAGGGGTCCAATAATCTAGTGAGTGGACCAAGAAGAAAAAGAATCATATGAAATAATATTTTGGTTCACAGGACCCGACACATTCTTCTCTCTCTAGGGTTGAACTTGAGACACTATTTTTCATTTTAGCATAATGTTGGGGAATAACGTAGGTAAAATCCCTTTTGAAACAGGGTTGGTAATAGAAAAGCTAGAGGCACCTTTACAACTAGTCTATCAAGCATTAGACAACTCAACGAGGGTGGAGTTCAAACATAGCCTAGTGGGGTTTAGATGAGTGCCACTAGTAGTTGACAAAGACAAATGGAAATTGAATTTTTTTTTAAGTGCACCCTTTGACATATCCATAATAATAGATTAAGATAAGGACAAGAAGACCTAGAGAAAAAAGTTCATTTTAATACCATCCCTAAAGTGATTTAATGTAGGAAACAATTGTGAGTGGAATCCTTTATACCTGCCATCCTATGTGATGTATTTTATAGGGGCCAATGCCATATCCTTCCATTTTCTTCACAAGGCCTATCTATTTGAACCATTCTACAACCAAGATATACTCTCCCTGAACTCATGAATAAGACTTTTAATCAGGAGACAAGGAATTCACCAAAGTGGACATCATGAGGATTTACTTTTCAACCATCCAACCCTAAAAGCGGTGAGATCTAATGACAAAATCTCACATATTACTCCTCCAACATAAATATATGAGATGAACGAATATAGTGAGAAGTAGAAAAGTTGGTGTATTAATTACATATTTTATTTTTTGGTTAAATTGTTGTAATAGATTATATGTTAACCTCTTGATTTTGTTTATTTTTAGTAAAATTGTTAGAATAGATTATACATGCATGAATCTTTAATGTATTTTTGCCAATGCTAATTGTACAATTACATCTACCAAATTATGCTCGACTTTCATCATATATTTTAACCTAATAAGAATTTATAGGATAGAACCCAAAAAAAATTGATGTAAAACTCTTTATACTTAAAAAAGAAGAATTGTCATTTTGTTTTAATTTTGAAGTGCTTAACAATCTGAGTGTTAACCTATTGATGCCCTGGTGGCAAAAATATAAGACTGAATTCATTGGTAATGTCTATACAATAATCAGAATACAACGTTATATATTTCTTGAATTAATAAAAAAAATAAAAATCAATTGTATTCTGCTTCATTCTGATTGTCAAATTATCAACTGTACATTCATTCTGATCCCTGCATAAACATTTTGAAATTTGTATATGCATCATTCTCGATATTACCATGCGCTATATCCATTTAAAGCTAGCATCCCCAAACTTTTTTTCTTTTTAACGATTTTAAAACTGCAGGAATTAACGACTTGTACGATTCTCTAATTAAACATTTCGATACGAACGAAATCATCGTTTATTGAAGAGAAAACACTGACAATTTTAGTAGTTTAAAATTTGTTTTTCAAATTGCATCTAAATATTCTAAGACGAACATGTACCATGTCTAATTGCCAACTAACGTAGCTTCAATTATTGAACGGCACATTACAATATTCAATCACATCACGTACATTATATCAATCTTTATATAAGATTGAGTTTACAACCATTGACGTCCAACAACAATGGTATTTTTATTCAAGCTATGCAAAGTAATATTAATAAATGAATTTTTATTCGAGAACTGCCTAACCAGCATCTCAACTAAGGGTTGTTCCGAGCTCTTCTATTCTGCAAGACACACAATTTTACTGTAAGTCATTTAAACTCCTAACTCAAAGCTAAAAGATATAATATAAAGCATAAAGTTCATTCCTATAGTAATAAAAAAAAAGTCCTAATTAGAATCATAGTGGAACCATCGCAAATGAACAATACCCAAAAAGAAATATACCCAAGAAAAAATTACCTTCGTGGGCGCAGTGGCTTCGGCAGGCCACATTATCAAGCGTGGTAAGGAGGTGGAGGAGACTTAGGATAGTATGGTGGCGGCGCCTTGTGCTCAACTGGCTTCATTCCATGGTGTGGAGGTGGTGCAATGTGATGGTGGTGGTGGTGGTGTGGAGGTGGTGCAATGTGATGGTGATGGTGGTGGTCTTTGTCATGGTCATGGTCAGGAGCAGGTGCAATGTGATGGTCATGGTGGTGGTGGTCTTTGTCATGGTCATGGTCAGGAGGAGGTGCATATTTATTGGGAGAAGGATTGCTAGGCCTTATAGTGTGGTGTGGGGGAGGAGCAAACTTGTGGTCATGAACATGAGGAGGGGGAGCATGGTGCTCATGTTTGTGATGTGGTGGAGGTGAGTTGTGTTCATATATATGAGGGGGAGGAGCATTGACAAGATGGATCAAGGGTGGTGGTGCCTTGTGTTCATACATATGGGGGGGAGGAGCATGGACAGGATTATGAGGGTGTCTATGCTTGTGGTGAAGGGGAGGGGCAATTTCATGATAATTCATGGGCGGAGGAGGCTTTGAGAAGTAATGAGGTGGGGGAGCAGGAGTTGCATGGGTGGTTGTGAGATACAAGCTCACCAACATTACAACTGCAAACACCGCCATTGCACTGGCTCTACTGCTGTCAGCCATATCTGGTTTTCAGACTCTTGCACTGAATCGGTAGATCTCTTCTCGGTACTTATAAATGTGGTCCACTCAAGTTTAGGGTCTTTTTCCTTTTAAAAAATCATTGTTTAGTGCTCTCTTGGGGAAGGAATTAACTGGCAAGGTTCAGTGCTTATTAGCTGTATATAGGACATTTCTTCAACTTCAATGACAAGGCATTTAAAATGTACTAGATCCAGATTTTGAGGAAACTTCTAAAGTGGGTTCACCAGATAATTTTGGAGAAGGTATTGGCCAAGGAAGAGCTTCCCCAGTTACGCCTCAACTGGAAATGGAAATTTCCAAAGTTGGGTTTGAGAAAATAAATAATCTAATGCTGAATTATTGAAGCTCTCGCTTACTCTCCACAGAACACTTAATGTGAACAGACTATTTATGGCGACTCAGTCCCACCGCCCAAGATTGATGTAGGGAAATACGTTCTATAACGAACGTGACATTTATTGTCCCTCGGTTAAGGAAACGAGCATAGAATTTTTATATTTACAACAATATCACTCATCCCAAGCAATGATAAAGCATTTTACCCAACTAATGGTATTCTCAAACAACTCATACCAGCCCTTTCTTAATCTAAAAACTAAATAAATAATCATTTTCTTATCATGTTTAATACCACCGATGAGCAGTCAATCAACCCGATCAATTCATTAAAAAAATTCCCTTGTTCATCTTAATACATATTCACCCCATTTCACGTTATGTTAAAGCTTGACAAGAAAGCATACATGCATCTTGTGATAATAATAAACTAGCATCGCGAGTTTTTGGGTGTGTAACAATTAATTAGGTTTTATATGTTTCTAGTGGAGTGGGTAATAATGGTAAGTGTTAATGTTTAAAAGGTTTCATATTTTTTTCTTAAACAATTAAAATGTTTAAATATCTATTACAATTATTAGTAATTAGTTGATAGACTTTTAATTCTGGACTTGCGGTTGTTTTTTTATGTTGGAAAACTTGGCATTTATTTTATATTTTTTAAAACCATATATATTTAAATATTATCAATAAGAATAAGAATGCAAAAAATCTACATTTTATTATCATCAAGTCTTCTAATAAGAATGTCTTTCAATATTATCTTGTTTTATTAGGATATCCTACTTTTGATGTTTCAAAAAGCGGAAAAGAAAAAATTCCTCCTCCTCCTCCTCCTCCTCCTCCTTAATTTTAAAATTTATTTTATTATTTTTCTATTTTTATAAAATTATAAATAATAATATAATATATTCGACTTAACTTTTATTGATATTTTAATTATTATAGAATAAAATTATATATTTATATTAAAATCTATCTCTTTAAAAGAAAATGAGACATCCTTTATGACAACAATCCCTTGATACATAGTGCATTATAAAAATCTAGCACTTGATCCTGGAATTATCTTGTCATCATTAATTACTTGCAACCTTATCAAATTATATAGATTTATATTACATTATATAATTAATTATGCAATATTAAATATATTAAAATTCTATGTATAATTTCCTATCAAATCATCCCTTGAACCTCCTATAGGTGCAAGTGCTAGTTATATATAATGGTTTCCATACATTCAACCAGAACTTTGAAAATTACACAAATATGCACAATATAGATTATTTTTTACTGCAAATGAATAAAGAACACTAACTAAACCACAACTATTCATTACATATTAATAATGAATTTTAATATTACATTGTACATGAAACATCCTTTTTAATAATTGATTCTTAGAATTTTAAATCTAACAATATTCTCTTATATAGGTTGTATAAAAGACATCATTTCTATGGTTGAAACATGTCACAATTGATACTAGTCTACAATAGGTGTTATGGACATAGGCATCTTTCAAGTCATAATTACAACTTTGTGATAGCTCAATGGATAGTTCAATGTCATCACAAATTGTTACATAGCACAATGTCCAAAATAGTAAACAATGTTTTGACTCTACCTTTGGGTTTCAAACAATGCCCTCCTTCTTTAACCTATTGTTGTGACAAACAATTTTCTACCCTTATCTTAAGAGAAGACCAAGGAACATAAAAAGAATAAGATGGGAGTGGAATCTTTTGCCCCTATTTTCAGGTAGCATGTACTTTATTACAGAGCACACAAAACATAGAAAATGAGTCTTGGAGGATTGTATTGACTTCATAAGCCCTATTTCAAGGATTTTCACCTAAAGAATTACATTTCTTTAATTCATTCAAAATCTGCCCATTCTAACTTAATCACACTTGAAAATATATAGTCATGGAAATCAACATTAGTCGTGTGTTGCATAATATCATAATTTACTCACCATTATGATAGAATCAATGGCTCTATCCTTCAACATAATATTGTTGGAACATTCTTAGGAACTCTAATTCTTTCACCACTCTAATTGTTAGGACATACTATCAATGCTTTCATTATTTCCAATTTTTTCCATGTTAACTCTAACTAGAATTAGTCTAACCTTGCCTCTGAAACAACATTGTCTGAGGTAGGATAGTTTATAATAATCTCAATAATACAATAGTATAATTTTCCTTAACCTAATAGAGCACTTATAAGAACTAAGAACATAGAGTACTAGACATAGATAAGATAATCAAAGATAGTGAGGATAAGTTGTTGAAATTAACTAGCTCATATGATCATTTGAAAAAAATTGCATTGAATCATGTATCTCAAGTTACATTTTTGAATGACAAGATTAGAACCTTCGTGACAGAGAAGGAGAGGATGAAAAGTAGAATTATTGAGTTATGGAATCAAATCACACACAAACTTGACATCCTACTCAATAGCTTGAAATAGGCAAAGGCAACTTACACATATCCTGATGTACTTGACCTAGTTCAAGTAGAGAAGTTGGCCTATGCCATTTGCGGATAGATTGAGATTGTAGAGAAAATAAAAAAGAGTTGGCATATAGATTTTGATGCTCTAAGAAATAGTTTCTCAGAAGTTTTCAAGCTTTTGTAAGTATAGTTTTCTTACTTGTATATAGAAGAGATATAGAATTTAGGTAGACAAGTTTTTTCTTTTCTCTCAATCTTTTCTATTGATGTCACAGGGGGAGAGATTGGAGTGAAAAATGAGTTGCGAAAGGAGTGAGAAATGATTTGAGGAGAGAGATACTCAACTTAGGGGGAGAATGATTTTTTGGTTTTGAGTGTTGGAGTTTGCCATTTTTTATTTGGCCATAGTCATTTTTCACTACATATTTCCATCAATGCCAAAGGGGGAGATTGTTGGCAAAAGACACTAATCTTGATATCTTGTATGTTAGGATTGATGATAACCGTACATGTTTCTCATCATCACTTCTCATATTTTGTAGTTACTGAGGGATAGAATGCAAAATTGGCTAGGCATGGAAGAACAATGATAGTATATAGAGTTTAGTGTATGCTTCAGTATAGATAGGTATAGTTGATTTTAAGATAATAAACCTAGGAGGAGCTTAACTAAGGTATTTAATATACCTTATTCTAGCTTTGCACTAGTTGGTGATATAAGATGTTCAGTTCATGGAACTCTAAGTATCATTTTTGTAGTGTATAGTGAATAACAATGACATAGAGCTATTAGATTGATCAATGATCCTAACAAATCGATGATTTGATCAGTTTGAGAGTTGGAGATGATATAGTCACTATGGTAGATGAGAATTATGGCATTGATAAAGGTCAACATAACATTTTGATAGAGGATTAGGCTGACACTTTACATGGTACACTTTATATTCTCGAGACCGGCTAGTGAAGACATTACTTTTTGGAATAGGATATATAAGATCAAGTATTTATGATGATTTTTGATATTGATGGTTAGATATGATATAGGAAAATTTGGTAATCACTGGTTCGATTGATAGTTGAGAATATATTTTTGTTATGTACTTGCATGGAATTATACTGGCATATATGATGTTATCTTTCAGTTCATCCTTTTAGATTATAGTCCAATATATTTTTTAAAGCACTAGTCTGTCCTAAGGGTTGTAGACCTATTTTTTAATTGACTAGTGAGCTCTAGGAAGTGCACCTATATGCATGTGCATTCCCCTATTGAACTCATACCTGTAAGCATGTTATTATTTCTATACATAAGTAATTACTTGTGGGTTCCATCCCCACCATGGTTTTTCCCTTAACAAGGTGTCCACGCAAAAACCATGGTGTTATGATGTTGTGTATGTTTTCTTTATATTTATTTTATTTTATTTCAATTTTATTTTCTTTATGGTTGAGCAATCGGATTAATAATGTTCAAATTTTTAGAACATTGGTTCACACCCCATCCCACCTCTCAGTTTTCCTCAATACCAACACATACCTAGATACTAATCAAGTGACCTTGATGACCCTATTAAATAGGTAAACTAAAGTATATATAATTGTTCTATCAAACAAATAAGTATGTGTCTATCCAGATCATAACTATATCTTATCTACCAATCAAATGTAATTGTAAACCACTCAAATATAAACCCAATGTAATAAAAAAATTCTCGGATAAGGATTTATGGATTTGACATCAAGGAAAACAATTTACAGGGAAAAAAAACCCTTTTTCCTTGATGGAAAAACACAAAATTATTTTCTCCCCTTTTTGTATCAAGAGGAAAAGGGATTATGCATAAAATAAAGAAATCAATGAAGCATGAGTAGAAAATGGAACATCTGTACAATAGCAGAATATGAGTATGAGAACCAAGAAAGATCAAGATCTATTGAAAACCAAACCTAGAATATATAATCTGATTCAAAAGTTCATATAAGGACCATTGTATGTTCATCAAAAAAATTGTAATCATAGAAAATATAGTAACTACCAATGTCCATTAGAGAATACAATGTTGCTACATATCAGAAAATAAGCATGTAGGGAAATAATTACAAGATAAGAATAAAATATATTGTATCATGAGATGAGTAACTATAATCAAACACAAGATAAGTATCTATATCCCAATATGTGCCAAGACATCATCTAAAAAGTAAAAACCAAGTGTATATCATTGTTATGTTACAACAACTAGAAACAATCACTAAAAAATATGAAGATCTAAACCAAAATCACAAAAGGATCAGTACATAGAGTATCCATCAAAATTTTATAAATCAAGGTTGAAATATAATCATAAAATCTTGATTCTTTTCAAAGAGGGGGGTTCATTAGTAATCCTTGATTCTTTTCTCCTTAAAAACTTTCTCTGATTCAACTCGATGTCATCTCGGTCAAACACACTTCAACATTAACTAATAACAGTGAATTAACTTTATCAGTTAGTAATAACATGCACAATAGATATATTCAACACATATAACACCATTATTTATTGTGGAAACCTAATTTGTGAAAAACCATTGTGGGAATTGTCACCCAAAATAAATACTCTTCTGAAGTACACTCTGTTAAAAGCCAATCTGGTTAAAGATTACAATACAGATTTTTAAATGTGACCCCGTTAGGGGATTTTCCTAAGATCTCTTTGGATTTTCACCCTGTTAGGAGTGGCCTATTTAAAGGTCTTCAAATACTCTTCTTGAATATCACCTTTTGTAAGGATTTACAATAAGATTGTTAGGTCCACTCGGTTAAGAGATTTTTCTAATACAAATGTCAATAAGTAATAGTATATAAATAGATCTATAAATTTGTAACTACCCTTTTCTTAGTCATATCCTTTGTGTTCTCTTTGTCTTCACCTCAGTCCTTCACTATCCATTGGCTTCAATACTTCATCAATTTTCAACATAGTCTAAGATGGAGGATCCAATAAGGGTAGTCCAAACCTTGCAGCCAACATCAACATCCCAGAATAAAACATCCCAACACAAATATACACTGAAACAAACCATATATTGATCACTTATTGACCATTAAATTCAACATTTCAAGCTATAATGCCTTCTAAGTTACGGCCAAATACATCAGTAATACAATCAAAATCTCATTGGATCCAACAATCACCTAGCTAGCCTAGATCTTCACAACCACAAGAGCTCATAGAAACATAAAAGATCTAAGCTTGTGCTCACAAGACATCAAGAAATCTCCTCATTTCAAAGTACACAAAGGCTACTATCTTTGCTATTACAATATTAGATCTTCTATCTAATCTTCTCTAATCATACTCCCTCCTCTTTTTTTCCTCTCAAAAATAGCGAACTAGGCCCACCTCATATACTACTCAACCAAAAGTTGGCTTTACAAATAATAATTAAATTCTAAACATCAGTTAGCTTCATGAAACAAACTCATCAAATGTGTTAACCACCAGTCATCTTTGCAAAAACATTAAATCCACATAAAACAAAGCACTAAGTGAGATTTAGGTCCCCACACATCAAAAAGTCAATCTACAACTTGAGGAATGTGACCCAAATTAACTACACCTTTCGGCCAAGCCACATCATTTAAAAAAAAATGTCGGTGAATTGGAACACCGAGCAACACCGAACAACAACCGAAACCACAAAGCATCGAGCACCATCGGTACTTCCAACCAAGAACCACTACCAAGAGATAGAGAATCTTAGGTCTCCAACTGAGATCACTAAGCCAGAATATATTTTTGGTGATACAGGATTGCCAACCACCCCAGGATGCTCCTGAATCAAACACCCTATGTGAAAAAAAAGATGTTCTCAATAGCTCAACAAACATCTTTCAGGATTCAACATAAAAATCCCAAATTGATTCTTAACATACAAGTCTTCTAAGTTCTCAACTGACACACTCTTCCCTTAGATCCACTTATACTTTCTTTTCCTTCTAAAATATTTCCCTGAAATGCCACAAGTTTTTTCTCCATGATAATATCTAACCCTTTAAAAATCCTCCAACTTAGTCCTCCTACCGAAGCTCAGGTTCACTCCACTAATTTCTATATCCTACAAAGGAATCAAGGAAAACTTCCTGCCATAGTTCTCAATAGTAAACACATTATGTACACAACCATTTACAAACCTAAAATCATACTACCAAGGTCTACCAAGTAACATGTGATAATAACTCATCTCCATAACATCACATAACACTTGATCTTCATATTTCCCAATCTAAAAATAAAAAAAACACTAATCCCTCACCTCCAGAGCATGTTCATCTTTTACCTAACTAATCTTATAAGGAAAAAGATGTCTCATCCTCTTTAAACCAAGTTTTGTAACTATCTCCTCAACAACAAGGTTATCAGTACTTCCACTATCCACAATCACCTTAAAAAGTTTACCTCAAGACTTGCATCAAGTTCTGAATAAATTATTCCTCTGAAAGGGTTCCTTCATCACCTTCTTACCGATAAATGTTCTCTGAACCAACAAGTTCTCTTCCTTTTCAAGCTCATTCAATACTTCTTCATTCACTAAATCATTCCTACTACTATCGACCTTCTCCTATGCATGTGTACATTCAAAATACCTATGTCCTTCTTCACCACAGTTATAAGAAGTTCCTCTAAATCCAAATTTGCCTATTTTTTTCCTGGGTTCAACATGTTTTAGTTCATCATTCACTTTAGGTTTATCCTTCACCTACTATTCTTATTTCTCTTTCCCTCAATAATTACTTGGATGTCTTCTCTTTGGCTTCATTGGCTCTGCTACTGTCAGCCATATCTTTTTTGTAGACTCTAGCACTGAATCACTAGATCTTTTCTCGGTACTTATAAAGGTGGTCCACTCAAGTTTAGGATCTTTTTCCTTTTAAAAAATCATTGTTTAGTGCTCTCTTGGTGAAGGAATTAACTAGCGACTTTTAAGGTTTAGGGTGTATTAGCTGTATATAGGACATTTCTTTAACTTTGATGACAAGGCATTTAAAATTTACTAGATCCATATTTTGAGGAGACTTCTAAAGTGGGTTCACCAGATAATTTTGGATAAGGTATTGGCCAAGGAAGAGCTTCCCCAGTTACTCGCCAACCAGAAATAGAAATTTCCGATGTTGGGTTTGAGAAAATAATTAACTTGATGTTGAATTATCGAAGATTCTCTCACTCTACAAAGAATACTTAATGCGAAGAAACTATTTATGGAGACTCAGTCCCAACACCCAAGATTGAATTAGGGAAATATGTTCTATAATATGGGCCCGTTTGGTTGTTGGAATTGACCTGGAATTGGAGAACGAGAATTGGATTCCCTTCTAAAAATTGAATTCTCAATTCCAATTCCATGACTCAATTCTAATTCAAGGTTCGGAGGTGGATTGGCAGAATGCTCATTTTGGACCAAAATTAGAATTGGCCTATACCAATTCACCAATTCCTATTTTCCAATTCTAGGTCAATTCCAACAATGAAATAGGCCTGAACGTGGGGATATTTATTGTCCCTCACTTAACAAAAAGAGCAAAAAAATTTTATATTTAGAACAATATCACTCATCCCAAGCAATGATAAAGCATTTTACCCAACTAATGTTATTCTCAAACTACTCATACGAGCCCTTTTTTAATCTAAAAACTAAATAAATAATCATTTTCTTATCCTGATTAATACCACCAATGAACAATCAATCACTTGATTGATTCATTAAAAAAAATCCTCTTGTTCATCTTAATACATATTCACCCCATTTCACATTATGTTGAAGGTTGCCAAGAAAGCATACATGCATATTGCAATAATAATAAACTAGCATCATGATTTTTTGGGTGGGTAACTATTAATCTAGGTTTTATATGTTCTAAGTGGAGTGGGTAATAATGGTAAGTGTTTTTGAAAAAAGAAGCAGCAAGAGGGTGCTGACCTATGGTACAATAACAACACTCTAGATGTGAGTTAATAGTAGATTAAACACAAATAGAGTAGCATACATTTAACAATATTCAATAGTTTACCTCTATCAAAAACCATAACAAAAAAACCAGAGCAACAACAATGAATATCCACAGTCATAACAGTAATGAAAGAAATGAAGTTCAGAGCACTAGAATTAGAAAAGTTTTCATCATGCCACATAGGGAAGAAAGATATTATCATAAACTTAGAAAATAAACTATAGTCTAAAGAGAAAATATAGCCCAATGGGCTAGACAGAGCATCCCAAAAAACCTCAACCCTAATCGGGTTCAGTTTCCTTTCCATAGATATTTGGATAGCAACACATCTGCCCACTCCTCCTGTAGGAACTTGAAAAGTTCCCTAGGGTCTTCGTCCTTAGGAATCTTTCCATCAGAGGCCTTTTCATTCAGCATGCAAAGGTTGGTGGAGGAGGAATGTGTTATCTTCAGTGCAAACTTGGTCACGCATGTCAGTCTCTTATTTGTAGTTTATAGGTATGCCTTTAAATGGGCCATAGTGCGTTCTAGCTGAGCAATTTGGAACTAAAATTTTCCAACCAGCCCAGATCCAGTGTATCTCATATCCTCATTGGTCTCTTTGGTTGTGTCTACCTCCTCCATGGAAGTGTTTCCACTATTATCTTTCTCCTCCATGGGGTTCTAGGTATCGTAAGCTTTGTCCTAACTATGAGAGTCGACAGTGACCTCCTCCCGCTTTAGAATATTATTGATGGATTTTTTCCCATGTCCTTAGCAATATGGTTAGAATGATAGGTTTGGCCTAGCTAGGGGCCCCCATCCTCATATTTTTCAAGATTGAGGATGATCCTCCTACCCTTTTTATTAGAGTGGTGGGTCTCTGGGGCATGGTCATGTTTAAAACCTTGCAAGGAATCATGGGAAGGTGATTATAAGAGGAATTAGGACTCACGGGTTGGGACAAATCATGAAGACCTTTAGATCTAGAAGGAGTAGCAAGGCCTTTGTTGAAAGAAACCAAAGGAAAAGGATGAGGCTATTGTAGGGCTTCAGAGATAATAGACATAGTGGGAGGAGGAAAAAGGGCTCTATGAAAGTTGTAGAGACTCAACATAAGCCCTTGGTGGAGGATAAAAAGTTTTTCCCCCATATTATTGGCTTCAGAAACATCAGCAACATTACTTTCCATAGAGTTTAATAAAAAAAAATGGAAAGGAAGTCAAATCTTTATGCCTAAGATGATTGAGAAAAGGCAAATGGGAGTCGTAGATCCTAGGTCTTGTAGCCACCATGATTAAGGATAGGGGTCTCCTCAGGGCTCCGAAAGAATTGAGAAAGCTCCATCTTAGCAGGTGTTTTTCTAGGCTTCTTCCATTTCCTTCTCATGGTGGCAAGGATAGTGACATCCTTGATAATCTGAAACAAAATGCCATTCGATGAGATACACCTCTCATTCAAGGTAGCAAAAAATTGCCTGGAGACCATCTCATTGTGATGGATCATAGTCTCCATGTAGGGAAGGATGACTCCCTCTTTATAGAAATACATTACCATAGGGTCCAAAGTAAACTCTTCCTTGATTTTATCAATCTCAGTTCTATGGAGATCACCACCCATCATAGAGGAAGCTAAAACCCCTAGAAAATAAGCTAGAAGAGGCACCCACTAGGTGAAGAAACCACAATCCTTAGGGCAATTTTCATAACACACCCAAAAAAAAATTTGCAAACTCCAATAGTAGCCCTCTTTACCAAAGTAACTCTAGTTAAAAGTCAAAGGGTAAGTGATTTTTGCACAAGAAAAATTGGTATGAGACCCAGAAGTAATCGAATCATCACTAGAAACTTGAGTGGGGTAATAAATGCAATTCCTTTCCATAACCTTCATCGGTGCCACCAGGGGAGAAAACATGTGAGAGTTGCATCAAGAAATGAAAAGGTACTCATGAAACTTACCTCCATATCTATGGAAATCTACTATATAATTAATATGCCAAATAACCCTCATACCAGAATGATAGTAATTCAAATTCTCGGGGATAATTTCATGTCAGGCACTAACTCAATTAAATAGCATAAAGTCCCCATAAATTTTTATGTGGCCCTTGAATTCAAAGACAACACAACTGGAAGCAAGGAGGGAGAAAACCACAATGGACCGCCACTCAAAAAGTCAAGTTTTAAACATCATTGGGATTATTATTTTTAACTCTCAGTTCCCACCAAAGAAAGTCTTGAGTATGCTTAGGGAGTAGAGTAACATCCCTACAACAATGAAGGCCATCAGATAGAAGATCAATAGCAGCAATAGAGTCCACAATAGATTTCCCTTCTCTATAAGTATGTCTTACAGAAAAATCATCCATTCTATCAAGGAGTCCATGAATGTTATAAAAGATAGGATCCACTTTCCACCCTCCCTTGGAGGTCCCTTGAATCACTTCAACAATGATTTTGGTATCACCCTCAATCTCAATAAATCTACAGTGAGTGCTAGAGGAAACCTTCAGTCCCCAAAAGAGGTTCATACCTTTTGCATGATTAATAGTTTGATCACGGAGAGGGCCCAAGAAAGAAACAACATTTCCCAAGGGGCCACAAATGATACCACCACCTACCTACTTCCCCCTAGAGGAAGCCCCATCAAAATTAAGCTTAAGACACTGGGGTTTTGGGGGACTATTTAGTAGATTCATAGATGAGGATTTTACCATTGTCATACCTTGGAAAGCCATAATAAATTTTCCAAATCTTGGCTAAATGACTGTCTTCCTTGGAGGCCAAATGGTTTGGGATTTTCCAATAGGAATTCAATAAGTTCTCTTGTAGAAACTTGAAACCATTATGGAAGAAAACATTAGGGGATAGCTCCTTTCCCCAGAAAATTATGTTATTATGCTCCTAGATAGACCAAAAAAAGATAGGCGGTATTTGGAGCCATAGGAGCCTTAATAATGGGTGTCGGGAAGATGATTGTCAATCATTATCCAGGTGTTGAACATCATGATTGAAGACCCATAAAATGTTAATTATAACTATTATTGGGTGGTAGAGCTCTTTGGTGTACTCACAGTGTAGGAGAAGATGATTGATGCTTTCCTTCTTCATCTTGTAAAGGAAACATCTATTAGCCAAGCTAAAACCCCTTTTAGCCAAATTATCAAGAGTTAGAATTTTTCCATGAAGCATAGACTACCAAAATAAATTTACCTTAGGAATGAGTTGGGATTTCCACACTTTCCTCAAGAAAGTCAAGTTATTCACCTCCTTAAGTAGTATATTGTAAGATGATTTCATAGAAAAGTCTCCATTTTGAATGTGACTCCAAAGAATTCTATCTTAGTGGTCCACCATGGGAATGCGAGTTTTAGAAAGCCAGTCTTGAAGACTCATGGAAAGGGTAGTGAGTTACATCCTATCATGCAAGTAAGGTATGAAATCAATCCATTGACTCTATCTAAAATAATTGGATACCAAAGATCCCACCCAAAGAGTGAGGACATTGCAAAGGTGAAAGAAGATGAAAGATCCCAGAGGAGCATCTAATAACCAAAAATCCTACCAGAATTGAATATCTTCACCATTTCCAAGTTCCTAGGTTGAGCCAATTTCTACAATATAGATACTTTTAAGTATACTATTCCAAATTTTAGATCCTTGTGGGTGGCCATGTTCCATGAAAATTTTATAGAAATGGCCCCAATCTTGATATTTGGCCTCAATGATTCTGCACCAATTAGTAGAGCCAAGAATTGGAGTCCAACAGACCTTAGACAATAGGGCATGGTTGAGGTTGATTATTTTTTGTACTCCCAACCCACCAAGAGTCTTAGGTGGGCATACTTTATCCCAGCTAACAAGTGGGAGTCTCTTTTTCTCCACACATCTGGACTAGAGGAAGGTGCATTGGATTTTCTCTGGTTTGTCAGCCACAACACTAGATATTTTAAAACTAGAAAGGAAGTAAACCAAGATACCTTGTAGGGAAGAAGAGAGTAATTAAATCCTACCAACACTACTTAGGAGCTTGCCCTTCCATCCAACAAGTTTTCTTTTCATGTCCTTTCAAGAATGGTGTTCCAAAAATCATTCTTAACATATCTTATCATGAGAGGGAGTCCTGGATAATTTGTAGGGAGTGAGGTTGGCTAGTAGTTTAGAATACTCAAAATTTTATCCTGGATAGAAGGATCTATATTGAAGAAGAAAATCCTTCTTTTGATAAAGTTGATGTGTTGTCCCAAGATGGTAGCATAATCATCAAGCAGGCACTTCAAAACTCTAGCTTCCCTCACTTAGGAGTAACCAAAGAGAAACATGTCATCAACAAACTATTGTAGGACTGACGGGGAGAGGGTAGAAGCTAGCTTAATCCCTTGCATCATGCCAATCTAGACCATCTGTATCATATTGTGACCAATAAATTCACCTAGAAGGATGAAGAGAGACAAGGAAAGGAGGTCCCCCTGCCACAGACCTTTGCTCAGGGAAAATTTGAGACCAGGTTTGTTGTTCATCAACACCGACAATCTAAAAATCTCCACATACTCCTTGACAGTGTCAATGAACTATTGAGAGAAACCAAAAGAAGATAGAACCTTGAAGAGGAAGATCCAATTGACCTTATCAACCTGAGGAGTGTAAAATTTCATGAGTGGTAATGGTAGCATCCATTATCTATTGACTAGGGAAAAAACCTTTCTGATTGGGGCTAATGATTTTATTGAGAAGGGGTTTAATTCGATTGACCATGATTTTAGAAAATATTTTGTAGAGGGTGTTGTAGAGGTTAATGGGTCTGTACTCCTCCATAGTTCTGGGGTCTCCAAGTTTAGGGACCAACACTATATAAGTATCATTGAGTTGTTGAAGAAGCTTCCCTATTCTGATGAAATCATGAGAAGCCTACATCACATCTATACCAAAAATGTCCCAAACTTATTGAAAAATGTCAGGGGGAATCCATCAGGCCCCAGGGCTTTGTAAGTACCCATAGAGAAGGTCTCTTTTTTGACCTCCTCCTCTGACACCCGTGAAAGGAGGTCATTATCCTCAAAAGTCACAAGCCTAGGGAGGTGAGATATGAGTTTTTCCTATACGTCTTTCACATTATTGGGGGAGTTTTCATAGAAAATGTGAGCAACGTAATCAGTATCCATCGAGCCCAACTGAATAGGATCAATAACCTCCCTTCCCATATCATCCTGGAGAGAATTTATAGAATTTATTTTCTTGTGCTTACAAGATGATTGGTGGAAGAAAGAGGTGTTGTGGTCCCCCACCTTTAGCCAAAGGACCTAGGATCTTTTCTTCCATAAAATTTCCTCTTTAGCCATAGAACTCTTCTAGTCAGACCTAGTTGTTTCCTCATGTCTATGGGGATCCAAAGATATATCTCTAGCTGCCATCCTTTGCTGAAGGCCTTCAAGATTTCCAAAGATTTCCTTCTTAGTTTTACAAATATCCCCAAAGTTGGTCTTGCTCCAACCTTTGATAGCCATCCTTCTAATATCAAGTTTCTTAGCGACATGGAACATCATTGATCCCCTAAATGAGGTTGACCACCAATGAAAAATTTAGAGTGGAAAGTGGGATGAGAGGCCCACATGATCTCATATAAGAAAGGGGGCATGTAAGGGATGCTGAGTATCCTCCCACTTGAGAAAGAGGGGGTTGTGGTAAGAGGTAGTCCTAGGGAGAGAAGCCAAGGAAGCAACATAACCCAAATCCCGTGAGGAGGATAAAAGAACATGGTCAAGGCAGACATAATAAGGTGAGAGCCTTTCCTAGTATTAGTCCAGGTGAAGGTATTCCCTTACATTTCCATATTAAATAAACCATTCAGGTAGACAAAACTAGATAAATCTCCCATGCTATCCGGGTAGTCCATTGTTCCCCCCAATTTTTCCAAAGGGAAAAGCGGGGTGTAGAATTCACTAGCTACTAAGCACTTAGGATCTAGTAGGGAGATGAAGGAACAAGAGAGATCATCCCACACCACACATCTGCTAGGGTGGGTGTTGGGTGCATAATCATTGTGATAGTGCCTTTGAGACGAGGGGGAGGTGAAAGAAACTACTAGGAAGTCTTGAGAAAAACTTAGAGCATTCCCCAAAATACAAGAAGGGTTCCATAAGGTGGTAATACCTCCCAAGGCCCCAATAGTGTAAGAATAGTAAAAAATATCTTCCAGCCATAATTTCCCAAATAACTTTTCAAAGTTAGCAAAGGTCATGTTAACTTCAAGAAGCAACAGAATGTCCACTCTAAAGTCTTGAATGTGTTGTTTAACTAAAAATGGTATCTAGGGGTTGTTGAGTCCCCTAATATTCTAAGAAAGAACAATAATTTCTTACCTTTCTAGTTGAGGTCTAGGGTAAGTTATCTTCCTGCAGCTATCTCCTTGGAAACATTCTTCTCTCTTTTCTGACCCTATCAAATGGCCTTCCTAGTTTAGTCTCATGACTAACATCAATCTTCTTCTTCGTGGTTTTTCTTTTCTAATTTTTTCATTCTGCCTCCATGATAATTGACACACAAAGAGTGGGGAATGGAAGAAGTAGGGGTGACAACACTTGGGGGTAAACCCAGAATGAGTTTTATTAGAAAATCCACTACCAGGGGTTTTCTCATAAGAACTTTTAAAGTCTACCAAATAGATGTCAAGTCTTCATTTCTAAATGGTGAGTTAGAAGAAGAGGTATACATACAGAAACTTGATGGTTTTTAGTTGACTAATCAATGGAACATAGTTTCCTAATGGAAGAAATCATTGTATGGGCTAAATAAAGCTTCTAGAGCTTAGTATTCCAAATTGGACAAATATCTATTGAAGCTTGGTTTCAAGAAAGGTACTGTAGATAGTAATTTGTATTTCAAGTTAAATAATGAGGAAATTTTGATTGTAGAAGTGTTTATTGATGACATTATCTTTGGTTTTAATGATAAGTTGAGAAGATATTTTGCAAAGGAAATTAAAAATGAGTTTGAGATGTCCATGATAGGAGAAATAAAATTCATTTTGGGATTACACATTACTCAATCATAGGATGGGATTTTTATATCTCAAGATAAGTATGTTAAGGAACTATTGAAGAGATTTGGGTTGGATAAATCTAAACTAGTGGGTACTCCTATGGTGACATGATGCAATTTTTCAAGAGATGATGAGTCCCCTAAAGATAATCAATCTAGATATAGATCTACGGTTTGTGACCTACTTTATTTTAGTCATACAAGACTAGATATTATGAATGTTACATGTCTTGTAGTAAGATTTCAAATAGATCTAAGTGAACGTCATGACATAGTTATGAAGAGGCTATTCAGGGTGAGTGCACCAAGATGGTGTATAAAAAGGGGAGTATAAGTGGACACTTTTTTTTCTTTTGAAATTAGGTAAACCTCAACTTGGAAGAGAAATATGATAATTATGCACTTAAAATTAGAATTGTGTAAAGAAAAAGAATTTTAGTACTATGAATCTAGTCTTTAACTAAAAAAGTGTTTTTGTAAAATGGATAATATTAAGAGGTTCAAATCTATTGCACACAAATAAATGTTTCTAAATTTTTCATAAAATTGTAACATAGTGGCTTTCATGCACATCAAGAAAGATATATTTAGATTTAGTATTTTGAAAAATTCTTTGGTAGAAAGATAGATAAGAGTGAGAGGTAGAAGTTGTCATTGATCCTAAAGATGTGAGTGAAGCTTGCAAAGATGATCATTGGGTTGATACCATGGAAGAAGAGTTTTCACAGATTGAGAAGAATAATACATGGATTATTGTTCCTAGGCCTAAGGACACGATTGTCATTGGTACCAAATGTGTTTTTGGAAATAAATTGAATTAAGAAGAATAATTTGTCATGAATAAAGAAAGATTGGTGTGCAAAGAATATTCTCAAATGGAAGGAATTGACTATAATGAAAAATTTTCTTTGGTAACAAGATAGGAAGCAGTGAGATTATGTCTAGCTTATGTTTCTCATAAGAACTTTTAAAGTCTACCAAATAGATGTCAAGTCTTCATTTTTGAATGGTGAGTTAGAAGAAGAGGTATACATATAGAAACCTGATGGTTTTTAGTTGACTAATCAATCGAACATAGTTTCCTAATGGAAGAAAGCATTGTATGGGCTGCAGAAAGCTTCTAGAGCTTGGTATTCCAAATTGGAAAAATATCTATTGAAGCTTGGTTTCAAGAGAGGTACTGTAGATAGTAATTTGTATTTCAAGTTAAATAATGAGGAAGTTTTGATTGTAGAAGTGTTTGTTGATGGCATTATCTTTGGTGGTAATGATAAGTTGAGAAGATATTTTGCAAAGGAAATTAAAAATGAGTTTGAGATAGCCATGATAGGAGAAATAAAATTCATTTTGGGAGTACACATTACTCAATCATAGGATGGGATTTTTATATCTCAAGATAAGTATGTTAAGGAACTATTGAAGAGATTTGGGTTGGATAAATCTAAACTAGTGGGTACTCCTATGGTGACATGATGTAATTTTTCAAGAGATGATGAGTTCCCTAAAGTTAATCAATCTAGATATAGATCAATGGTTCGTGACCTACTTTATTTTAGTCATACAAGACTAGATATTATGAATGTTACATGTCTTGTAGTAAGATTTCAAATAGATCTAAGTGAACATCATGACGTAGTTATGAAGAGGCTATTCAGGGTGAGTGCAAGAAGATGGTGTATAAAAAGGGGAGTATAAGTGGACACTTTTTTTTCTTCTAAAATTAGGTAAACCTCAACTTGGAAGAGAAATTTGATAATTATGCACTTAAAATTAGAATTGTGTAAAGAAAAAGAATTTTAGTACTATGAATCTAGTCTTTTAACTACAAAAGGTTTTTTTTAAATGGATAATATTAAGAGGTTCAAATATATTGCACACAAATAAATCTTTCTGAATTTTTCATAGAATTATAACATAGTGGCTTTCATGTGCATCAAGAAAGATACAGTTAGATTTAGTATTTTGAAAAATTCTTTGGTAGAAAGATAGATAAGAGTGAGAGGTATAAGTTGTGTATTTTTTTATAATTTTTTGTTTAGTATTTTATTTTTTATAATTTTTTTAAGTGGGAACATCCTAAAAATTTGGTGTATGTTCATGCACTAAACATAATTTACATCAAAATAATAAAAAATGTTTACTTTCTATTGTAAATGTGCATAGAATCAAGGGTAGAAGAATAATATGTAATTTATTTAAAATTTTGTCAACGAGATCAAAAGTTATTAAGAAAGTGGTACACACATGTCTTTGAAAACTATGAAGAAACTAGTAAAGAAAACTTAAACTTTACTATGTTATTGTTGTCCAAAAATAGAAAAATTTATATCGTTAGCAATCTCAGAAGGCGTGCAAAATTATGGTGGTAATCTTACAAACACCCACTTGATGATGTGTAAAGATGATGAAGAAGCAGTTTTGAAGAGAAAAACATGTGAAAAAGGAGGGAAACGAAGCTCCCAATAATCAACCTTTTTATCCAAGCCTATTAAGTTTCCTTGTCCTTGTCTTATTCATTTACCAAACCTAAGTCTAATTGGGTAATTTGAATTTAAAGTAAGTCGATCATGCTAGATTTATTTTGCTATTTTTTGGGGTGGGTGGCCACTTTGTTTGACACCATCTTGGTTCACTTACCCTTCCTATATCTAAAATGGAAAATGGAATTTAGGATGTGATCTCCTAAAGGAAATAATTTCACCTTGTGTGCATATACTAATGTTGATTGGGAAAGTGATGTTGATAACCAGAAGAAGATAAGTGGCAACACTTTCTTTTTGGGTAGTAGATTGGTATCTTGGATGAGCATGAAGTATAATTCCATATCCTTATCTACTGAAGAGGTTGAGTACATTTCTACTACTATAAATTGTATACAAATAGTGTGGACGAAGCATATTTTATCAGACATAAGAGTTGTCTTTGATGAGCCTATTATCATATACTGTGATAATGCAAGTGCTATAAATATTTCTAAGAATCCAATGAAGCCCTCAAAGACAAAGCACATATCAATTAAGTATAATTTTTTGAGTGAGAAGGTGAATAAGAAAGAGGTGAGGGGTGTGGGGGGGATCACAGTATGCTAAACTATGGCATTAAGTGGCAATGAAATTTTATCAAACAGGGTAAGACAATTTGATGTGAAAATTTGAACAAGTTATGAACCTTATAAATCAAAAAAATACATAACAAGATAATCTGTAGTAAATTGAATGTAGTTTCTAATCTACTATCTTTTCTTGAAAAAAAAAAATCTATTTGGTGAAAAATTGATATTTCAATACAGTTGTACATAAATTTTAGGAAAAAGATAAGAAGTAGGTGTATGTATGATCAACTTAATCACAATCAAATGATAATATTTTTTCTATAATATTTTAGATATAAATAGAAGACTTGTGTCTGGATGTGACACATATTTTACTTTAATTATTTCCAAATAAATTTTTAATTATGACTTTTTACTACAACAGTATCAGAATAAAAAAAACTCTCAAGTTTGACTACCTTAACTTGGTAAAAAATTAATACATTTTAATTTTTTTCTCATAGTGTGCGAAACATAGAATGTGATGCATGTTTTGAATATGAAAAATGTTATACAGTTTGAAAGTTATAGACATTTTTCAATGAGCCTATCAATCAAGACTATAGACATAATCCAATTATAAAATAAATAATAATTAGTTATTAAACTTAAATCTTGATATAATTTATATTAGTGGAAAGATGAGAATATGCTTAAGATATCTTCTTTATTTCATCAATTTCTAATAAAACACAAGGCATCAACTTTAAGGAAGAAGTCTAGAAATGTAGGGACATTCCTAAGACACATTTTTTGGTTTGACTTTCTAGGTTTGGTATTAACAAGCCAAAAACAAAATAAATCTTGAGGAAGATTTGTGGTTTGATCATTTTTGTCCGAGATATCCGATAACAAATACCTATCTAATATCTAATACTAAAAAGATAAAATTTTGAAAGCTGTCAACCTAAGTGTTCTTACAATTGGCACCAACATTTTTGCCTTTAGATTTCTGATGTTAGATACATATCTAATATTGGATATGTAAATGATATGAAATACCTTGTCTAAGCATTACACTTACATATGTAATAATATATATAATATATATAGATATATATTATATAATATATATGTTGATAAATATATATTAAATAGATATATATTAGATGTCTAATGCATTACATTTCTACTAATTTATTATAAATGTAATATGCATTAGATATTTAATACACTCTGCATGCTATATCAAGAGAGAGACAAATGACATGATAATCTCTCTCATCTTCTCTCTCCTTCTCTGTGTATATCTCTTTCTATTTGGTACATAGTGCATTAAATTTATAATATATTAGTAGACATATAAAGCATTAGATAATTAATATATATGTAATTAATACATACATACATATATATATATATATATATATATATATATATATATATATATATATATATATATATATATATATATATATATATATATATATATATATATATATATATATATATATATATATATATATATATATATATATATATATATATATATATATATATATATATATATATATATATATATATATATATATATATATATATATATATATATATATATATATATATATATATATATATATATATATATATATATATATATATATATATATATATATATATATATATATATATATATCATAATTAGTTATGTAATACATAGATGAAGTATCTGATATTAGATACATGTGGAGCAATGGTGCAGGAGCACCTCCTTCAAATGTTTTGGCTTTTACTTGACCTTAGCCAAGTCAAGAGAAGAATAAGACTCCAAGAGAGTCTCAGATAGATTAAGTTTTGTACTTTGCACCAAGTGTTAGAATGATTTTGGAATAACTGAGAGGGGGAGGGGGTGAATCACTTATCCTTAGGTCCAAATGCGCCAATTCAAGTTTCTAGATTTTTGACAAACTCAAATCTAATTAGCTTTCAACTCAGTCTCTATAGCATATCCAAGCAACATAAAACTTGCAGTCCACTATCCAAAAGTAATTAAGTTCCAGAATATAAAAATTTCAACAACATTCACACAAGTATAATGCCAGGATTTATAGTGGAAACCCAATTTGGGAAAAACCACTTGTAACATGATACTAATTTTCACTCTTCTGAAGTGAGCTTTATGAGAACCCAACCCAGTTAAAGGTTTACAATACACATTGTTATGTGTCACCTAGTTAAAGTATTTAATCACCCTATTAAGAGTGGCCTGAATAGAGGGCTTAAGATCATTCCATCAGAATGTCACCTTGATTAAAGGATTTATAAAATGACTATTAGGTCAACCTTGATTAAAGGATTTATATTGATACAATGGTTAGAAAGTAAAAATAGGTTCTAATATGAAAATATACAACTCACTTTTCAAATAAAAATCCACTTCACTCATGTTGATTTACTGACTAACCTTCATTTCTAGCTCCAACTCTGAGCTACTTGGAATTCTCTTCAAGCAATCACCACAATTATGTTCAGCTCTTCATAGCGTCACCTTCAACCTTCTTCTTAGACTCATTAGTTAATAACATCAAGCTCTTCTCTATACTATAACCTCACAATTAGGTTATCCTTATACCTCCTTGATCAATTAGATTAATCTTTTGTCACTTAATCTCTTCTATAGATCTTAGGTTTAGGTCAGATTCATCAACTCCTTTCATTATGATGTTCTCCTTCTTTTCCTTCTAGATACATCTTTAAACTCCTCTTTGAAATCATAAGAAAATGATTTACCATGCATTAAATGCTTCATACCATTCATTAATAATGTCAACACATTTTACATATCCCAATAATTCAACTATGTCGGTTGGGATTCTTAATTATTTCTCAAAATATAAATTACTGACACTCGGTCAATATTGTGGTCATCTCCTCAGTCATTACTGTGTGTCTCGGTCATACCTAACACCTTTCTTCTTGAAAATTATCTATCGCTTGGCAATTACTGATGTTTGGTTGACCCTAGATTTTCTCAGCATATACCGGTGCTCGGTCAACACTAACATCACACAGCTTAAACTAGATTTCTTTACTCTTGCTCAGGTAAGCCTATGTTTCCATTGTTTCTTCTTCACTTGGTGTTAAAGATAAACAACACATTACCTTTTCAATGTGCCAACTAATCAAGTACCCATTGAAGTATCACATAATTGAACCTTTCCTTAGGTCCTCTTGTTATCTCCTATTTTCAAATTCTCTTCATCAATCAAAAGATATGGTTTGTTATCTCTATTGAGCCCTCTAAGGTTGTCATTAGTACCAAAGGTATGTATAGATATCAGTTGGTCACTTACAATGAGCTAATCGGTAACATAAAGCAGAAAAGACTAGTCGGTAAAGCCTATACACCGAGCAGCAGACAGTTCACTGAGTACCAGCAGACACTGACACCAACAGACAATAAACATCGAGCATTGCAGTATACACTGATCAATTTACATAATGTTTATCAAGGATCATAGGAAATGGCATAGTAATTAGGGATGGCACATTCTTCTATGCAAATGGTTACAACAGTTTGTAAAACATTTTACCAAGATTGAGGAACATTTAATGTAATGATATTCATTAAATACAATGTATATCTTTTGTAATAGATGATCTAGGTTATTATTGTACATCATAGATCTTAGTGTTATGATTATAGTGTGTAACCTAATTGTGTTAAAGTGGTGAAAAAACAAAACACTATATATTTATGTGTTCACATCATTTTTGGAGAGAGCTGATATATGAATCACAAAGAACTTGAAGAACTTTGCCTATCTTCAAGTCTATCAGTTTACAGAATAGAACTGAGCATAGTAGAATTCAGTTTGAGCAGAATTAGCAGAGGCTACCGAGAAGATTCAGAGAAGAGATTCATCACAAGTAAGGTGATATTTCTATCAGAGTTTATAGATCTGCAATAGACAATTGAGTGTCAAACAAGAAGATAAATACCTATTGCTTTCTGACAATTGTAATAGAGTTTTTGGATAAAATCTCTTAACAGAGTAGACTTAACAGTCTTATGTAAATCTCTTAACGAAGTGCACACTTCATTAGTGTTTCTAAAATCCTATAACTAGGTAGGTCTAGCTGATCTAACATGTCACTCCTAACAGGGTGAGATCACTAGAAGTGATCAAAACTTGTAGCCCTAATAGGCAAACCTTTTCTATCTACAGTAGTGAAGAATTCGTGGTTGTCATCCCCATCGTAGTTTTTACCTTCTAACAAGGGTTTTTGCATTACCAAAATACTTGTGCTATTCATTTCATGTTGTTTACTTACTAATGTTAAGTGGATAAATAATTCATGCAATTATATTCAAGTTATATTGGTCAGTTATCATTGTTTACAGTTTTAGATCTGAAAGGTTTTACAAGTAAAGTTTTGAAGGTGCTGATTCACCCCTCCCCTCTCAGTACCTATCTATCCTAATTCCAATGATGGTACTCTCCTAGATAGAAACTATCTTACCAATTAAGGTTTGACATCGATGAAAATATAAAAATTGTTTCAATTGTAGTTTCCAACAATCTCCCTATTTGAAATTGATGGAAACACAACATGAACAATACATGATTCACCAAACAATCCAAAATCTATGTGCAATAGATCTTCATTAATATCCTTAGCTTCATTCTAATTCACATCCAACACATCCAAGTACCAATTCCATCTTGGATAAATTTATCTTTGTCTACTCACTAAATATCTTTCTTATTCCCATGTTGTATCTCTCCCAATGAATCACTTTCTTCAAGTTTATTGAATTTCTCCATTTTGTATCTTTCTCTCTGAATCACTCCCTCTTTGAAAACAATGCTAAAGAAACTTGTATCTATCACTTACATCTTAACCATGTAGATGTCTTTATGTTAGTTTTGTATGCTGTATACTCCCTCTATCATCTTGTTTATTTATGATTATTATCTTTTCTTTACTTCTCACAACTCTAGGCAACTCCTAAAGTGTGACCTCTTCTGCATCAATTTGTCACATAATCTGATTAGCACATTTGATGCAGTGCTCCTTTCTAGGTAGCCTCAGTTCAAGGAATCACCCCTAATTTATCTCTAAGGTATTCATGAGCATCTTTAGGTAATGCTTTTGTGAATATATCTTCTAATTGTTCCTTTGTATTCACATATTCCAATCTCACTTCTTTGTCTTGAACCAAATCTCTCAAGTAATGATACTTGATAGAAATATACTTAGTCTTAGTGTGCATAAAAACATTCTTTAATATGTTAATAGCACTTTTTTTATCACATACAATAACAATCATCTCAATGATTTCCTCCTTCATACCTTTTAACAATTCTTGATCCACACTAAATTTGAGCAATTCATTGTTGCTGCTACATACTCAACTTCTGCTATAGATTGGGAAATGTAGTTATGTTTCTTGCTCATCCAAGAGACTAATCTCTTTCCTAGAAAGAGTGCACCACAACTTGTACTCTTTCTTTCATCAACATTTCTAGCCCAATCTACATCAGTGTAAACTTTCAGTTCAAACTTATCATTCTTCTTGTAATACAATCCATAGTCCTTTGTTCTTTTTAGATATCTCAATATCCTTTTCAATGCCATCATCTGACTCTCTTTACGATTCGCAAAAAATCTTGCAACAATCCCAACTTCTAGGGAAATATCTGGTTTGCTATGGATTATATATTGTATCTTTCCAATCATAGATCTTTACAAGGATTGATTCACTTCAGTTGTATCATCATTTTTTTATAACTTTTGTCTAGTAGCCAAAGGTTCACAAAGGTCAGTATGAACCAATTCCAAAATATTTTTAGAAGTATATGTCTTTCTCTTAAAACTATAGTTTATCATTTTTCCCAATTGACATTGTTTACACATCACATTATCAGGTTTCTTTAATCTTGGTAAACCTCTAACTTTCTTTAGCTTATTGATATTTACCAAACTGTCAAAGTTCACATGACACAATCTCTTGTGCCATAACCATACATCATCAAATTGTGCAAACAAACATGTTTCTTTAGATAGGGCTAGATAGAAAAACTTACCTCTTGTCTTTTCTCCACATCCAGTTAGTTGACCAGTGGCATCAAATATTTTAGCCTTTCTATGATTAAATTCAACTCGATGACTAGTACTATTCAACTGTGCTACACTCATAAAATTACATTTAATACCTTCAAACCAATAAGTAGTATCACATCTGATTTTATCAATCAATTTTATTGATCCTTTTCCTTTAATAGGACATGGTGCATCATTACCAAACTTAACACTTCTACCTTTGTAATGATTAAGGATTTCAAACTTACTTTTATCACCATTCATGTGATGTGAAAAACCACTATCAATAATCCATTTATCACCTTTACTTACATAATAAATAAGTGCATTTTTCTCATCTTCATCAGAATCATCTTTCATAGCAACATAAACAACTTCTATATCACATTCATCAAATTCACTAGTTTCAATGTCAGTTTCATCTTCAACAATATAGAAAGATTTCATACCTTTGTCTTTGTAGTCTTTGTAACTTCACTGATCTCTTTAATTTCTCTTTTCTTTGTACTTGCTTTCCCTTTTCTCATCTTTTTCAGTCCTGTCAGGGCATCTTGCTATAATATGGCTAACTTTGTTACATGAAAAATAGATAATAGGAACTTTACCTTTATATTTCCCTTTTCCTCTCTTTAGCGTTCTAGCCATAAGTGCCTCAAGATCATCTAGATCATCATCAAAAGTGTCACTATCACTATTTTTGTTGTTGTCACTGCTCTCACATCTTTCTTTTCTCTTCTTAGGCTTATGAAGAACCATTTGAGACTTGAGTGCAGATTCAATATTATGAATAGTGAAATTATCATAATTAGACAGCTCAAAAGTAGTAATCTTTCCAACAAGACTCTCCAAAGTTAGAACATTACTAGGGTTACATCTTGATTATTGTATAGCAGAAACTCTAATATCATAGATAGGAAACAAGGTTCTTAATACTTTATTGATAATAGTTTCATCATCAATGTTTCCATTGGCTCCTCTAATACCATTTACTACCTCCTTAATTCTACCACAATACTGAGCAATATTTTCACCATCTTGCATTTTCATTTCATCAAAATTACCTCTCAGGATTTTAGATTTAGTTCTTAGTACATTTGTGTCCCCACCATAGATAGCTGCTAGAGTATCCCACATTTTCTTTGAATTAGTACAGTCCTTGGTGTCCTCAAATTATGGATAGCCGAGGGAAGATGCAATGTCCAACATTGCCTGATCATGTTTTTATTTCATCTCCTTAGCAGTCAAAGGTGAAACAGGTATTACATAATCATTTTCCACATAGTATTTTACGGAATCACCAATACTAGCTAGATGAAATTTCATCAAACTCTACCATGCAGGGAATTTCTCCTTGTTCAACTTCGGTACCTCCTTTTTGTACCTCTTTATCATTAGCATCAAGTACCTTTAAAAATTTTCTTCTACAAGCACCAAAAGCTTTGATACCAATTGTTAGAATTATTTTATAATAACTGAGAAGGGGGGGGTGAATAAGTTATCCTCAGGTCCAAATGCACCAATTCAAATTTTATAGCTTTTCAACAAGCTCAGATCTAACTAGCTTTTAACTTGGTCTCTATAGCATATACCATCAACATAAAACTTGAAATCCACTATCCTAAAGCAATTAACTTGCATAATATAGAACTTTCAACAACATTCACATCAAATAAAATTCACACAAGTATAACACCAATATTTATAGTGGAAACACAATTTGGGAAAAACCACTTGTAACATGTTGTTGATTTTCACTCTTCTAAAGTGAGTTATGTGAGAAGCCAACCTGGTTAAAGTTTTACAATACACACTGTTAGGTGTGACCTAGTTAAAGGATTTAAACACCCTATTAAGAGTTGTCTAGTTAGAGGGCTTAAGAACATTCCATTAGAATGTCACCTTGATTAAAGGATAGATACAATGACTTTTAGGTCAACCTTGATTAAAGGATTTAGACTGATACAATGGTTAGAAAGTAACCATAGGTTCTAATCTAAAAATATACTACTCACTTTGTAAATGTAGATCCACTTCACTCATATTCTTATTTACTGACTAGCCTTCATTTCCATCTCCATCTCTGGTCTGGTTGGAATTCTCTTCAAGAAATCACCACAATTCTGTTCAGCTCTTCATAGCTTCACCTTCATCCTTCTTCTTAACCTCATCAATCAATAATATCAACCTCTTCTCTATACTATAACCTCACAATTAGGTTATCCTTATACCTCCTTGATTAGGTAGATTAATCTTTTACTACTTAAGCTCTTTCGTAGATCTTAGGTTTAGGTCAGATTCATCGAATCCTTCAATCATCATGTTCTCCATCTTTTCCTTCAAGATAGATCTTCAAAATCCTCTTTGAAATTGTAAGAAAATGATTTACCATGCATTAAATGCTTCATACCATTCATTAATAATGTCAACACATTTTACATATCCTAAGAATTTAATTATGTCAGATGAGATTCAATTCTTTCTCAAAATGTAAATTATTGACACTCGGTCAATATTGTGTTCATCTCCTCGGTCATTACTATGTATCTCAGTCATCACTAACACTTTCATTCTTAGCAATTATTGGTCTCTCAACAATTATTGATGTTTGGTTGACACTAGATTTTCTCAGCATATACTAGTGCTCGGTCGACACTAACATAACTTGGATTGAACTAGATTTCTTCACTTTTGCTCAGTTAAGCCTAAGCTTCCAATCTTTCTTCTTCACTTGGTGTTAAAGATAAGCAACACATTACCTTTTCAATGTACCAACTAATCAAGTACCCATTGAAGTATCATATCACTCAACCTTTCCTTAGGCCCGCTTGTTATCTTTTCTTTTCAAATCCTCTTCATCAATCAAAAGATATGGTACTCTCCTAGATAGAAACTATCTTACTAGTTAAGGTTTGACATCAATGACAATATAACAATTGTTTGAATTGTAGTTTCCAACACCAAGTTGTCCTGAGTGGATCTTTGGTTGCCCAAAGTGGCCAACTAGGGCCTAGAGTGTGCCAATGCTTTGAAATAGGTTAGTCAAGTTATTTTTAGGGTGTTTTGAGTTTCAAATAAGTTTTAGATTGGTTAAAGATCAAGTTAGATCACATTGAGGATCTTTAGAAAATTTTCTAACAAAAAAATACAAAACTTGTCAAAGTTGCTTGAGCAACTTTGACAATATTTTGATAACTTTAAAATTTTTGGGCAAGAAATGTCAAAAATCCCTAAATGATAGTTAAGGATTGGACATAGGAGTTTTGGGTAGTATTTAAGATTTTTTTTGAAGCAATACGAGGTTGGAAAACTCGGTGATAGAGATCCCAATGTTGATTTGGTCATTTTCATTCTCTTTATTTCTTAACAGTCTAATGAAATATGAAGCTTCTCACTGCAAATATGATTGAAGAATTGTGTTACTATTAATTCCATTACATTAGATTGAATGTTTGTTGTTTAAATAGGTTGTAGAGTAATTTTACTTTATCTTGTTTTTGTTTTGTAAGCCAGGCTCTCATTGGACTATATCTTGCTAGTTTGAAGGGTGACAGTGAAACATGCTTCCACCATGACTTCGATCCATGATATCTTAATGGCTCATGGAGGAAGTGAAGTGGAACCTTTTTATATAGTGTCCCAATTTGTACAGGTGCTAAAAATAGTTAGAGCTCTATGTGAAGGCTTTCTCTAGGTGAGATAGGGTATCTCGGTTAGTGCAAAGCTAATGATAGTGAAGTAATGAAGCGAGGGTTGGATTGGGAATGTTGGAAATTTGGCTAAGTAGGATATTAGAATGTTGTCATTATGGAAACATATACTCAGCATGAAGATAGCATAATTGAAGAAAGTATTTTTATATGAGCGCATTAGAAAATTATCTAAGTACAATAGTGTTTACTAGTCTAATCAGAGACAGTTTTGATTAGCGATATTCATAGAAGAAGGTTCAGTGCATGCACACTTGAAAATGGATAATTCTATGTATATCAAAGCCACATATGAGAGCACAAGTCTATATGGCATGTACAGAAGAATATATTAAAGATTTATAGAGACAATGTTGAGCTGACCTAAATTGAGCAAAAGATAGAATATGATTACATTTAGTTAAGGGATTATTTTGTTTATCAAAATAATGACTTGACTAATTAGGGACAACATCCTAGATGTTTACCCTAAGGTAGCATGAATTGATTTTATATTTCAAGAAGATTATAAAGTAATGTAAGTCGACTGGAAGTTATTTTTTGTAATATCTTGTATATATGTAAGAACTGGGTATTTGCAGGATCATGGTATGCCAAACTAGGCCCTTAAGTGGCAATGAAAATTCAAAAAATCAGGTTTAGGCAAGTTGACATAAAAATTTGAACAAGTTATAAATATTATATAAAAAATATGTAAGAAGAGAATCCATAGAAAATTGAATTTAGTTTCTAAGATACTAGGCCTTTTTTGAAAAATAATTATTCTACATGTTGAAATTTTTAAATTTCAATGTAGTAGTATGAAAAATTTAGGAAAAAATAAGAAGTATGTGTATGTCTGACCACCTTAAACATAATAAAATGATTAAAAAAAATTACAACATTCTAGATATAAGTAGTAGAATCATGTCCAGATGTGACACATTTTTTTGTAATTTTTTTCCAAATAAATAATTAATTATGATTTTTTCTTCTACAACTTTTCCAGAATACAAAAACTCTCATGTCTGACCATGTTAACTTAGTCTAAACTTTATCAAATTCAAACTTTTTTAAATTTTTCTTCTAGTAGGAAAAGCATAGAATGTGACACATATTTTGGATTTCAAAAATATTATACAGTTCATAACTTATAGCTATTTTTCAATAAGTCTATCAATTAGGACTAGAAAGATAACAAGTAGGTGTATGTCTGACCACATTAAACAAAATCAAATAATAATATTTTTTTATAAGATTCTAGATAAAAGTAGTAGACTCATGTCTAGATGTCATGTATATTTTTTTGTATTTTTTCCAAGTAAATAATTAATTATGATTTTTCTACTTCAAATTTTCCTAAATATAAAAATGCTCATGTCTGACCACCTTAACTTAGTCTAAACTTCATCAAATTGAAGTAATTGTTTATTATTATTGTATTAGGTGAAGCATAGAATGTGATGTATATTTTAGATTTAAAAAATTTAATAATGTTTGAAATTTAAAGTTGTTTTTCAAAGAGTCTATCAATCAGGACTTCTTTTTCACTTCGCCACTTTTTGGCATACCATGATCCTGCACATACCCAACTATGTAATGTGAAATGTAGAAGTCATACAAAGCAATTGTAATAAGTTGATATATGATGCAAAGTTGTATATTGTAAGAAGAAAGAAATTAAGAACTGTATATGAAAGTGAAGAGCCTACAAAGCTAGACCAGAATAGGAAAGCTATTCAAAAATAGTAAAAGGTTTTATATTTTACCTTTGTATTAGAAGCAATTATTGTAATTTGCATGTTTGGGCAATGAGCTCATCTTGCAAACATTATGTTTTATAATAGAAACTCCTAACATGGTTGATGCTTCTAACAAGGTCTAGAGTCCTTTAACTAGGACATAGACATGATATGTATGTAATAGACTCCTAACATGGTCAACATCCTTAACCGAATACCTTTGATTGGTAGATTAGTTGTGGGTATCATACCCATCAGGGTTTTCCCTTAGCCATGGTTTCCTTGAGAAAAAAAATGGTGTTATGAGTTCATTTGTTTAATTGTTGTGCTTACTATTTAGTTTACTTAGTTTAGTTTCTTATGCAAGCTTGAAGTTAAATTCTTATGTCCATAATTGGGAAAAAGTAAAAGTTTGTGAAATACTGATTCACCACCCCTCTCAGTATTTCCTATTTCTAACAATTGGTATCAAATCTTAGTTAGAAAAAAGTTATTCAAAGAAAGCCTAAAAAAATGAGTAAGATCTCTATGGATATGGATCAGTTGTAGAAGAAGCTTGATGAAGCTCTTGAATAGATTGATATTCTTACTAAAGAAAGAGATACTTTGAATGAGAAATGTGATGATGCAAAAAACTACATTGAGAAACTAAAAGAAAAGATAGAAGATATGAGATAAAATAAAAAGCCTACAATCCCAATCAAGGATTGTGATGAAGTTTCAAAACTAAAGAAAGAAAATGAGATCCTTAAACATGAGTTAAAGATTGTAGATCTAAAGTTAAGCTTGAAATATGACAATAGAAAAGATGAATCAAATCTAAAATCTAAGAATGTAGATCTAAGATCTAAACTTACCAAAGTTACATCTGAACTTGAGAAAACTAATTTGCAGTATGTTGAACTTGAGAAGTAAAATACAATTGTGAAAGGAGAACTAACTCAGTCTAAACAACATCTTGATAAATTGTATACCAGTAGTGAAAAGATTGATGAACAATTGTGTTATCAGAAACCATCTTATGATAAAACCAGTCTTGGATATCTTGAAGATATGTTCCCAAAGAAGATTGAGGAGTGCAAAGAACCAGATCCAGAACACTTTGAGAATAAAGATGAAAAGAATCCTGATGAAGCTAACAAATTTGAAGATATACCTAAGCCACCTAAGCAAGATGAACCACCTAAAGCGATGCGAAGAGAATGTTGGTGTTCAAAATGGATGCTTATGCTCTCAGGTTGCCAATATACCCTCAGGTTGATTTTAGGATTGGTTAGTTCCAAAATGTATAAGGATCTTAGGGTAATTGGACCAACTATAGGGACAAGACTGCCCTCTGCACTTCTGACTTTGCAAAACCAAGGTGGGTGCACCTAACCTAGTGAAAACTATACTTCACACACCAAAGACTGGGTCCAAACAATAGATTGAATAGTAAGAAAGTGCTAAATGCTAACCTCACATTCATTGACTCTCCATTACTATAGGGTGTTACTACTATCAACCAAATACAATTAAAACTTGTAAAGGTGTTGATATATGAAGATGGAAAGAAGTAAACAAGAGCCAATCAAGTATTGAACTCAACTGAATATACTAATCCCTGATCAGTGCCATTATCCATTGGGCAAATCTCAAATACAGACATTGAACATGAACCAACTACTATCTAAGACTCATAGCCATAAATACAAACATTCCAACCCATCCACTACTTATAACATCCTTCTATAGACAAATCAAAGTGAATCTATGTCCTATCCAAAGTATATTTCACTTGATCCTAGATCAAGAACTGAAGACTAGAACATATACAAAGGTAATCCTATGCAATAGATCAGAAAATCTAGAATTCACAAGATTGACACCAAGGAGAGACTTGAAAGCTTGAAATAATTGTATTAAGTATAATGAATCATGAACATGTTCAAAGCAGAGAAGAGATAAAACCACTTCAATAACCTACAAAAGACTACAAGGAAATTCTATTCAATCTAATACAATATGATACCGCCTGCTACAACTCCCTGGAACTAATCAAGATCAGAACCCTTTCAAAATAAAACATCTTACTTCTTATACCCCTAGTCACCTTGGAATCCTCAAAAAGGATGCATCAAGCTTCGGGTGACTAGGGTTAGGGTTTCAACAACTCAACTAACCAAAAAATACATCAAAATTTATTGCAGGGGAAGAGATACAGGAAACTTAGAGAAAATAGATCTCAAACAGATTTGTAATTATGAAAATTTGTGAGATCAGCATAGTAAACCAAGGAATTGCCATGAAAACCAATCAAATCGGCTACCTACAAACACTTTTTGAGCACCAAACCATCCCTTCATGGTACAACAAAAACCCTAGCAATTGATCATGGCACCCTGGACCACTCGGCAATAGTCTGAAAGTCTTTATCCACCAAACTAATCAAATTTGGCCACTAAAACAATCAATTTTGGTCCTTTCTATTGCCTGAAACCCTCGGCAAATTTGAATTTGAACTTCAATGGTCATTTTATGGCTTTAACAACAAATTGGTAGTCAAAATTTAAAATTAGATCAACCTTAAGTCACAACTGTCAGATCTCTCCCTTTTGCGGTCTTTTATGATCTTAACTCAACTGCCACCCTGGGTTTACCCTCTAGTGATCCTGCGACAATGCATTTCCAATTCATGAAAAGAAAACTTAGCCCACCTTCTAACTCCATGACCTGGCGACCACAGGAAAACATTAACCTTAGTCCCACATTTATCAAACTAGCAACGAAAGGTTACCGCTAGTTTGCGAAACACTTTATCTATCTGGCAGAAAGTTTAGCGATTCCGCGAACGCTTGTTTGCTGAACCGCTAAAACACTTAGAGAAATGTCTCTATTTCATGTGAACAAGTGAAGCCTTCATAAATTTGTCAGACCACCAAAAAATTTATCAAAACCACTAAGCCTTCGCTAGGAAGATCAACGGCCATCTGAAATTTACATACCCATCCGAGATTCTATCAAATTACATGCCCACCATTAGATCAAGAATCTCCTCCCTTCTCTGACAACCCTCTAACACAAAACAAAATCAACAGCCATCACAAGATCTTAAGCCTTTGACACACTTGATGAGCTCATACATCATTCGTCGATTCACTGACAGGATCAAGACCCTCTAACAAGCCCAGGAGCCAGGTCCCACTAACAACACTCCACTTCATACTCCCATGGACCAATGAGATACTACCAAGTCAACACACCTGGTAGTGGACCCACTTGAAAAGAAAGGCTATGTCACATAAATGAATCAACGATGGGTTCAGCTTCGCATACCTCTGACAAAACCCTTGCACTTTAGCGACAACCATTAGAAGGAGATGGTGTCAGAGAGGGGCCCAGGAAAGTATTAAGCTGAAACATAGGAAAAATTAAATGATGAGACTTAGGCTTTCGGGGAAAAAATTAGGCACTGAAGGCTTTAGGAAATATATTAAATTCACTGGGGGTAGAAACTTAGGAAAAGTTAACACTAGGGCTGACCAAAATATAAAGCACATGCATTTAAAATTTTTTAAGTGACCTGAAAAGGTAACACGGAATTACAACAAGGCCAGGGCATCTTAGGGTTTTTCCTTTATAACGACTAGATTTTTGAATTTTTTGCTAAGGGTTTTAGGGCCAGAGACACAAAAATAATTGTAAAGACCAAAAGAAAAGGGCTAGAGCCATGAAATTTTTTCAAGGTGCTAACAGAGAATTCAAAGGTAGATGTTTTTCATGCAATTCTTTTGGACGTATGAAAAGAGATTGTACAGGTAAGCAATTCAAACCTATCTCTGGTTACTGTTATAATTGTTATGGTTTTGGACATAAATCTATTGATTGTAAGAAACCTAGATCTAATGATAATAATAATAGTAGAATGTTTAGAGATACTAACCATGCAGATAAGAGACCTATTGGAGACATGAAAAAAATGAATGGAGTTGTATGTTATAGATGCAACAAGATTGGAATATTGCTGGAAATTACAGATCACAAATTAGTCAGTTAGGACCAAGATATGGAAACAATGGAGTAGTTTGTCAGATATGCAACAAATTTGGTCATATAGCAAGATTTTCTAGAATGAACAACATGAGAAACCCTAATCCTAGAAACTACACAATGAGAAATGTGAGCACCAAAAATAGTTAGAGAGAATGCTGCAATAACTTGGAAGAAGTTGATTTTTTTAAAGCCACAGATGAAGTGAGTACACTCAGTATACCAGGAAACCAGATAGGTGAAGTACCTAAGAGTAAGTGTGAGTCACTTCCTAATTCATGTCAAAGCATTTAAGCATTTATTTCATGAATTGTGCATTAGAGTAAGGCATTAGAATAGTGTAGAAGTAAGAGTAGATTGAATTAAGTCTTGCAAAGTTAATATGAGCTAGTATATGATATAATGAAGCTATGGTTAAGACCACATAAATTTATGAATATGTATGTGAGTAGATGAAAATAATGAAGTTGTGCAGGTAACCAGGAACAACTTTTTGGCATGAAGCACTTACGAAATTTATGCGATGTCAGTATCTTGCAAGATTTGAAGGATAAAAGAAGATGATTGGTATTAGCTGATCATTCAAGTGTTTACAAGAGATAAAGAGAGCTAGCCAGTGGAGATTGAGAGTAGTTTGGAAGATTTGGAGATGGATTTCTTGCCAGATCTACGCAAAGCCCTAAATCATGATTATGAGGTATTTTACTAAGTATTCACTATCAAACTAGTCATATTTTAATAGAATCATGGATGCATCACTAGTTCACAACATTAGCAATTCAACTAGACCTAAGTTGAAGAAGGAACCAATAGAACCCTTAGAGGAAGACCCTAGTTTGGCATTGTCAACCATTCTAGGCTGAGTTTTGCATTTAGAAGATGTGAAAGGATATCTGAAATGTAAGTTTGAGATGATAGGAGATGGTATCCTAATCATGGAGTATGATAAGATCTATAAAAATGACATGTCCTACAAAGAAGGGTTTGAGCATTTGAGTTAAATAGATATTATCACGTACACACTTCACTATGAGTTTCAAAATGATGAATGGACCAAGATAATATTGAGCATAATTCATAATGGAGAGTTTTGATTAGATGATAAAGTCATAGATATCACCACAGACATTAGTCATGAGGTAACAAGATTATCTAATTCAGGAGTAGTTCCTATGAATGAAAATAATGTTAAGAAAAGAGTATAATGGAAGAGGAATTGTTATTAGTAAGATTGAATAAGATGATGTAAGATATGCATGAAAAATATTGACTTCAAAATTTTGTTTGATCTCAAGAGAAGATGACATGATAGCTAGCATGTGACGCAAGGGTAGGGAAGGTGTAGGCAAAATCAGGGTTAATTGAGACTGCTTAACCTACTAACAAGCCTTGCAAAGAGTTACACAATGGAAGCAATATGAATATACATGAAATCAATATAGAAAAAATGGATATGAGACAATCAACTTCCAACAACAACAAATAATTAAATTATTTCTTTCAACATGCCTAGCTGTGAGGCCTTCCGATTTTTAGCCTTATACAATCAGAATTATGCAATCAGAATCACTGCAAGCACTCAATCTCTCTTTCTACTATCTTCTTACTTCTATCCACTTCCTCATACTCCTTAAACAACAACCTAAGCTCCAAATGTATAGCCAACAAAGCCACAAGTCGGTCAGTCAGGCATTTAATTACAATATAGGTCCAATCAGGAGGAGAAACCAAAACTAAAGCTAGAAACAACAAAACATGATGAAAAATTGCATTTAGGTCCACACATGATCCAAGAATAGATCCTCAACTATGCAAGATCCAATTTCTCCGCACGCAACTATGCAAGCCAAAATACTACACGTTTCATGCCAGAGGAAAATTGCAACAACTTCTAGATCTAAGTGAACTAAGATGTGCACCCTTAGGAGAGTGTTCACAATTAGTTCCATGTCACTACATTAAATTCACAAGCCATGAAACCAATAGAAACATCAGTGCTAAAAAAAGCATCAGACTGGTATAGGAAAAAATAAAATATTTTTGGTGATGCAAGATTGCTCAAGACCCAAGATTCTCCTACATCAGATACGTGGGGTAATAAAAGAACTGATGTCCACATCAGGCACTGCTCAAATTCTAAACTGAATCATAAAGATCCAACTCAACTCATGTAATCCATGAGCTTTCTTCAACCGGCTTATCTTTCCACTAAACTAGGCATTCCATGTAGTCTTTTCCTCTTGTACTCTTGCTTACTTTGCTATTCAAGATCTTCTCAATACTATCTCTATTCTTATTAGGATAATCCAGATCATCTTCTATCTCATCAATTGATTCAAAGTAATCAAAGATATCCGTAATGTTGAATGTAGGTGATATGTCCATGTCCTCTAGTAATTCCACTTCATAAGCATTTCCACTGTCAAACTTCTTCAGAATCTTACGAGGTCCAAACTTCTTCATTTTCAGATAGTTTTAGGTACCAACTAGAAATCTATTCTTCTTCAAATGAATCATAACCTCATCTTGAACATAAAAATATTTATGTCTCCTTCTCTTATATTCTCTCTATTTATATTTCAGATTACTGTCCTCCAAATTCCTTTCAACTTCATCATGAAAAGTTCTCATGTATACAGAAAAATCCTCAGCTTTAGCACTTCTTTTGGTCTCAGTAGGTAAATCTCTCAACTCTATTGTTCCCTTAGGATGAAATCTAGTAACAATCTCAAATGGTTTCCTCTTAGCACTTCTATTCACATAATTATTATATGAAAACTCTACTTGTGCCAAAACTAAATCCCAATTAGAAGGCTTATCTCCAACTAAACATCTCAACAATTTTACCAAACTTATGATCACAACTTTAGTCTGTCCATTTGTCTAAGGGTGAAATGTAGAACTAAACTTCAATTCAGTATTCATCTTCTTCCAAAGTGTTCTCCAAAAGTAGCCGGTAAACTTAGTATCTCTGTCTGAAACAATAGACTTAGGCAACCCATGTAATCATACTACTTCCTTGATAAATAATTCAGCTACATGAAATGCATCAGATGTCTTCTTACAAGGTATGAAATGTGCCATCTTAGAAAATCTTTCAACCAGTACCAAAATAGAATCATTACCTCTCTAAGTTCTAGGCAATCCATGAACAAAGTCCATGATACAATCCCATATTCTGACTAGTTCCTTTTTTTACTTGAGAAATTCTACAACCTCTAACCATTCTTTGTACATCTCTATAAATCTACGACCAAAAGTATCTTTCTAAAATCAATTTCATAGTCTTATCAATCCCAAAATGTCCAACAAGTCCACCACTATTTTTCTCCTTTATTATGTTCTTTCTCATAGATCTTCTAGCTAAGCACAACTAAACTCCTTTAAACAACATGTCTTCTTGAATGAAATAATCAGTCCACTTATCACTCATTATTTTTTCCATACAAGCTTTCCAGGGCTCTAAAAAATCAATGTCAGTCTCATACAAACACTTCAAATCATCAAAACCAAGTACCTCAACTCTCATCTATGTCATAAAATTTCTTCTTCAGCTCAAGGCATCAGCAACCTTATTTGACTGTCCACTCTTATGCTTCAATGAAAAGGAAAATTTTTGCAAGAACTCAACCCACTTCATATGTGTCTGATTCAACTTATTCTGACTTCCCAAATACTACAAAGATTTATGGTCACTATACAACACAAAATATTTAGGCATCAAATAATGTCTCCATTTCTTCAAAGCTTGAACAATAGCATAGAATTCTCGATCATAAACTAAATATTTTCTCTTAGTATCATTCAACTTCTCACTAAAGAAAGCTATAGGTCTTCCTTCTTGACTCAAAACAACTCCTATTGCACTACCACTAGAATCACATTCAACTTGAAAAACTTTACTAAAATTAGGGAAACCAAGTGTAGACAACTCTGCAATTCTTTGTTTCAATGTTTCAAAACTCTTTTGTGCTCCATGTGTCCATTTGAAATCCCTTTTATCTCCTCCCATTGTTTCAATCATAGCATTACAAATAGATTAAACTTTCTGATGAACTTCCTATAGAAACTTGCCAATCCATGAAATGATCCTACCTCTCCAACATTCTTTGGTGTAGGCCAATCAAGTATAGCTCTCACTTTCTCAGGGTCTATCTTCAATCCATCAGCTAAAATTACAAAACTAAGGTACATGTTGGTTGTGGATTATTCCCTTTGATCTTCAACTTGTAGATTTACACTTTGATGGATAATTTAAATAAAACTCTAACTCTATCACCACTCCAAAGTCCACAAGGAAGAGGGCCAACTGACAATGATCAAAGGATCCTTCTACACTTTGATCTTCAATGCTCAGGTGGGTGTACCCTTGACTCACTTCTCTAAAGGAGTCTAAAACAATATTCCACTATATCTCATATAAGATTGCTAAAGATTTATCAAATAATGTTTGTGTTTGTGTGGTTGTTAACCATGAAACTTCAAGAGGAAGGACTAGTGCCTTGTCCCAGGGCTCAGAGTCACCTAACTGTATACCTCAATTGAATACCTCAAATCAAACAAAATAGAATCCAAGGTAAGTGCTTTTCCTATTACCCCTTTCCCTCAAGCAAAAGGACATCAAATTCTACACTTGACTGCAGACTCACTGAATTCACCTAGAAGACTTTAATCCTAACTTTGTTAGGAACTCAGAGATAAATTCAAAATACTCTTTGTTTACCATACATTAACACACTTTGTGATATTAACATATATGAGCTTAGAGACAAGAAAGAAGACATACACAAGATACAAGATTGGGATTCAATGATGTTTTCATTAACAAATCTAGAATCAGCATACAATTAGAATGACACCAAGATAAGAAAAGTCACAAAACCAGACTTCTATCAGTATATTACAGTAAAACACTAGGGACCAAAAGAAAAAATGTTTTGGAACCCCTGCAAAATCCAAAATTCTGTAACTTATACCCCCTAGTCATCTTGAAAATTTGCAACAAGTTATGGATGACTAAGGTTAGGGTTTCAACCACCCAACCTACTGGAAATGGTCTAAAAAGTTATTATAGGGGTGGGAAACATAGTCAATCAGGAAAGAGGAAATCCTGAACTGATCCACAATTATGAAATTCTTCTTTGCAAGTATAGGGGATCACAAAAGTGGGCTCAAAAGGACACCCTGCAACAAGCCTTGAGCACACAACCACCATGGTACAAGCTCTGCAAACAATCCAACAGCACCTTGGACCACACTGCAAATGGCAAACCAGTCATTTCTCACTGAACATGGTCAATTCTATAATGAATTCTATAAATTTGGTACTTTCTGGTCCCTGGAAGTTCTCAAAAAAATTTGAATTTGAATCACAATGGCTAAATCCTTGGCACCTGCAAAGAATGACAGCCCACATTCAAACTTTATCATCCTGCCAGCTCGGACCAACCAGAAACCACCATGAAACCACCTACCAATAGGACCACCAAATAACCGCAGACGGGCCCCAGCACATTTGGCACCCTATCACATGACCACATAGCTAGAAAATGGGCTATGCAAACATGTGACAACCCACGAACATAACTACCAGCACAACCATCACCGCAAGGGGTTGACAGAAAATGTCAGTCGCATGATCACATAGCCTTGCAAAAGGCTATGTGAACATGTGACAAACCACCAACAAACCACCACCGCAACCATCGATCAATAAGAAACCTTCAACTACAAGCACGCATGTCACATCGGACCCACTGAGTACAACAGGCAACCTGGCAAAATTGAATAAAATCTGATGGATGGCACATGATCGCATAGACTTGGAATATTCCTTGTGATCATACACCAACCATTAGATTAAAATCCTTTAATGCGGGCCCTCTGACATAAACCAACTCATCAATACATGGAGGAATGAAAATGCACCAACTTAGAATTGTGTGGCACATAAGAAAACACTTGGCAAAAAGGACCCACCAAAGAACTGTTGCATGACAATAGGTAACATCAATAGCTGGTGTAAGATCTCATGGCTTTGACAAATCCCATGTGAACTTACACCAATGATCGATCCTCTGACACTATCAGGTCCCACTGAGCCCTCAAAAATTTAGGTCCCACTGACACACGCACAATCACTAACCCATGGACCAATCATAAAATGCTGACAAGGCATATGGTAGGTGGACCCATTGATAACTCCACAAGATAAAGTCAAGAACCTTAGGAAAAATATTAAATTTTGCAAGGCACCTGAACTTAGGAAATATTAAAGCGGCCGAGGAGCTAAGACTCAGGAAAAGAATTAAAAGGGACCCGCCAAGACATAAAAGACCTAACCATGAACTTGGTAAAAGGAACTTGTTTAAAAGGTAGATGCAGATTAGGCACTTAAGTGACCCATGAAAAAGGTAACGAGTGAAAAGAATAAAGCTAGGGCACACTTGAATTTTGAAACCTAACGGCTAGATTCTAAACATTTTGCCTAAGGTTTAACCAGGGAGCAGAAAAACACTACAGAGAACAGGGGAAAAGACCTGGAGCCATGAAATTTTTTGCACATGCTAACAATGCCTCTATCTAGGGATGTATGCCTCCTGTAGGCATAGCAAGGACTCAAAATCACTGGTTAAAGTAGACCATCCCACTGGACAAAAATTGAAAATAGCAAGGAACAAGTAGGGCAAGACAAGCAACCAGACCAAAAATTGAAAGACCAGGGAAAAATAGGGCAGGGGTAAGCAACCTATATACAAAGATTTACAAGCTGTACAACCCTAACTACTGTTCATGGAAAATAGAGTACTTCAAATGAAGTACTGCTTCAAGAATTGTCCATGAACTCGCAACTCTTGAATATCACCATTAAAATCCTTGATGATGTAAGAATCTTGGCCCCATTTCTAATGAATTAGATATGGCCCTAACCAGATGGGATCAAATTTACCATGTTTCTCCTTATCCTCCAATCAGGCATTCCAAACTAACACCAAATCACCAGGCTCAAACTTTCTATCAACAGTCTTTTTATCATATAAATTCTTAACTTGCAACTACAATTTGGCATTCCTTGCAACTGATTCTCTTCTAGTTTCATCCAACCTAATGAGGTCCTCAATTCTCAACTTCATTTCATCATCAATGTCATCATCATAGAACTGCACAAACTTGTACATCTCCAATAAATTATTTTGAGGCATTCTAGCATGAATTCCATACACCAGGTCAAATGGTGCACAACCAATTGCCCTCTTCATAGTTACCCTATCAGCCCATAAAGCTAATGGCAACTTTGAATTCCATGCCCTCTTATTCTTCTCCAGAATTCTCTTCAAGATTTTAATCAAGCTCTTATTAGTAGATTCTACCTAACCATTTCCTTGCAGATGATAAGGTGAGGAATTATAAATCTAAATTCCCAAACCTTTGTAAAAGTCCTTATATTCAGCAGACCTAAAGCACATAGCATTATCACTCACTATCCTCTCAGGGCACCCAAACCTTGTAATAATATTATTCATTAGAAAGTCAATTACCACCCTGCTAGTTGCATTCCTTGTAGGTACATCTTCTACCCACTTTGTAAAATAATCAGTGGCAACTAAGATCCCTGAATGTCCTCCACTTGACTTGTTTGGTATCTCCCCTATGAAATCAATTCCCCACTACTGGAAAGGAGCCTGAACTTCTATAGGTTTTAATGGTACATTACCTGAAAACTTAAGCTTACCAAAGAACCTTTGACAAGCATCACATCTCCTTACCAACTGTTCTACATCCCTGAAGATTGTGGGCCACCAAAATCTTGCTCTCAAGATCTTATGAGTAGTTGTTTTACCCATATAATGTCCAACACAAACTCCCTCATGCATCTCCTTCAATAATAGATTAGCTTGATCCTCATCTTCACATTTCAACAATATGCAATCTAGATGTTTTCTATACAACTTACATTTCACAATTACATACTTAATGGCCTGTAACTTCAATGTCCTCTTTTGATTATCATTCATACTATCTAGACACCTCGTGTTTCTCAAATAGTAAATAATATCCTAATACCAAATACAATCATCCATATCACATGTATAATCAACTTCAGAATGATTTACCTAGTTTGCATCTAGATTGGATTGGGCCATCAGCTTTGTCAATCCCTGTCCTCTAACCAATTTAGTGATCTGGATCTCAACATTGAATTCCTAGGTCCTATTGATCCATCTGCACCTTCTTCCAGACACCTCTTGCTATGAGAAAATATCCTTCACAGCTACACTTGGCACAAAAGCAATCACAACTGCTCCCATCAAGTAACATCTAAAAGCCTTGATTGCCTTCACAAGTGCATAAGCTTGCTTCTCATTTATGTCATACTTCAATTCTGCAGCCTGCGAGGATTTACTAAAAAGTGCAATAGGCTCCTCAAAACCATCCTTATTCTTTTATAACAAAACTACAGCAACAGTATGAAAAGATGCAAAAGAAAAGACATGCATTGGGACACTGTAATCAAGTGCCTTTAGCACCAGTGCATCTTTGATAACCTGCTTGATATTTCTTGAAAGCCTCATTAGGCTCACCCTTCCAATTGACTACAGATCCCCTCTTTAACATCTTGGAAATAGGTCTAGTAACCTCTGCAAAGTTTGTCACAAACCTCCTTAGAAAATTGACCTAACCAAAGAAGGACTGAATCCCTTTAACATTCTTTGGCCTCTAAATTTTATCAATTGCTGCTACCCTCTCTGGGTCAATTCTCACTCCTTGCTTCCCAACCAAGTGGCTAAGCAACTTACCTTCTGTGACACCAAAAGCACATTTCCTTGGGTTTAATGAAATGCCAAATTCCAAGGCCCTCATAAATATTTTCTCTAAATGAGCACAATGGTCCTCTTCCTTCTTGGAATAGGTAGTTAAATCATCTTGATACACAACAAGTAAATCATTAATGAAATCTGAAAAGGCAACATCCATTGCCCGCTGAAAAGTAGCACCAGCATTTGTGAGACCAAAAGGCATTCTCACATAAACATATGTTCCCCAAGGTGTTGTAAAGGTTGTCTTGAATTGTTCTGATTCCTTAACAATGACCTAATTGTAGCAAAAGAAACCATCCATCATTGACATCAATTCTGATCTAGTTACTCTCTACAACATAGCCTCCATATTGGGCAAACAATAATTATCTTTCAATGAGCTGATGTTCAAATTTATGAAGTCCACACAAAGCCTAATGTCACCATTCCTTTTTCTTACAGGAACAAGATTTGACACCTAAGAAGAATGCCTTATAGGCTTGATAATGCCATCATCTCTCAACTTCATTAATTCTTCTTACATCTTGGGTGCCAAAGTAGGATTAATAGGCCTTTGCTTCTACCAGAAAAGTTTAGCATCTTCTTTTAGTGGAATAACATGCCAAAATAAATCCTCTCTATAAACCTTTAGGTCATCATATGACCATGCAAAAACATGCCTAAATTTCCTCAATAATTCAATCAAAGGTCTCCTTACCTTTTGAGATATATCTCTACCAATGTATACTTTCTTAGGTGCCTCATGTGATCCAAGATTTATCTCCTCAAGATCAGCATGATCTTCTCTTTTGATATTCTTTTGAACTCTATCTCGGTTGTCAAAGACAGTCTCCAAAACAACAAGCCCCTTGGGCACCTTGTTAGTTCTAAGCTAAATGACCTCATTGCCTAAGACAACCTCCCTTCCTTCTATTGACTCAACCAAGGCTAAACAATCAAGTTCCTGACCATGATACTAATCCTTACAATCCATAAACTTCAAAATATCATTATCATCATCAAAAACTTGCCACTTCTCAATATTGTCTCGTATACTAGGCCTAGCTTCAATTTCAACTTTAGAAATACTAGAGAATGTGACATCATTAGGATTGATTGCAATATTAGCCAATAAGTTAGCCATCTTGTTGTTACTCCTATCCTTCCACTCAATATTGAAGGCATCAAAATGTTCAATCAAATCCCACACAGCATTCCTATATTGTTTCAACCTTCTATTCTTGGAACCATACACTGACCTGACTTGGGACACCACCAACTCAGAATCACCAACAACACTTAGGCATTTTATACCATGCTTTCGTGCCAACCTTAGTCCTAACAACAAGGCCTCATATTCTGCTATATTGTTGGTACAAAAGAAATTCAATGTGAAAGAAAATTTGTAGGTGTTTCCATTAGGAGAAATAAGTAAAATACCTGCTCCTGTACCATCTTTGTAGTTTGCACCATCAAAGTACATGACCCACAAATCACCCTTCATAGAGTCAACACGTACCTTAGTAGAAATAGGTGACAAAATATGTTCATTTTCAAATACAGGGATCTCTGCCCTAAAAGCATTTACATCAGTATCCACAAAACATGTAGTTTCATTATCTATGTTTCTCTCAATCATGTGGCATACTCTTGGCTCTCGTTCAATCTTGACAAACTAATCATCAATCTTGAAAGTTGCATAGGACAAATCACACTATAAACTTCCACCCATGGCAGCACTCCACCTTCTAGATAGAAACATCCCATAATGAGGAGGGATATCCACCACTAAAACACTCATTGTTAGCTCTTTCTCTAGATATGCTACCAACCTATATGGCATTGCATTGATAGTCCCAATAACTGGTACCTCCCTCTGATCCATTGCACAACACTTGCCCTGCACTGTGTCAACTTTAAGGCCCAACCTCTCCATGATTTTGAAAGGCATGACAATATTAGAGGCACCACTATCAATCATACAATTTCTTAACTTCATCCCATTCACAAGAACACTTAGGAAGAATGGGTCAATATTTTCAAGGCTGGCATTGATAGAACTGTCCAAATATATTGGAGAAATTTGAGACACGATCCCCTGAGCAGCAACATCCTTCAAAGCTCTATCTTGAGATCCATTGCATGAAGTATCATTTTTGTGAATATTACCAACCCATGCAATAGCTTTATCTTTATGTTCAAGGATCCTCAACAATTCTGACAATGGAACCTTAACTGTAATTTGTGAAAATACAGATAACATGTCAATAGGGGTAGAAGCAGGAATCTCAATCTGCACCGCCTTAACATTCTTTTTCTTGTCTGACACGTTAGGTGTACTGACCACCCTCATTTTTTCAACCTTAGCCATTGTGTTAACTGGCTTCTCAATCTCACTAGAGACCTTTTCAATTCCAACTCCCTTAGTCTCATAATGCTTACCTTTTGCATTCTTGAATTTTACCATGTGATAAACCTTTGATTTGTTCTCATTATGTTCTCTGGAGTTGGTACTCTTTATGAACATTCCTACAGCTTTCTCATTTGTATTCCTTGCCACCATGCCTCTAGTTTACACCTGGGAAATCATTTCTATAGTAATCCTCTCCATCTCTTCCCTAGAAGGTCTTCTCAAATTTACTGGCTTGGGAGAAGAGTTCATGTTACATGTTTTCTGATTAATGCACTCACCATCAGAAAAAACCTCTTGATGAAAAAGGGCTTGATTATGTCTCTTCACATTTACATCTGCCTCTTCATCAAAATCAAAATCATCTTCATATCTTATATATGAAGAAGCCATGTTGCATCCAACATTATCCTGTTCTTCTTCTTGTTCTATCTCCTCATTGCCACAGTCTTGATTTGTAGCCATAGATTGTGCAACCACACAATGCTTTGCAAAATGAGGGGATTGGCATGCAACACACCAAGGTACATTTTCCATAACATTTATTGAAGCTTTATGTAGAGGTTCACGGACACCTCTATCATTGTTTCCTCTTATAGGAGGGACAATAGGCTTGCCATCCTTCCATTGGGTGTTGTAGGGGTAGTTCTGCAGTCTATTCTGCTTACTGAAATTGTTGTTGAACTGAGGCCTCTCATTGGTAGGAGCACTGATGTTCCTATTTGTAGGTGCCTTCAAATCCTTCAATGCATTAAGCACCTTATCCAACTTATCTTCTTCCTGCCTCCTAGATCCAATACTCTTATCATTTTCCTTCTTATATTTCTTTTCCCCAAACAACCTTGGGTCATCTCTATTTCCACCCAACTTTCCTGATATTTTCATGTTGTTCTCAATATTGATAGCAATCCTAAAAGCATCCCTAAGAGTTCTTGGTTCTTTATCCCTCAATAAATATCCCATATTCTCATCAAATGCATTGAAGTATGTAGTCACACAGACATTGTCATCCAACTGCATGACTTGGAACAACTTATGCATACCCTTCTAAAATCTCATGTTGAACTCAGTTGCAGACTCATTCTGATTTTTCCTTATGGTATTGAATTCATTCAACATGAAGCTAGCATTAGGCCTATCACCATACTACTCTTTGAAATATTTCTCAAAAGAGTCCCAAGTATCAATACACTTATCAGGAAGCCTCTTAAACCAATCTCTAGCATCCTCCATTAGAGATTGAACAAACAGTTTCATGACAACATCCTCATGTTCTACCTCATAATCATTAAGCATATCAACAAATAACCTAAGATGCTCTTCTCAACTAATAGCATTATTACCAGCAAACTTAGGTACCTTATCTCTAATATCATTCAAAAAAGCATTTGGATAGCCAGGAATTCCATCAAAACTTATTTGCCTATAGCCTTCTAATTGCATAGGTCTTCTTTGAAAGCTTGAACTAGTGTTAACCCTAGGATCAACATTAGCATCTACATTTATCTATGCATTTGACTGTTGCCTAGGATTTGCACCTATCCTAGCAGATGAAGAAGGAAAAGAACTAGTAGCATTACTAAATGGAATAGCAATGGTCATAGATGGCATACCTAGTTCAGTGGCAGATGGGCCAAGAGCATTAGCTGAAGAAGCCCACAAAAATTGGATCTTCCTTTTCTTTTCTGCAATGGCAGCATCAACCTCAGCTCTCTCTAGTTCTCTTGCAAGGTCCTCATCTTATTTTCTCGTTCTCTCCATTTCAGTGTCCTTATTTGAATTAGGTGGTGGGATCCCTGGTATTGTCACTAGTTTTCTTGCTTGGTCACCCACCATCTTCTGCTTTCCTTTCTCATTAATGATAACAGCAGGCCTAGTGATCTTGTGCCCACCTTTATCTTTAGGCAAAGGGACATAGCTTTTCACTTGTCTAATCATAGGGCCCTCATTTTCAAATTCATGATCCTAAAGCAAGTGCTCTTGCTCACTCCTCAAGGCATCAAGATCACCAAAAACATCATGTTGCAATTTTCTAGGAGCAGAAGCAAGCATCTTGTTTCTCTCCTTCATTTCATTTATTTTTCTCAGAAGAGACTACCTCTCTATCAAAGCATTTACCTTTTCAGCCTCTCTCTCCTCTTGTAATCTTTTATGTATGGCATCCTACTCTACCAATTGCAACCTCAATGCATCCAAGTCATCAAGATCAACCATAATTTCATCAGAACTAGATGACACATCCATATCAGGAAGATTTTGATATGGGAAGTGAACTTGCCTATGTATCATGGGTTCCCTTCTAAAATGATCTTCTTCAAGATCCAGGTCAACTTCTAAACCCACATCTTTATTTTCTTCATTCTGACCTATAGGCAAAGGACCTTTGTCCTAAAATGCAGCCTCAGGGGTATCATAAAATCTCTCTTCAGAGTGACCACCTTCTGATCTAGATACTCTATTTTGTGAACCATCCTCACTTGAGGATACATGTGGTCTTCTAGCTCTATCATTTCTCTATTCTCTCATGGGAGCACTGGTAGAATCACCATTCCTTCTAATCCAGCTCTTATTTCCCTATCTAGGTAATTGCTCCAGAGTGCCCTCTGGATTCTTTCTAATATATGACCTAGTATTTCTCCTCTTATCCATGCTTCTTCAATATGTTCCACTGGTTCAAACCTTGAGTCGCTACCCACCTACATGGGAAATCTTTCAAAACAATAGGAAAACAAGAACAAACTTATACCCCTCTCTCTAGATTCTCCCCAATAGAGTCACCATTTTTTTGGTTGTAGATTATTCCATTTGATCTTCAACTTGCAGATTTACACTTTGATGGATAATTTAACTAAAACTCTGACTCTATCACCACTCCAAAGTCCACAAGGAAGAGGGCCAATTGACAAGGATCAAAGGATCCTTCTACACTTTGAGCTTCAATGCTCAGGTGGGTGTACCCTTGAATCACTTCTCTAAAGGAGTCTAAAACAATATTCCACTATATCTCATATAAGATTGATAAAGATTTATCAAATAATGTTTGTGTTTGTATAGTTGTTAACTATGAAACTTCAAGAGGAAGGACTAGTGCCTTGTCCTAGGGCTCAGAGTCACCTAACTGTATACCTCAACTGAATACCTCAAATCAAACACAATGGAATTTGAGGTAAGTTCTTTGCCTATTACCCCTTTCCCTCAAGCACAAGGACATCAAATTCTACACCTGACTGCAAACTCACTGAATTCACCTAGAAGACTTTAATCCTAACTTTTTTAGGAGCTCAAAGATAAATTCAAAATACTATTTGTTTACCATACATTAACACACTTTTTGATATTAACATATATGAGCTTAGAGACAAGCAAGGAGACATACACAAGATACAAGATTGGGATTCAATGATTTTTTCATTAACAAATCTAGAATCAGCATACAATTAGAATGACACCAAGATAAGAAAAGTCACAAAACCAGACTTCTATCAGTATATTACAGTAAAAAATTAGGGACCAAAAGAAACAATGTTTTGGAACCCCTGCAAAATCCAAAATTCTACAACTTATACCCCCTAGTCATCTTGAAAATCTGCAACAAGCTACAGATGACTAGGGTTAGGGTTTCAACCACCCAACCTGCTGGAAACGGTCTAAAAAGTTATTATAGGGGTGGGAAACATAGTCAATCAGGAAAGAGGAAATCCTAAACTGATCCACAATCATGAAATTCTTCTTTGTAAGTACAGGGGATCACAAAATTGGGCTCAAAAGGACACTTTGCAACAAGCCTTGAGCACACAACCACCATGGTACAAGCTCTGCAAATAATCCAATAGCACCCTGGACCACACCGCAAATGGAAAATGAGTCATTTCTCACCAAAAAGGGTTAATTCTGCAATGAAGTCCATAAATTTGGTACTTTCTGGTCGCTAGAAGTTCTCAAAAAAATTTGAATTTGAATCATAATGGCTAAATCCTTGGCAACTACAGAGAACAACGGCCCACGTTCAAACTTTATCATCCCGCTAGCTAAGACCAACCAAAAACTGCCATGACACCACCTGCCAATGGGACCACCAAATAACTGCAGATGGGCCCCAACACATGTGGCACCCTCTCGCATGATCGCATAGCCAAGAAATGGGCTATGCGAACATGTGACAACCTACTAACATAACTGCCAGCGCAACTGTCACCGCAAGGGTTTGACAGAAAATGTCAGTCACATGATCACATAGCCTTGCAAAAGGCTATGCGAACATGTGACTAACCACCAAAAAACTGCCACCACAATCATCGACCAATAAGAAACCTCCAACTGCAAGCACGCATGTCACACCGGACCCATTGAGTACAACAAGCAACCTGGAAAAATGGAATAAAATCTGACAGATGGTGCATGATCACATAGGCTTGGAATATTCTTTGTGATCATACGCCGACCGTTAGATTAAAAGCCTTCAATGCGGGCCCTCTGACATAAACCAACTCATCAACATGTGGATGAATGAAAACATGCCAACTCATAATAGCATGGCACATAAGAAACCACTTGCCAAAAAGGACCCACCGAAGAACTACCACCTGACAAAAAGTAACATCAACAGCTGGCGTAAGATCTCATGGCTCTGACAAATCCCATGCGAACTTACACCAACCATCAATCCTCTGACACTGTCAAGTCCCACTGACACATGCACAATCACTATCTCATGGACCAATCAAAAAATACTGACAAGGCATATGGTAGGTGGACCCACTGATAACTCTGCAAGATAAAGCTGAGAACCTTAGTAAAAATATTAAATTTTGCAAGGCACTTGAACTTAGGAAATATTAAAGTGGTCGGGGAGCTAAGACTCAAGAAAGAATTAAAAGGGACCCACCAAGACATAAAATACCTAATCGTGAACTTGGTAAAAGGAACTTGTTTAAAAGGCACATGTGGATTAGGTGCTTAAGTGACCCATAAAAAAGGTAATGCGTGAAAAGAATAAAGCTAGGGCACACTTGAATTTTGAAACCTAATGGCTAGATTTTGAACATTTTTCCTAAGGTTTAACCAGGGAGCAGAAAAACATTGCAGAGAATAGGGGAAAAGATTAGGAGCCATGAAATTTTTTGCACATGCTAGCAGTACATAATCTCCTCTTTCATAAAGGAATATTTCTTTAATTTAATCAACAACTTTTCTTCCTTCAATTTCTACAATACTTCTCTAATATGTTCAAGATGTTCTTCCTTACTCTTACTCAATATCAAAATTTCATCAAGATATACAATAAAAAGCCTACCCAAGAATCTTTTCAAAACTTCATTCATCAGCCTCATGAAAGTACTAGGTGCATTAGTCAAACCAAAAGGCATAACCAACCATTCATACAAACTTTCATTAGTCTTAAAAGTAGTTTTCCATTCATCCCCTTCTCTAATTATAATATGATGATATCCACTCTTCAAATAAATCTTTGTGAAATACTTTGCTCCACTGAAACTATCCATTATGCCATCCATCCTAGGCAAAGGAAATCTGTACTTTACTGTTATCTTGTTTATAGCTCTAGAATCAGTGCACATTCTCCATTCTCCATTATTTTTAGGTACTAACACAATAGGTATTACACAAGGACTCAAACTTTCCCTAATCAAACCTCTTTCAAGAAATTTTTGCACTTGTCTATTCAACTCCATCTTTTCATCAAGTGTCAACCTATGTGGTGCTTTATTAGGAAAACTAGCTCCAGGTATCAAATCCATATAGTGACTTATACTTCTTATAAATGGTAAACCATCAGGTACATTATCAGAAATGATGTCATGAAATTTAGTCAACAAAGGCTTAACCTTAGGTGCATGTTCTAACTCATCTTGTTTCTTAGTTTTCCTTGGAATTAAAGCAAAATAAATATTATGTTCTTTCATTTCTCTTACAAAATTCTTACCATCAACCAAACATACTCTAACTATAGTATAGTGACCTTCATCAAACTTCTCTACCAAAGGAAAAAACACTTGTTTCTTTTTCATCCATCCAAATAGTATATTGATTCAATCTACCAACATGCAAAGCCTTCCTATCATACTGCCAAGGTCTACCCAAAAGAATATGACAACAATCCATAGGCATAATATCACACAAGACTTCATCACGATAACTCCCAATTTTGAATTTAACAAGGAATTGTTCACTTACAAGTACTTTATGCTCCTTCTAGATCCAAGCAATATGGTAAGGCTTAGGATGTCTCAATCTCTGCAACTACAACTTGTTAACTAGCTCTTCAGATGCCGAATTATTAGAACTTCCACTATCAATGATTACCTTGCAATATTTGTCAGCAATCTTACATCTGGTTCTAAAATTTTTTTTCCTTAGAATAGGTTCTTCATCAGCTTCTTCATTACACAAGATCCTTCTTAGCATCATGTTCTCACCATGTTCAAGCTCATTAGACATTTCCTCAACTTCTTCACAAGCCAAATTACTTATGCTATTTCCTCCAATCTTCATTCTAGAATTAGTACATTCAAAATCTCTATGTCCTTCTTCACCACATTTGTAACAAGTACCTTTAAACCAAGACTTCTCTTCTCTTTTCCCATTATTGTTATTCCTAGAGTAACCAATACAGCTACCTCTAGAGTAGTTACCTCTTTTAGCAAGTTCATATTTCCATCCTTTATCTTGTACTGCATTGTCAGATTTGCTACTTTCTCCATAAGATCTACCTCTACTTCTCTGAAATCTTCCACCTCTTCCTCTTTGTCAATCTTTCTTCTACTTTCAAAGAAAATTGGTATGCTTCTTCTGCACTTTCTATTTTCACATAAATGATCTCATCTTGAATAGATGTCCTCAAAGAATTCAAGTATCTAGCCACTTTCTCAACTTCATCATCCACATGTCCAGATTTGATATCCAATTTGTAGAATTCCTTAGTATATTATTTTACACTCATGTCCTTTTGTCTCAAATTTTACATTTTTCTCATTGGGCTAACTTGGTAATCAATTGGAAGAAACTTCTTCATCATCTTTCCAAGCATCTTCATCCATGTCTTGATCTTTTCTTTTCCTCTCTTTTGTCTCTCAGTTTGAAAATTATCCCACCAAATAGATGCATGACCTTTCAACTTTGTGACTGCTATCTTAACCTTCTTATTATTAGGAGTACCTTCATACTCAAAGTATTTATCCATCTTAGAGATCCAATCCAAAAGTGCATCGGTCTCAAGTCTTCCATCACAGCAAGAAACTTCAATTGCAAGCCTAGAGTTAGCATTAGACAAAATTATCAATAGTCTTTCCTCATCTTGTTTAATTCAAGTTCAGGATTAGGTGCTACTTCTTCTTCATCACTAACATCTTCAAGATGTGCTCCTCTTCTCTAGGCTGTCTTTACAACTTCAAGCCTAGTTGAAATCTTCCTCAACATATCCATGATAGCATTATCATTTCCTCTATAATGAACCATCTTGATAATCAAGTTCCAACAAGATCGTAACCTTCTAAAAGTTATAGGTTAGATCTCAGATCTGCCACCATACAACCAATCCAATAAGGTTCTCCACAATCCAATCCAAAAGAAAGAACTTGCTCTGATACCACTTGATGCAAGGGCAGGGAAGGTGTAGGTAGAATCTAGGTTAAATGAGACCGATTAACCTACTAAAAAGCCCTACGAAGAGTTACATAATGGAAGCAATAAAAATACAAATGGAATCAATATAGACATAATGGATATGATACAATCAACTAGCTACAATAATAGAGAATTAAATTATTTCTTTCAACATGCCTAACTATGAGGCCTTTCGAGTTTCATCCTTATACAATAAGAATTATGCAATCAGAATCATTACAAGCACTCAATTTGTCTTTCTACTATCTTCTTGCTTCTATGCACTTCCTCCTACTCCTTAAATAACAACCTAAGCTCCAAATGTATAGCCAGCAAAGCCACAAGTCGGCCAATTAGGCATTTAATTACAATATAAGTCCAATTAGGAGGAGAAACCAAAAATAAAGCTAGAAACAACAAAACATGATGTGAACTTGCATTTAGGTCCACACATGATCCAAGAATAGATCCTCAATTGTGCAAGATCCAATTTCCCCACACACAACTGTGCAAGCCAAAATACCACATGTTTCATGAGCAAAACTAGCAAAAAATTGATGCTCGAGGAAAATTGTGATAAGTTCCAAATCTAAGTGAATTAAGATGTGTGCCCTTAGGAGAGTGTTCACAATTAGGTCCACATTCTTGTATTAACTTTGCAAGGCATGAAACCAATAGCAACATCAACACTAAAACAAGCATCAGACTTGTACAGGAAAACATGAAATATTTTTGGTGATGCAAGATTGCTCAAGTCCCAAGATGCGCCTGGATCAACATGGTACATGTAGCTTATCTTGTGTGTGTAGAGAAAGTGGAAGTAGATATATGTGAGATTTTGAGAATACAATTGACTGAAAATCTTGAGAAGATTAGAAAGACTAATAATTCACAGTTTAGATTTTCATCCTTGATCACCTACATGTTTTTCCATTTGTTAAGAAGATTCCCATACACTATAGGAGTTTATCAAAATGACAATAGAAATTCTATAGATATGGTTAACCAAGTATATTTGACACATCCTATTGATAAAGTGAATGAAAGTGCCACCTTAGTAATCAATACTTTTTGCAATGAAATGTGAAAAATATCAAGGATTCCACCATCTATTGTGGAGAAGTACAAAGAAGAGATATGCTTCTTAGTGGACACAAACTTTACCTATATTGAAGCTATTGAGCCAAGAGTAGAATTTGTAGATCCTCTTAAGTATGAAGTTTCAAAAGTATAAATTGAAGGTTATGTGAGCAGATTGCTTAAGAGTAATTTGGATGCAAAGAGTCCTAGATTTGGGACACATGAAGAGAAATTCAATTTAGCACAAACATCACAGGTACAAAAAATGGAAAAGAAGAGAGTTGACATTACTATTAAGAAAATATTGAAGGATACAGGTATGAATGAGCATGAGTTTGACATTGCAAAGCAGACCGCAATAGCAATCAGAGACATTGGATAGAAAGAAGTATTATAAATTCTACCCTTGACATCGTATGTAGCCCCTACTAAAGAAATCAATAATATTGATGTAGAGATTGAAGAAGTGGAAGTACCAGAAGTAAGGAGATCCACAAGATCCTCCTCAACCCTACTGACTAAGAGAGTGAAATAAATGGCAAGAGGACCAAGTAAGAGACAAAAGACTATCTTTACAAATGCAAAGAGCAAAGATACTAGTAGTGAAGCCATAGATAGATGAAGAGGCAGGTAGCAGCAAGAAGAAATAATGGAAGCCTAAAATAGACAAAGTGAACCCTTTGATCATTAATGAAGGGGATTTCACCAAGTTAAAAAAGTATTATGAGATGTATGATAACTTTGAGAAGTTAAATGTAGAGAATGCAATTGTCAGACATATGATCCTCATAGACAAGAAATCTAAAGACATCAAAGGCAAGATCCCTAACAATATATATGAGAAATTGTTAACCAAAAAGAAGAGACCTATTGAAGAAGATAAAGGAATAAGGGAAAGATTTGTAAGAAAGCTCCATGAGATCAAAGATGAAGGTCATTTTGAAGAAATCATGAGGAACCTAAGTACTAATTTTAGAAGGAAGAGAAGAATAGTATTGATAATGGGAGGAAATTATGAGGAGATAAATAGAGAAATAGAGGAAGTGGTTTTGAAGGTAATGACCTCTCGACCAGGAGAGTTAATCAGTGAATCTAATCAAGTAGTTGAAGTAGAACATGAGACTAAATCATCACCATCTCCACCACCCTCCATAAACATTAAAAATGAATCTATGAACATTGAAGTCATGAATTTCACTATAGATAAAGAAGAGAACCCATTCAATGACCAAGGAGCCGATGTTGGCAATTTGACAGAGATTGCTGAGAAAAAAGATGAAGCAGAGAATAAGGCAGAAATGGTAGAAACAAGAAAAAAAGTAGAGAAGAAAGAAAATCAAATCAGAGAAAGTAGCACAGCAAGAGATCACATAAATTTTAGGAATGAATGCTAAAGTGTTTGGCATCCATTATGTAGTAGTTGTTGTTGCATTCATGACTATGATTGTCATTGATGTCAACACAGTGATTTACCGAAGACTTACAGAGAAGCAAACAGAGTTTGGATTAGCGCACATGGGTTATTGTAGTTGGAGGTATGTGACATTGAGGATATACTCTTTGATATTTCATATGTCTATGGTTAAGAGCACAGATAGTAATTCATTGATTCATGGAAGTTATGATCATTTTGGTGGAAGCAGTGTTCAGGCAATGTTCCTAAGTAGCAGTTTGTGGAAATTGGATGATATCTCCTAATTGGGATGGAATCTAGTTTTGCATAGTTAAAGGGAACTTGAAAACACATTGATGGTGATGTGGATGATAGCACAGACTTTGAGGTTGCATGAGTGAAGATTTATTATATTTGGAAGCTGACAGTTTTATGTAATTTTGGTGTAGCGTGTGGAAAGTTTTATTTTGTAATCTATGCCAATTCATTTGTAATTATTTTAGTGTGGTATAAAGGAAGGAATGTATCTCCTTGTTGTAATGTAGTTTTGATATGGAAGTAGCAGTTGTGTGTGATTTTGTATGCATGAAGTGAAGAAAAGAGCTAAGTATGAAAGTGAATTTGTGAAGGAAGACATGCGAAGTACAAAGATCTGAAATTGAGATATGATGTAACAGTGAGTGCGGTTTGGCACAGTCTAAGAAGAGGTAACATATTATTCTATTGAGTAATGCAAAGGTTATTTGGATAGTGTGTTCAGTGATCTTACCATGAAGCTGTTTGGGCAGTGGGTCTTTTTGTCTTCCATAACTCTTAACCGAGTTAGAATTTTTTAACAAGGATTCAAAATCTCCTAACAGGGATTCATATGTACTAAATTTATTTCATAAGACTCCTAATAGAGTCCATCCTCTCACAAGGAATATTCATATTAGTGCATCTTTTGTGGGCATCATTCCCATCGGGGTTTACTCTCTGATCAAGAGGTTCCCTAGTCAATATATCTTGTGTCATTGTGTTATTGTGTATGAATATCTTTCTATGGTTTGTAATTATATTGCTTATATGGTTTAATGTTGTTGAAGCTAATAAAAGTTATAATTATCTAATAACTGATTCACCCCGCCCCCCCTTCTTAGTTATCTTGGTGGGCTTTACTTTCTAACAATAAATAATTTCAAAACCCAAGGTCATAACAGAAATTCCGAAGAGACCACCTATTGAATCAGTGTTTGCAAGCTTAGGACAAGAAGTTGATGATGATGATAAAATAGAGTTGATCTCACCTTTGAATAAGATAATTGGAAAGAACAAAAAGGTAAAAATCTTGGAAGGAGCGCTACTTGAAGTAACCAATAAACTTCAAAGTGTGATATCAAGTCAAGCTAGTGAGGTTGATCCCCAAGCCAAAGATAAAGAGGTTATAAAATATTTTAACATGGAATTCACAAATTTATCAGACATTGCATTAGTCAAAGATCAAGTAGCCCATGATATGCATGTATTTTAAGTTGTATGCCAAAATATCAAAAATGATTTGGAGAACTTGGATGTATGCATAAAATAATTGAGAAGATGTTTAGAGAGAGGAAAATCATTGTACATTTAGTGTACGCAATCCCACATCCACACATCTAAAATATCAGATAAGTTGAAGGACAAAGAAGTAGAACTACAAGTGATAGTGAATGTCTGGTAGAACCCTAATACGAAGATATTAGATATTAAGAAGAAAGAAACAAACATTTATGATGACATGAGACTTTTAAAGGATGAAAAGGAGAAGAAATTGAAGATATTCGCTCTACTCATAGAGAATTTATCACAAAATATCACTATTGTAGAGAGTCAGTTGGAAGAATGTCTTTCATTAAAGAGATTTTATGAAAAATTTGCATATGATAATTTGAAGGAAGTTGAAATAGCATCCTTTGGCCTATGTGTGTTACTAAGTGTTTCAGACTCAGTGAAGAAGACATGGAACAAGGAGATGGAGAGCCTGAAAGATAATTTTGTAGATTGTGCTGCAAGCCTTTCAACCTTGCAATATTGAGATCATAAGGTAACATAATTTAGTCATACTTATAGAATTGACACCTTTGTCATTGTTGTCAAAGGGGGAGTAATTTAGTATGAAAATTGTATGTATATAGAAGAGATAGATATGCAGTATAGTATGAAGTATACTCTTAGGGGGAGTATCAATTTTTGGAGAAATAAGTAGATATGTATAGACATACAAGATCCACATTTTGTAATGGCCACAATTTTTGTAATTTAAGTTTTTTTTGGGACTTAGCCAATTTTCCCATATGTTGCCACCAATGACAAAGGGGGAGATTATTGTAAATTTGGCTAAGTATGATATCAAAATGTTTTCATTATGGAAACATATACTCAACATGAAGATAACGTAATCAAAGAAAGAAATTTTGTATGAGCGCATTAGAAAATTTTCTAAGTACAACAGTGTTTACCAATCTAATCGGAGATATTTTTGATTAGCGATGTTCACAAAAGAAGGTTCAGTGCGTGCACACTTGAACATGGATAAGTATATGTATATCAAAACCACATATGAGAGTGAAAGTCTATGTGGCATGTATAGAAGAAGATATTACATATTTACAGAGACAGTGTTGAGCCAACCTAAATTGAGCAGAAGACAAAATATGATTACATTCAGTTAAGGTATTATTTTATTTATAAAAATAATGACTTGACTAGTTAGGGATGACATCCTAAATTTTTACCCTAAGGAAGAATGAATTGATTTTATATTTTGAGAAGAGTATAAAGTAATGTAAGCCAATTGGAAGAAAATTTTTGTAATATCTTGTATATATGTAAGAACTATGTAATGTGAAATATACAAGTTACATAAAGCAATTTTAATAAGTTGATATATGATGTGAATTTGTATATTGTAAGAAGGAAGAAAGTAAGAACTTTATATGGAAGTGAAGAGCCTACAAAGCTATATTAGAATAGGAAAGCTATTCGACAACAGTAAAAGGTTTTGTATTTTACCTTTCTATCAGAAGCAATTATTGTAATTTACATGTTTGGGTAGTGAGCTCATCTTGCAAACATTCTATTTTCTAATAGAAACTCCTAATAGGGTTGATATTTCTAACAAGGCATAGAGTCCTTTAACCAGGATAGAGACACTATATGTATGTAATAGACTCTTAATAGGGTCAACATCCTTAACTAGATACCTTTGACTAGTGGATCAATTGTGGGTATCATCCCCACTGGGGTTTTCCCTTGGCCAGGGTTTCCTTGAGAACAAGCAAGGTGTTATGAGTTAATTTTTTTTTATTGTTGTGCTTACTATTTGGTTTACTTAGTTTAGTTTCTTATGCAAGCTTCAAGTTAATTTATTATATCCATAATTGGGCAAAAGTAAAAGTTTGTGAAATACTGATTCACCCTCCCCTCTCAGTATTTACTATTTCTAATAGGGAAGTGGTATTTTTAGTTTGGAGAGAGTCATTAGAGACTTAATGAAGGTCTAGAGCCAATGGGTGGTGTTTGTAGAAGTGAATTTCATAACCTAGCTAAGTGACTTGGGCAATTAGGCCTATTTTATAGGAAAGAGGATCATAAATTGAATGGTACTACACAAACATTTGTGAAACCCTAGACCTCTAGAATCATTAAGAACTCCAAAAAGGGTTTCCGGATCTTGAATTTTTTTTTGCGCTGATTTGTAAAGTTTCAAAGTTATTGGGCTAAAATACTGTTCAAAGACCTAGTTGGGGCTAATAGGGCTCTAAGCCTAAAAACTAGTTATCCTTGAGATCAGTAGGGAAGATCTAATTAGTTTGAGACATTTTTCATTAGAAGAATGAGAAATCACTTTTTGACAATGGATTCAACCCTACAAAAATTTAATGAGAGGTATTGTGAGTGCAAAGTGAGTTGACCTTGGAGAACTCAAGAAGGAGAAGTGGTAACACTAGTTGATAGAAAGACCCTGAGTTGGTAGAAAGGATTGGTAGTTCTTCCAAGGGTAAAAGGGGAATTAAACCACCCTTAAGTGGTCCAAGAGTGACCTATGTGATTGATATTTATAGGGTCAAGGTGATGTTTGGTGGTCTCCCTATCATATTGGTATCAGAGCCATAGATTTGGGCTAGTGGAAGTGGATGTCGCAAACACTAGAATCAGTAGGATCATCAAAACTGGTGACAAATACTGAACTTACAAAGAAGGTGGGGGATAAAGAAGAGGAGAATAGGCTCCTAAAGGAACAACTAGCAGAGATGACAACTAAGATTGATGAACTGCAAGCTAAGACTGAGGAAGTAAGTGAAAAAGTAAGATAATCAGAAGGAAAGGAGAAGGTAATAGCCATAAAGGATGAGGTGCCAGAACCTGATCCAATTTTACAAGAGGAACCATTCCTTAGGATAATAAAATCCATAAGGGGAAAATATTTAGGAGTACCCCTGTTTTGTGGAAAGATGGAGCTAGATCTAGTCATGGAGTGGATAGAGGGGTTAGAAAATAACTGTGAATGTGAAAATGTATTAGAGGCACAAAAGGTAAAGGTAGCCAAATCAAGATTAAGGGGAGAAGTTGTGACATGGTGGAATTTCATCCAAGATGAAATGAAAAAGGAAGGGACGAACCCCATGGAAACTTGGAAGGGGGTGGTAGCCAAGATTAAGGAGGCATATCTACCAGAGGATTATGAAGTTCAAATACACAAGAAAAGGCATAATTTGAGACAAAAAGAATTGGATGTGAGTACCTACACCAAGGAGTTCAAGAAATTGTGTTTAAGGTCAAAGGTGCAAGAAGATGATAGCCTCAAGGTGGTAAGATACATAAATAGATTGAGATGGATCATCCAAGAGGAGATCTATTTTTTCAGCCCTACTAATGTGAATAAATGCTATCATCATGCCCTTAAGATTGAAGAAAGTAGAAAAATGAAGCAAGACTCCAAGGCTAAGGATAAAGGCCAATGAAGAGATTCAAGAGGCCATAGAGGTCATTTTAGTGGAAGGAGAACCGAATCAAGATCCTATAATGATACAAGGAAAATGGACAAAATTAGTGAACCGAGTGGTAGAGGTAATCAAAGTAGGGGAAGACAATTTGGAAGCATGAGAGGTAGATTTGGTGGCTCTAGCAGAGGATCCCACTTTGCTAACATGAAATATTATAATTGTGGGAAAATTGGGCATCTAGCCTATAGGTGTCTAGATAAGGAATCTTCTTCTCAATTAGATAAAAGGATAAACTTTATCCAAGAAGAGAAAATTAGTTTTAAGTCCCTAAAGGTACATCTTGATTTAGAAAGTGAAGAGAACCTAATGCTTAAAAATATCTTGTTGAAGGAACTAGTGAAAGAAGAACCCAAGAAAAGAAGAGCCTTATTCAAGGTGAAATGAAAATTCTTGGAAAGGTTTTTAAGGTGATCATATACTTTAGGTCTACTGATAATATCATCTCTAAGGTGGAAGTGCAAAAACTTGGTTTGACAAGAATATCAAATGCTCATCCTTTCAAGGTAACTTGGCTGAATAAGTGACAAAATATATTGGTCAATGAACAAGTGTTGGTAAAATTCACCATTGGTAAGTATCAAGACAAGGTGTTATGTGACATATTTCCTATGGATGCATTCCATTTTTTGTTGGGTATGCCATGGCAGTATGAAAGCAAGGCCATGCATAATGGAGAAAAGAACTCATACTCTTTTCAAAACAATGGAGTGGCATATAGTATCCAATCCCTTGTAGATGAAGAAGAGACTAAAAAAGAAAGTTCAAATGTCTTATTTGCAAGGGGAAAATATTTCTTGAAATAAATCAAGAACGAAGATGAAGTCAAGTTTCCTACAGTGGTGAAGCCAAGGGAAGAGGACAAGAAAGATCAAGAACCCCTACCAATAGAGGTAAGCATATTGTTAGAAACATATTGTATCATCTTAAAATGGAAGCACTTCCATCATAAGAAAATTTATCCCTCTGAGTAAGTGGTTTGGGGTCATGTCAAGCACCTTGATTAGGACTTTTCATGGATCTAGTTGTTCCCCTTCTATTCTACTTCTCTCCCCCTGTTTCTAGCCTCTTTCTAACAACTTTCTCTAAGAAACTAAAGACTTTGAATTTTTGGTTCAATGATGACCTGGTGGGTCAAGGTCAACCTCGACCCTGACCTAGGTCATAGTTGACCTTGACTTAGACCTAGTTCAGAGTCAACCTCAACCTTGACCCCAGGTCCAAATTTCAAGTTTTGGGAGTTTTCGGATGTTGGGCTTCATAAAGTTTTATTTTCCCACTTCCGAGTCGGCTGTTTTGTGTTTCAAAATGGTAAAATCTTAAATTACATTTAATCTAGATCCATTTTTAAGGGTTAAGGTTAATTATGATTTAATTCTCCAATGTCAGACTTCTCTAAGAGTTTGTGCCCTAGATCACTATAAAAGGAAGCCTTCCTCTCTCATTTTCACATCCACTCACCATTGAAGTCAAGAAATTTCATGATCAAGCTCTCAAGTTATCAAGAAAGAAAGAAGGAAAAGGAAAGAAAGAAAGCATTCATTCATCCTCAAGCATTCAAGTATTCATAAAGGAGATCCATTGTTAGCCATTGAAGGATTCAATCTCTTTGGAGCCCCCTTGTTGAAGATTTCTCCATCCACATTCATCTGAGCTTTTTCCTATGCTAAGATCCATTCAAGATTGGCTTTGAAGATCTAATGTCATTGATTTGAGACATCCTACATACATTTCTACATTCATTTGGTGTATCTATACTTGTGGATTAAGGGATTCGAATCCTCCACAAGGATTTCAACATAAGCAAGGTGAATAGTTCCATTTACTTTGTTTATACATACTCCAATTTCAATTATATTTCAAGGTTCATTCCAAACAAAAAAAACCCTTTTCTTGAAGGTACAGGTACAGGATAATGAATTGAAGTTCAGATCTGGATACCCTTTTTGGTGAACTTCCAAGATTTGCTAATAGAATTTGAAAGAGCTGTTTTAGGTTAGGGATGACTTTCAGTGAGGGGTAAGATTGTGCCCCAATATCTAGGTCAAAGTCAACCTAACTCCAGTGAGACAAAATTTTTCTAGGTTTTTTGTGTCTCGATATTTCCAATCTAGAGCAGGTTGCAGAATTCCCTAAAACTATACACAGACACTAGAAATTAGTCTTTTCCATATTTTCCCTATTTTAAGGTTATTATTTATCTTCTACTTCATTTAATATTTCAAGAACATAGTTTCTATAGAAGATTGTAGGATTTTCTCCTTTCTTCATATTCTCCATTGTTTGATTTATTTGTGTATTGATCACTTCTTTGTGATTAATCAATTTGGATCTCTCTTTTGGGAATTTGGATTAGGGATAGGTCCTATATTCCCCTCATATAGACATAACAAACAATACAAATGAATAGGGAGTAAAGATAGATTCCCTCTTCCATTTTTACAACCTATTCACATACAAAGAAATAATAAGTGATGGAAGTCCTACAACTTTACCACCTAAGAGGGAAATCAATAATCAGATAGACTTTGTCCCAAGAGCTTATTTTCCCAATAAGGCAGCTTACAAGGTGACCACAGATCAAAACAAGGAGATATCTCACCAAGTTTAAGAGTTTCTTGACCAAGGGTTGATAAGAAAGAACATAAGCCCTTTTTTTGTATCTATGGTGTTGGCCCCTAAAAGGGGAGGAAAGTGGAGATTAATCATTGATTCTAGAGAAATAAATAGGATCAATATTAGGTACAAATTTCCTATTCCTATGATAAAAGATCTTATATATTGCCTTGGAGGTGCTAAGTATTTCAAAAAGATAGACCTCGAGACTGGATATGATCAAATTAGGATCAAGAAGGGGGATGACTGGAAGCCAACATTCAAGACTACATTAGGGCTATATGAGTGACTAGTTATTCCATTTGGACTCACCAATGCCCCTAGCACATTCATGAGATTAACGAATGAAGTGCTAGAAGATTACATTGGGGTATTTGTAGTAGTTTAACTTGATGAAATATTGATCTCCCAAAAAACAAGGATGGAACACCTTGAGTGCTTGGAAATGGTATTGAAGAAATTTAAGGAAGAACAATTGTCTATCAATCTAGAAAAATATGACTTCTTGAAACAAGAGATGGTACATTTCGGTTTTTTAATCTCACAAGGAAATTAAAAAATGGATAAAGGTAAGGTAGGATCCATCCTAAGCTGGCCCACTCCAAAAATAGGGACTGAAGTAAGGAGATTCCATCAATTGGCTCAATCCTATAGGAAGTTTTTCAAAGCGTTTAGTGAGATTTGTGCCACTATCTTGGATACCATAAAGGGTGGAGTAGAAAATAAGTTTAAGTGGACCAAAGAGGTTGATAAGTGCTTTCAATTTTTGAAGACCAAGGTTTCTACCAAACCTATTCTTGTATTTCCTAGTTTTAAAAACCATTTACCTTGGAGTGTGATGGTAGTGTTATTGTTGTTGGAGCAGTCCTTAGTCAAGAAGGAAAACCAGTAGCTTTCTTTAGTGAAAAGATTAATGAGTAAAAACAAGGTAGTCATCCTATGACTTGGAGCTTTATGAATTATTTCAAGCCCTTAGGAAGTGGAGGAAATATCTATTGCCCAAATAATTTGTGGTTTTTACTAATAATCAAGCTTTGAGCTATATTAACATGCAAGAGAAACTAAGCCATAGGAATATTAAATGGATGGAATAACTAGAAGCCTACACCTTCCATATCAAGCATAAGAAGAAAAACCAACAAGGTTGTCAATGCACTTAGTAGAAGGTTGCTCATTGTTCAAGAATTGAAGTTACAAAGCATTGGAATAGAAGGATTCAAAGACCTATACCACGAGGATGAAGATATTGGAGAGGTATACAAGGTATGTGCATATTTTAGTAATCATTTTGATAGCCAATATGTAGATTATACCATAAAAAAAGTTCTATTATTTAAAGATGGACAACTATGTGTTCCTAGAGGGTCCATGAGAGAGAATCTCATACAAGAGAAACACAATGGTAGTGTATGTGGGAATTTTGGGCTGAATAAGACACTTGATTTAGTTAGTAGATTCTACTATTGGCCAAAGTTGCAAAGGGATGTTAGAAAGTATGTAGAGGAATGTATTTTTTTTCAAAAGGAAAAGGGGTTTTCTACTAATTCTATCCTTTACCAATATCTCTCAATTCCTAATAGGCCATGGGAGTACCTTAGCATAGACTTCATTGTGGGCTTACCTAGGACTAACACTAGATTTGATAGTGTGTTTGTAGTGGTGGATAGATTTAGCAAGATGAGTCACTTTATTCCATGCAAGACCACTCATTATGTGAGATACATTGGCCACCTATTCTTTAAAGAGGTATTAATAATCCATGGGTTTCCATTAAGTATTGTTTCTGATAGGGATGTGAAGTTTATGGGCCACTTTTGGAAGACATTATGGAAAAGACTTGGAACTAGCTTGTCTTTTGGGTAAACCTATCACCCATAGATAGATGGATAAACATAGGTCATCAATAGAGTCTTGGGTAACCTCCTTAGGTACTTGGAAAAGGAGTATGGTCAGATGTGAGATGAAGTCCTATGCCAAGATGAATATGCATACAATTATAGTGTAAATAAAAATACTAGTAAGAGCCCCTTTGAAGTTGTTTATGGGATTCACCCAAGGAGAATGTGAACTTAGGAACTTGAAAAACACAACATACAAGAGTGGACATGTAGAATATTTCACACAATCTATGAAGGAGGTTCATGACCAAGTCAAGAATACATTAATGGAGGCTATACAAAAATTGAAGGCTAAAGTGGATGACAGGAGAAGAGAGGTTTAGTTTGATGTTGTAGACCTTGTTATAGTTCACCTCAACAAGGCTAGATTGTAAAAAGGACTCCCCACCAAGATGCAAATGAGGAAGATTGGCGCATGATCTATTCTGGCCAAGTATGGTTAGAATGCTTGTAAGGTGGCATTGCCAACTGATTTGGCCATTTCCCCTATTTTTAATGTACAAGAATTGACCAGATATAAAGGCCCTAATGTAGCCAAAGATACACAAGGTATGTTAGTCAAGTTGTAGACCTCCACAAAGTTTCCTTTCCATCCAAAAGCTAGCCTAAAGTAGAGAGGATACTAGGCTCTCGGGTACAAAAGAAAACAAGACATGGAGTGTACATGGAACATTTGGTGAAGTTTATTAACCAACCAAAATAAAAAGCCACATGGATTTATGAAGAAACAATCAAGAAGTTTGGAATAGATATAACATTGTTAGACCCAAGTGGTACTTGACTTCTTTGTTCAGGGGGAGTATGGTGTAGGAGCACCTAGGTAGATAAGGCTTACTCCTTCAAATGTTTTGGCTTGTACTTGACCTTAGCCAGGTCAAGAAAAGAATAAGACTCCAAGAGAGTCAAAGATACATTAAGTTTTTTTCTTGGCACCAATTTGTCCCTAGTGGATCTTTGGTTGCCCAAACTGGCCAAATAGGGCCTAGAGTGTGTTGATGCTTTGCAATAGGTTAGTCAAGTTGTTTTTAGGGTGTTTTTAGTTTCAAATTATTTTGAGCTAGGATAGAGATCAGGTTAGATCACTTTAAGGATCTCTAGAAAAGTTGCTAATACAAAAATGCAAAAGTTGTCAAAGTTGCTTGAGCAACTTTGACAACATTTTGACAACTTTGCAATTTTTAGGCAAGAAATGTCAAAAAGACCTAAATGATAGTTAGGGATCAGACATAGGAGTTTTTGGTGGTATTTAAGGTTTTTTTTTAATGAATACAATTTTGGACAACTTGGTTACACAAATCCCAAGGTTGATTTGGTCATTTTCTTTCTTTGTATTTCTTGACAATCTAATGAAATATGAAGTTTCTCACTGCAAATGTGATTGCAGACTTGTGTTCTTGTTAATTGCATTACCTTAGATTGAATTTGTGTTTTGTAAATAGGTTTCAGAGTGGTTTTCTTTAATCCTTTTTTTGTTTTTTGTAAGCCAAACCCTCACTAGACTGTGTCTTGCCAGTTTGAAGGGTTACAATGAAACATGGTTCCACCATGACTTCCCTCCATGATCTCTTAATGGATCATGGAGTAAGTGAAGTGGAAACTTTGTATATAGTTTCCCAATTTGTATAGGTGCTAAAAATGGCTGGTGATAAGTGTGAAGGCTTTCCCTAGGTGAGTCAGGGTGTCCCAGTTAGTGCAAAACAAATGACAGTGAAGTAATGAAGGTAGACTTGGATTGAGAAATGATAAGTTTGGTTTGGAGAGATTCATTAGAAACTTAGTGAATCCCTTGAACAAGTGGTTGGTTTTTGTAGAAATGAATTTTATAACCTAGCTAAGTGACTTAGGCAATTAGGCCTATTTTCTAGGAAAGAGGATCATAAATTGAATGGTATTGTATGGACATTTGTGATACCCTAGACCTCCAGAATCTTTAAGAACTCCCAAAATAATTTCTGGATCTTGAATGATTTTTGGGGCTCATTTTTAAAGTTTTAGAGTTATTGGACTAAAGTAATGTTCGAAGACCTAGTTGGGGCTAATAGGGCTACAAGTCTAAGAAATAGGAATCCTTGAGATTGGTAAGGAAGATCTAATTAGTTTGAGACATTTTGCATCACAAGAATAAGAAATCACTTATTGACAATGGATTCAATCTTGCACAAAGTTAATGAGAGTTATGGTGAGTGTGAAGTAAGTTTACCTTGGTGAACTCAAGAACGAGAAGTGGTAACACTAGTTCATAGGAAGACCCCAATTTGGTAGGAAGGATTGGTAGTTATTCCAAGGAGAAAAGGGGAATTAAGACACCCTTAAGTGGTCTAAGATTGACCTATGTGATTGAGCTTTCTAGGGTCAAGGTGAATTTTAGATGTCTCCCTATCAAGAAACTTATGGTAGTGGGTTTTTTTGTTGATTCCAACAGACCCTACATTCTTTTCCTTCAAGTTTCATGGGTTTTCACTTTATAACATACATAATAACATATTTTTAAGGATATTCTTCTCAAATTTATTATTTGGCAATCATATTTTGTCAACTTCTTGATGGTATAATGGGGAGCAAAAAGCATCGAAAGAATAAACACAATAGAAAGCTTACAAAAGATGAAAATGAAGTATATAGATAAAAAGATAGGGAAAACCATATGAAGAGGAGGTAAGGTATGTTAAATATTAGTGAAGGAGATGCTCAAGGTAAACCTATAAATATTATTTCAAGTGAAGAGGAGATGGAATTTGAAAATATTAAGTATAATTTTGAGAATGAGAATGCAAATTTAGATATTAAAAATGCTAATGTAGATATTAAGAATGAAAATGTAGACATTGGAATTTAAAATATAGAGATTGGGAATGAAAATGTGGATATTGGAAATGAAAATGTAGAGATTGAGAATGATGATTTTACATGAGATATTCGATTTGGGATTGGCATAGATAATAATGTTGATGAACCAAATGAACATTAGACATCTCCAAATTACATGAGAAATGAAGTCCCTTATGTGGAAAATGAAAAAACTTTGAATTCAAGACCTTCAAGAACACCAAAATAGTTACTGGAAATCAATGAGAACATTGTGAGAAATATTAAGGGCATGATATCAAGAAGAACCATTTATTTATGGGCTTCCAAAAATTTGGATGAATTTTTTACCAAGAAGACATTGACCAAGAAATGCCAAATTTTTCTTAGTTGCTAAAGATACAAAAGATGAGACATATGCTATATAAATTGAAAATTTGTGTGAACAAGAAAATGGATAGAAATGCTATTATTGTAAAAAAATATTTTTAGTACTCTCCAGTATATTTTGAAGAATGGAAAGGAAAAAGATAAGAGATCCACTTGGAGGGTTATTAAAACCTCCTTAGAAGGACACCATTTGAGAAATGCTCGCTTTATGAGACAAACTTGTCTTGATTTGAACATAAATTACAAAACTTTGGATAGATAACTTGCAAGATGAGTAAGACTTGAGGATCCTCTTCAAAATGATACATGAGATTTGTTAATATAATTTAGAACAACAAAGAGGGGGGGGGAGGGTGAATCAATTGTTCTCAGGTCCAAATGCACCAATTGAACTTTTAAACATTTCAACAATCTCAGATCTAATCACCAACACAACTCAGTCTCTAAATAATATATATACCAAAAACATAAAATATGCAGTCCACTATCCAATAGTATTTAACTTGCAGAATATAAAACATACCCATCAAAACATTCACACAAGTATAACACCAGGATTTATAGTGGAAACCCAACTTGGGAAAAACCACTTTGTAACATGTTACTGATATTTTCACTCTTCTAAAGTGAGCTCTATTAAAAGCCAACCTTGTTAAAGGTTTACAAACACACTAATAGATGTGACCCTATTAAAGGATTTTTATCACCCTGTTAGGAGTGGCCTTGTTAGAGGAATTAAGTACATTCCATTAGAATGCCACCTTGATTAAAGGATTTAAACAATGAATGTTAGATCAACCTTGATTAAATTATTTATACTGATACAATGGCTAGAAAGTAGCAGCATTTTCTGATTTGAAAAACATACAACTCACTTTGCAAATAATAGATCTGATTCACACATATATGTTGATTTACTAACTGAGTTCCATTTCCATCTCCATCTTTGATCTTCTCAAAATTTGCCTCAAGAAATCACAACTCTAATCAACTCCTTCAGCCTTCTACTTAGACTTATTAGTCAATAGCATCAACAACTCCAACATACTCTGTATCCTCACACTTAGGTTTTCCTTTATACCTCCTCAATAGATAGATCCTTCATTTTTCATTTAATCTCCTCCATAGATCTTAGATTAGGTTAGATTCATCAAATCCTTCCATCATTTATTTCTTCATACTTCCTTCTAGAAACATATTCAATCTCCTTATTGAATCCATAATAAAATGATTTACCATGCATTAAATTTTCCATACAATTAATTAATAAAGTCAAAACGATTTACATAACCCAAGAATTCAACTATGTTGCTAGAAATCTGAATTCTTCCTCCAAATGTAAATTACTAATGCTCGGTCAATATTGTGTTCATCTCCTCTGTCATCACTACGTACCTTGGTCATCTCTACAAACTATCTTCCTTGACTAACATTGTCTTTCTCGGTAATTTCCTAACACATGACATTTCCTGATGTTCGGTCAACACTAAAGTTACTCAGCATATACTGGCGCTCAGTCGACACTAACATCACTTGGCTTAAACTAGATTTCTTCACTTTTTCTCAGTTAATCCTACTTTTCCAATCTTTCTTCTTACTTAGATAAACAATACATTTTCTTATCATTGTGTGAAATAATCAAGTACTCATTGAAGTATCAAATAACTCAACCTTTCCCTAGGTTCTTGTTGCCTAAAAATTCCCTATCATTCTTTTTCAGTAGTCAAGACAAGTGGTAAGCAGTCATCAGTTAGCATCACATAGTTGGTCGCATGATCACATGGGCTTTCCTCACCACATGCAATCATGCGACAAACCATCAATGGTTTCGGTGGTGGCGGTTTGCAGTCATCAGTTAACATCATGCGACAGGTAGTTTGTGGGGTCCTATTTGGGATGATCAACGACTGTCCTGATTTCACAAAGGATCTGTCAGAGCCTTACAAAATCATGACAACTGTTGATCTTTCCTTCTCTGCAGCACTTCAAAGCTTTGGTGGGTCCAGTACCATGTATTCTGATATGGAAGTTTCTCATTGGCTAGAGGTAATGACTTGTTCCAATTTTTCAGAGCGGGCCCAATAGACTTCCCAGAAGGAGATCTAATGGTTGTCGCATGATCACAAGGAATATTCCTTTCCTTTGCGATCATGCACCCACCATTGATTTTATTCCACTGTCATACCTTTGTCGGGTGGGTCCTCATTTGCTGACATGCTCATTTCTCATTGGTCCATGTGCTAAGTTGGATTATCTTTTAGTGGGACTAGATTTCTTAGACATGTTAGTGGGGTACCAAAGGAAAAGAGATCTTTGGTGGTCGTGTGTTCACAAGGAATATTCCTTTCCTTTGTGATCATGTGACCACCATTGGATTAGAATCTAAGTTGCAGTGGGACCGTGTCAAGCTCGCTGAGGTGTATGATTATAGAGTAGTCAAGAATGAATAAGAGAATGACAGGTGGCAAGGTGGACCCAGTTTTGTGGCTTTAGTCATGTAATCACTGGGAAGAGTCAGGGTTAGTTAAAAGGTTAAGTGATTCAGCGACAAAAGGAAAATTAAAACCTGGGGTAAATACCAAGTTAGTTTTGCAGTCAAGTGTCGAGCTTGGGTAAAGAGGAAGGATCTGACGGTCATGCTTTAAAGTAAGATTGATTTTTGAATACTGACCGTCGATGGGAAATTTATGTGCCACCTCTGACCATTATATCAATTTTTTTAAATTCAAATATCTCACAGTATCAGATTTTTGCATTTATGGCGAGCCCGAGTTGCAGGAAGGTAGATGGATCATGGCGGGTAGATTTTTGCAGGAATAAACATGAAGTGAACATGAAAACAAAATATATCTGATCTGCTGGAATATTTTCATGTACATTTATGGCCAGATTGGATTGATTTAGGGTTGGATATTTTATTGTAAACCTCTATAGCCCTAATTGAGATATTTTTTATTCCTGCCTGCGTGCAGGGTTGTATATATTATTTTTTTGGAGCTTTTGAGCTCAGAATTCATATTTTGTAAAAAGAGAAAGTCTTTTCTTGGAGAACTATTTGTAGCATTTTTGCTCTCTAGTTTTTTCACATCTTGTAAGTTCTCATTGATAATACAAATGTTGCAAAGTATTTTGTGACATGTTTTCCTGTCCTTATGCTTTCCTGTTTGGCTTATCTCTTATTGGATTGAAGTTTATGAATGCTTTTCAGTGATACTTAGTTTTCCTGATCCCTTTTACTTTCAGCCTATATGTGCACTACTATGTCTTATTTGATCTGAGTGATGTTGTGGGTATCCTTCAACCCTTGTCATTCTGTCTCATTCTTGTGTCTTTTGCTGAAGAGAATGTCTACTTCCAGGTCATAATTTGTGTCTAATTTTTAGGCCCTCTAATGAAATAATCATGCAAGCCTATTCAGTAAGTTGTGATCTCCTAGACCTAAGTCTTTCACTGGTTTCATTCCTCTATACTGAGATCTGAACCCTAGTTTCGGTGCATCACCTAGTAGGTAGATTTGCTTCATGTCATTTCCCTTTCATGCATTCCTTCTAACCCTTTCCCCTCAAAGTTTACTTTCCTGTTAAGAGCAAATTAGGGTGATTATCCAAGAGGAACCAGCCTAGAATCTGGAGGTCTCATCTTAGTTAGCAAAAGTCCCACAACCTTGAGATGATTCCCATGGTATACTGGATTATCAAGACTATGAGAGCTTGAGATCAGAGGTGCGAATTCAGTGTATAACATTTTCTGGCACGCCCGGTGGGACAAAAAAGAAGTTCATTTATTGAAGATTGTGTCATCCATGATATGCAAATTGCATAATACAAACCTTTAGAGGTTGTTTTATCAAGTATATCTGGCAACTCCATTGGTTTTCAAAGATTCAGGCTAACCTTGTTTAAGGTTTATGAGAAAGATCGAGACTAGAAGCTCAAAGCCTGCTAAATTTTTAGAGTTGCCCTTGAAAAGAAGCTACAAAGGTAGGTCAACTCAAAGAAGATCTCCTACAAGAAGAGTCCAATCTACACCTCCTGATACTTCAAAGAGGAGACCTCTCCTCTTTCATTTTAGAAGAAGAGGAAGATCTCTGACCAGAGATCTAGAAGAAGAAGAAGATCCAAATCTAGCAAGTATAGCTCATATAGTTGTTAGCCTTCAGGTTACACGTACTACAATGGCTAGAAATTTTTCCTTTGCACCTTTCAATCAAGGGAGCCCATTAAATTTTGTAGTGCACCATGATGTGCCCTTGGTGGCATTAAAGAGTATACCTGATTTCATAGGGGAGGGACAGACAACAGCCTTCGAGCACATAAGAGATGTGACCACCATTTGCAGCATACACAACATTACTCAAGAGGATGTGGCCACCAAATTATTAGCAGCATCTTTGAAAGGTAAGGCTCTAGAGTGGTTTAGAACTTTAACTGTTGGTTCAATTACTTCATGGGATGAATTAGGGGATGCATTAAGCAAGCATTTTGAGGATAAATCAGATAATTTGTCTCTAGTTGAGTAATTAACAACTATAAAGAGAGACCCTCAAGAGAAAATGATAGATTATAATAGTAGATTCCTTAAAACATGGAATAGAATCCTAGTCTCTATAAGGCCATCAGCTAACCATGCCTTCTTGTATTACTTGCAAAGTCTAAATAACCAAATTTCTGTCATGATCCAATCTATGGGTGGTACCACTTTACCCCAAGCTTTTGACACTGCTGTCAAGGCTGAAAATTGTTTGATCCAAGAAGGCATGATATAGAGAAGGCCTCCCATGCCTATCTTTCCTAGTCTTCAGCCCATTGCACCTGTACAAGTACCCCCATTTACCCCTATTCCCATAATTTCAGCACCTCAAGCTAGTACCACTGGTCAAGAACATGCTACAACAAATTTCTCCCAAGAGTTGCAAGAGGTGAAGAGTAGTCAACAAACTATTATACAAGAAATGACAAACTTGCTGCAGACTCTAACCAAAGAGGTCACAAACTTGAACAAACAAAACCCAGGCATCAGGCCACCCTTCCAATCACAAGGGCAAGGTCCTAATCAGCAATACCAAAATCAAGGACAACCTTATCAACAAAATAGGCCACCATACCAAGGAGGCTATCAAGGGCAAAGACAAAGTTTTAATCAAAGATCATTCCAACTGTATAACCCTGTACCTCTTAATTCTATAAATCTAGTCAGGGATATGGTTCCTAGTCAAAATAATATGGCCATGGATAATGAATGGTGTTTCCCTTGCAATCAGCCCCACAATCAGGCTACATGTTCTAATGGATGGATGAACCAAGCACTAATGGTTCAAAATGCTTCACAAACTAAAACAGAAGCTCCTTCTAGTGGGACAACTCCTCAACAAGAAACACAAGAGAAAGAGACTGCTCTTTTCAATTGGGAGCAACCAGATTTCAATGGAGTCAATGATGAAGCTTCTTTTGTTGCCTACACAAGAGAAAAGAGAAGAGCCCAAGACATGGAGAGAGAAGATTCTAGTGCTAAGGCCACTACATCTATAGAGCCATTGTAGCAAGCTACCCCTATCACATCCAAGGAGGTCCCTGTCAGCACAAGCAAAGAGGGCCAAGTTCCAAAAGAGCCAGAACCCATCATAGCAAAAGCACAACAAATGGTACAAATTGTGGCACCTTACAATATTGTAGACAACATGAAGAAGGTGAATGTCACCATGTCTATGTGGGACTCTTTATCTATTCCAGGACAACCTAAAATTTTGGAGAAGGCCATGAGGGAGGCAGCAAATCCTCAACCTGCAAAAGAGACTGCAAAACCAGTGTTGGTCAACACTAATCAAGAAAAGGAGACTCCAACTAGCAACTCCAAAGTCAATACCATGCAAGGTAGGAATTTAAAGCCACCTCCCTTTTACGTATATTTAATTATTGGGAAATCTTTAGTGCATAATTGTATGGTAGATAGTGGAGCTACTAGTACTATAATGCCCAAGAAAGTGGCTGATCAATTAGGACTTAAATATGAACCCTTCCAAAAGAAGGTTACACAACTTGATGGATCCTTAGTCAGTACTATAGGTGTGGCCAAGGATACCAATCTAATTCTCCATGCTAGCCCTAATTTTTCCATTCTCCTTGACATATATATCATAGATCTTCCTGCATTGTTTGTCATATGTCTCTCAAGGGAGTTCACAACCAAGATAGGAGGTTATCTTTCTTCTGACTAGTCTCACATGCCCTTTCATACAAGGTATGGTACCAAAGTCACCATTAAATTAGAAGCCTTAGCAATACATCATATAGAGCCATAGGTGTCTAATTCCATCAATACTAATTGTCCTATATTAGATGACAATGATTTCCCAACCACTAGTGAAGCAAGCACCAAAATTGAGAATATCCTTGATATTCTCCTAGATGAAAGAACCTCAGAGATCCAAGAGAGTCTTGTTTGGGATTTTGGTTTGGGGAGTTATCTGATTTAAGAAAATGGAGCTATAGAACCAAGCCTTCTCAAAGAATACACTGATTTGGATGATCGGAATAGTCAGGTCTGGGAACTTTTTTTTGATGGAGCTAGAAGTAGACATGGTTCTAGTGGAGGTGCTATGCAGGTGTCCCCAAAAGGAGAAAGGTATTATACTACCTTTAGATTTAGCTTTTCTTGCACTAGCAACACTGCAGAGTATGAAAGTCTAGTTAATGGACTAGAATGGGCTAGGAAAAGAGGGCTTAAAGTGTTAAAAGTATATGGTGGCAGTGAACTTGTTGTCATCCAAGTAAGAGGGATGAGTGCAACCAAAAATGATGTCATGAAAGCATACAAACATAGAGTTTGGGATGCAATTGAAGATTTCCATGCTTTCAATATCATTGCTATCCCTAGAAAATTAAATCAAATTGTTGATAGGTTAGCTACTATTGGATCTTAGTTTGACATTTCCAATAGCATTTCAAAAGAGGTAGATCAAAAGCACATCAAGATTATTGTCAGACCTTCAATCCTAGATAATAATATTAATTGGCAAGTGTTTGACAATGATGAACAAATTCTGAAGTTCTTATTTGAAGAGGATGTCTTTTCAAGGCACAATCAAAAGAGATTATCACAAAGCTATGGTGATTAAGTGATACAACTTAGATCTAATAAAATGCCTAAAGGCCTTGTCACCTTAGAGACTATCTTCAACAAGGATGATGAAGTCAAGAAAAATAAAGCTGGCCTGGTAGTCCAACAGGAACATTGTGCTGAATTAGAGTTGGAACCAGGTAAGAGCCTACAATTTGGAAAAGAAAACACTAATTCAGAAAAGAAAGCTTACACTAAATTATTCAAAGAATTCAGTGATGTTTTTGCATGGGGATATGAAGACCTCAAGGGTTTTGATCCTACCCTTGCTCAGCACACTATTGAATTGGAGCCTAATGCTAAACTAGTGAGGCAAAAGCAAAGGCCTGTTAATCCCAAGTTTGAACCACTTATGCATAAGGAAGTACTCAAACTAATAGAAAGTGGCATCATCTACCCCATCAAACATACTAGTTGGGTTTCCAACCTTGTTCCTATCAGGAAAAAGAATGGGGAGTTGAGGTTATGTGTTGATTTCAGGGATTTGAATAGAGCCTCATTAAAAGACCACCATCCACTACCCTCTATGGAACAAATTCTACAATGTGTCTCTGGATCCGAGAGATTCTCATTGTTGGATGGCTATTCAGGATACAATCAAATCTTAGTGAAAGAAGAGGATCAATATAAGACTGCATTTACAACCAAGTGGGGAACCATGGCATATCAGAAGATGCCCTTTGGTTTGTCAAATGCATGTGCTACATTTCAAAAGGCAATGGACATGGCCTTTAAGGGCCTCATGTACAGGTTTGTGCTGGTCTACCTAGGTGACATAACTATCTACTCAAAGTATGCAATAGACCACATCAGACATTTGAGGTGAATTTTTGAAAGATGCAGAGAATTTGGGATATCCCTTAATCCCAAGAAATGTGTGTTTGCAATTCATGAAGGAAAATTATTGGGATATGTAGTATCCAAAGATGGAATTACAGTGGATCCTAAGAGAATTGCAGCCATCTTAGAACTACCATTACCACATCACAAGAAAAGTCTCCAATATTTCATGGGAAAGATTAACTTTGTTAGGAGATTCTTGCCTAACATTGCAGAGTTACTCAAGCCTTTGACAGCCATGTTGAGGAAAGGTTCAGCCTTTAGTTAGACCAAAGAAGGAAAAGTTAACTTCCAAGCTATTAAAGAAGCCTTAATAGAAGCTCCTGCTCTCCTAAACCCAAGCTTCAGTAAGGATTTTATCCTTTATGCTTATGGGGGTCATGATGCCATATCTGCAATGTTGACTCAAGAAAATGTTGAAGGATTGGAGCAGCCTATTGCTTTCTTTAGGAAAGGTTTAGAAGAATATGAACAAAGATACTCTTTTGTAGAGAAGCATGTTCTTGCTGTGGTAAGGAGCCTCAAAAAATTTAGAAATTTTCTGACTCATAGCAAGGTGCATTTGATGGTTACTCATCCAAGTGTCAAAGAATTTTTGCTTTCTAAGGACCTAAATGAAAAAAGAGCTGGTTGGATCACTAAGGTGATGGAATATGACATAGATATTCAAATTACCAAGCTGGTTAGATGAAGAGGTCTTTGTGAGCATCTGGCAGAAGATGGAAGTTCAAAAGAATTTGAATACATAGATACATCTTTGGTGGCACATTCTACAGGAGAGCAAGCCAAGGTAGCTAGCTGGTTGCCTAATATGATCAATTATTTGAAGATAGGACAATGTCTTGTAGGCCTAGATTCAGAAAAAAGGAGGTATTACAGGCTACAATCTATTCCTTTTGTGTTCATAGATGAAATTATTTTCAGAAAGGATCACAATGGTGTCCTTCTAAGATGCATAGATTTAGAAAGGGTTACAGATGTCTTATTTGAGTTTCATGATGGAGCTTTTGGTGGCCATTTCTCTCCTAGGACTACAACTTTTAAGATCATGAGGGCTGGATACTATTGGCCATCTATCTTAAAAGCTAGTCATGATTATGTTAGAAGATGCATCAAATGTGCTATTTTTGCAGGGAAAGAAAGATTTGCAACTCTTCCCCTACAGCCAGTCAAAATAGAGCAGCCCTTCATGAACTGGGGTATAGATTTCATTGGCATGATTAACCCTCCATCTAGTGCAGGATAGAAGTGGATAATCACTGCAACTAATTATTTCACTAGGTGGACAAAAGTAGTTACTTTAAAAGAAGCTAATGAAAGTGTTGTTTTAATTTCTTATGATGACATCATTCATAGATTTGGCATTCCAGATTCTATAGTTTCAGACAATGCATTAGCATTTACAGGCCTCAAAGTCTCAGAGTGGGCAGTCAAGAAGGGCATTTATCTGAATACAAGTTCCAATTATATCCTCAGGGGAATGGTTTGGCAGAATCAACAAATAAGAATCTAATTAAAATAATCAAAAAGACCCTACAAGACAGTCAAAGGGACTGACATACTAAATTGAAATCTGCCTTATGGCTGGATAGAATTACTCCAAAGAAAGTCATTGGTAATTCCCCATACATGTTGGTGTATGGTAGAGAGGCCAAATTATCTATTTCAACTGAATTACCAGCCTTGGACCTGGCCACTCAGTATGCCTTGTTTGAAGAGAGTGATCCTATGCAAATCAGATATGCCTAGTTGATGGAGCTAGAAGAAATTAGAGATAAATCAATGCAAGATATGGCATTCCATCAAAGTCAAACAAAGAGAAGCTTTGATAAAAGAGCCAGGGTCAGAGACTTCAAGGTTGGAGATGTAGTTCTCAAATGGAATGAGTTCAGGTCAAAACCTGGGAAGCACACAAAGTTTGATTCCTTTTGGGGTGGACCATTTGTTATAACAAAGTGTAGAGGATCTAACACTTTTTAGCTTTCAACCCTTGAAGGAGCTACCCTACCAATCTTAGTAAATGGTTTCCACTTCAAGCATTTCTTTGAGGTTAATCTCTCTCTATAGGTCCTTCTTGTAAATCCTTGTAAATATTTTTCCTGCTTTCTTCTAGCTTTCTAGTTTAGTTTTTCCCTATTTTTCAAGAAGTGCTCAGGCACAGTTGTCCTTCTGGTCTAGTTTCATCCCTCTGTCAAAGTTTTGTGTTCAGTAATGACCCCATGCCCAATGGATTTTTGTCAAGGCAACTAGTCTAAATGTCTAGTAGGCTGACATCCCATAGAGGTTGCCAAAATGTTGCCTAAAAATTCCCTGTCATTCTTTTTCGATAGTCAAGACAAGCGGTGAGTGGTCATCAATTAGTATCACATAGTTGGTCACATGATTGCATGGGCTTTCCTAGCCACATGTGATCATGTGACAAACCGTCAATGGTTTTGGTGGTGGTGGTTTGCAATCATCGGTCAACATCATGTGATAGGCAATTTATGGGGTCTCATTTGGGATGATCAACAACTGTCATGATTTCACAAAGGATCTGTCAGAGCCTTGTGAAATCATGACAACCATTGATCTTTCCTTCTCTACAGTGCTTTAAAGCTTTGATGGGTCCAGCGCCATGTATTCTGATATGGAATTTTCTCATTGGCTAGAGGTAATGACTTGTTCCAATCTATCAGAGCGGGCCTAGTAGACTTCCTAGAAGGAGATCTAACAGTTTTCGCATGATCGCAAGGAATATTCCTTGCCTTTGTGATCATGCACCCACCATTGATTTTATTCCGCTATCATACCTTTGTCGGGTGGGTCCTCATTCATTGACATGCTCATTTCTCATTGGTCCATGTGCTGAGTTGGATTATCTTTTAGTGGGACTAGATTTCTTAGACGTGTTAGTGGGGTACCAAAGGAAAAGAGATCTATGGTGGTCGTGTGTTCACAAGGAATATTCCTTTCCTTTGCAATCATGTGACCATCGTTGGATCAGAATCTAAGTTGGAGTGGGACCGTGTCAAGCTCACCGAGGTGTATGCTTACAAAGTAGTCAAGAATGAATAAGAGAATGACAGGTGGCAAGGTGTATCCAATTTTGTGGCTTTAGTCATGTAATCACCGAGAAGAGCTAGGGTTAGTTAAAAGGTTAAGTGATTCAGTGACAAAAGGAAAATTGAAACCTGGGGTAAATACTGAGTTAGTTTTGCAATCAAGTGCCGAGCCTAGGTAAAGAGGAAGGATTTGATGGTCATGCTTTAAAGTAAGATCAATTTTTGAATACTGACCATCGATGGGAAATTTATGTGCCACCTCTAACCATTATATCAATTTTTTTAAATTCAAATATCTCACAGTATCATATTTTTGCAGTTATGGCGAGCCCAAGTTGCAGGAAGGTAGATGGATCATGGCGGCTAGATTTTTGCAGGAATAAACATGAAGTGACATGAAAACAAAATATATCTGATCTGCTGGGATATTTTCATGTACATTTATGGCTAGATTGGATTGATTTAGGGTTGGATATTTTATTGTAAACCTTTGTAGCCCTAATTGAGATATTTTTGATTTCTGCCTGCGTGCAGGGTTGTATATATTGTTTTTTTGGAGCTTTTGAGCTCAGAATTCACATTTTGTAAATAGAGAAAGTCTTTTCTTAGAGAACTATCTGTAGCATTTTTGCTCTCTAGTTTTTTCACATCTTGTAAGTTCTCATTGATAATACAAATGTTGCAAAGTATTCTATGACATGTTTTCCTATCCTTATGCTTTCCTGTTTGGCTTATCTCTTATTGGATTGAAGTTTATGAATGATTTTTAGTGATACTTAGTTTTCCTGATCCCTTTTACTTTAAGCCTATATGTGCACTACTATGTCTGATTTGATCTAAGTGAGGTTGTGGGCATCCTTCAGCCCCTATCATTCTGTCTCATTCCTGTGTCTTTTGCTGAAGAGAATGTCTACTTCCAGGTCATAATTTGTGTCTAATTTTTAGGCCCTCTAATGAAATACTCATGCAAGCCTACTCAGTAAGTTGTGATCTCCCAGACATAAGTCTTTCACTAGTTTCATTCCTGTATACTAAGATCTGAACCCTAGTTTCGATGCATCACCTAGTAGGTAGATTTTCTTCATGTCATTTCCCTTTCATTTATTCCTTCTAACCCTTTCCCCTCAAAGTTTACTTTCCTGTTAAGAGAAAATTAGGGTGATTATCCAAGAGGAACTAGCCTAGAATCTAGAGGTCTCATCTCAGTTAGCAAAAGGTCCCACAACCTTGAGATGATTCCCATGTTATACTGGATTATCAAGACCACGAGAGCTTGAGATCAAAGGTGGAAATTTAGTGTATAACAGTTCTATTGTTATCTCCCTTGCCCTAATCCTTTTCATCAATCAATAGATATAGTACTTTCTTAGATAGAAACTATCTTACTAGTTAAGGTTTGACATCAATGACAATACATAATTTCTTCAATTGTAGTTTTCAACAATCTCCCTCTTTGTAATTGATGGAAACACCATATGAATAAGACGTGATTTATCAACCAATCTAAAACTTTTTCATTTCATCATAAATATTTATAATATCCTTAGCTTCATTTTGATTCTTAACTATTAGGAATAGTCCCAAGAGATAATTGAGACGGGGGGGTGAATCAGTTATCTACAAGATTCAATTATTTATCCAATTAAGTATGCTTGAACTTTAAGCATAAATATAATGAAAGAACACTTGAACACAACACCAAAATTTTGGTTATAGTGAAACCCAAATAGGTAAAAACCCCGATGGGAATTGACACCCACTAATAATCCACACTAGTGTTTTATAATCCTTGTTAGAAGATCCTTAATCCTATTAGGATTTGTCTTTACAATACATTTAGTACAGTGACCTGGTCAAGTGTCAGACCCTATTAGGATTCTTTTACAATTAACCTTGTTAGGGGTGAGGATGCACTATCCGAGAGCTCACTGCTTAAAGGGGTGAACTTTACAACCTTCTAAATAATAGATACACATTATATCTGGATCTTGGTGAGCTACGCTTTGACTTGTTGTTTGGATCAGTTCCAATGAATAGCATATAATCTTTACTTGGTCACATAGACCTTCTACCGATGGCTCAATACTTTGCACTCTCTGCTTTGCTCTTCACTTTCAACTCTTGAACCACACTTGGAAATCACAAATGATTGCCTATAAATATCTTTCCTCTAAATGATATAATCTAGTTGGCCTATTAGAACCACCTTGAAATCATATTAGAGAAATAATAATAATCTCCCACAACATCTCAGTTGGCTCTACTAAGCACGCAACACAAACTGGGGCATGTCCAAATCAATAAGTGTAGGTGCATGCTACACACTATCGATCCTACCAAATTAACAAATACTATATCCTCAAGCTGAATTACATCATGTTCTCTTAACCAAACATTTTTAACTCTTCCATAATCACTAATCCAAGGGCACATACTGAAATGATTGGCACAACTCCTGTACTAATAAAATCTCTACGGCTATTCTGAATAAACATAGGAAACTGTAACTGGTGAATAGCAACTGCATAACTTCACTTCTACTAAACATCAAACTCTGTGTCCATGAATGTAACATTAATAACATTTCTCCATCACATATCCAAACATGCAAGGTGCCATGATAACTGTACGAACAATCACACATAGAACACTGTCTGTAACTCTACTAGGGACACTGCTGACACAAGCTGGTATATAACTATCTGTACTAATGATTAACCTTTGCATCCATGATATCATGCTGATAACATGTCCATGCTACATATACTCAAAGCTTACTACATAAGTCTTCTAGCATGCTACTTACTATATGTTGTCATCAATGACAAACATACAGTCAGCACTAGCTTGCTAGAAAATCTCCAACATCAACAACTTAGCCTTGCTTGACCGTTCACATAGTTACTCCCCCTAAATATGTTATGTCTCTTTCCCTCTAATTATATGAATCTTCTCATTGTTCTTCATTTCTTTGTTTTATCTGAATCGCTCCATCTTTGATGTGTTTTCATCTGAATCTCTCCCTCTTTGACAATAATGCCAAAGTAGTATCTAGAACTTACATATTTCATATGTAGATGTCATCCTATCAGTTCAGTATCAATATTTCTCCCTCTATCATCTTTCTTATGATTGTTTATCATCTTTTTTGTTCTTTTCACAACTCTAGGCAACTCCGAAAGTGTGACCTTTCCTATATCAATTTGTCAGATATTCTAAGTAGCACATTTGATGCAGTGCTCCTAACTGGACTAGGCAGCCTCAGTTAGGGGAAGCACCCCTAATTTACCTCTAAGATATTCATGAGCATCCTTAGGTAAATATTTTATGAATATATCTTTTAGTGGTTCCTTTGTGTTCACATATTCCATTCTCACTTCTTTATCTTGTACCAATTCTCTCAAGTAATGATACTTGATAGCAATATGCTTGGTCTTTGTGTGCATCACTAGATTATTTGATATGTTAATGGCACTTGTTTTGTCACAGAATATAACAACTAGTTCAGTGATCTCTTCTTTCATACCTTTCAACAATTGCTTGATCCATACTAGATTTGAACAGTTTACTATAGCTACTACATACTCAGCTTCTGTTGTAGATTGGGAAGTTTTGTTTCTTTCTTGTCTAGGAGACTAACCTCTATCCAAGAAAGAAAGCTCCACCACTTGTACTTTTCCTAACATTGACATTTCCTACCCAATCTGCATCAGTATAGACTCTTAGTTCAAATTTTTCATTCTTATTGTAGTACAATACATACTCTTTTGTCCCTTTTAGATATCTCACTATTCTCTTCACAACCATCATATGATTTTCCTTAGGATTGGTAGAGAATCTTGCCACAATCCCAACTACTAGGGATATATCTGGTCTACTATGAACAACATATTGTAACTTTCCAATCATGGATCTATACAATGTTTGATTTACTTCAGCAGTATCATCAATTTTAGATAGTTTCTGTCTAGTAGCCATAGGAGTAATCATTGGCCTTGAATCCTCCATTCCAAAAAAATTTCAATATCTCTTCAACATAGTTTGATTGTGTGATAAATATACCTTTCTCCATCTAATAGACTTTTAAGACAACAAAGAATTTGATCTCACAAAACATAGACATTTCAAACCTAGTTTGCATCTCATTTGAAAATTTATGACATAGGGCATGTTGTCCTCCAAATATGATATCATCTATAAAAATTTATGCTAACAAAATCCCTTTACCTTCTTCAACTTTCATGTACAGATTGATGTTGTCATTTGTCCTTGTAAAGCCAATCTTTATCAAGTAATTGTACAGCCTCTCATACCATGCTCTTGAGGCTTTCTTTAATCCATACAATGCCTTGTTCAATTTGTATATCATATTTCTCTTGTCTACATCATAAAATCCTTTAGCTTATTCAATGTATACTTTTTCTTCTAATATACCATTCAAAAATATAGATTTAACATCCATTTGATATACCTTGAAATCTCTATAAGCAGCATATGCAAGTAGAGTTCTCACTTAGGTTCTAATCTTGCTACAGGGGAAAATGTTTTCCCATAGTCTATTCCTTCTTCTTGTGCATAGCACTTGCAATCTTTCCTTTTTCCTTGTGACTTGTCCATGCTAATTAAGCTTGTTTCTAAATACCCATTTTGTTCCAATAACATTCTTGTTTTCCGGTCTTGGCACCAAAGTCTAGGTATCATTATTTTCTATTTGATCTATTTCTTCATTCATATCTTGAATCCAGTCTTCATTTTCCAAAGAATCTCCTACTGTCTTAGGCTCAAACTCACATAATAAACATGTACAATATTTCAATGTACTTGTAGTCAAGACTCCAGTTTTCTTGTCTCCAATGATTTTCTCAAGCTTATGATGTCTTCTTACATATTGTGCCAATATAGGTTCAAATTTATTTTCTCATTTCTCTTCAGGTTCATCATGAAAATTATCAAATTCTACTTCTGATTGCTTGGCAACATCCTCCTAATGCTCAACATTTCTTATATGTGACTCTGCATCTGGTGCAGGTTTGTTACTTGCCTCTCCTTCTTCCATATAGATAAAACATTTATAGTCTTCAGGTTCTCTTTTTCCTTCTTGTTCATTTTTCTCTGCATATTCATAAACTCTCACATTTTCACTTTCCACAATTTTGTTAGTGTTAGAATTCCAACACTTATAAGTTTTACTCTTTGTGGAATAAACTAGGAATATTCCTTCATCACTTTTTGCATCAAACTTTCCATTTCTATTATCCTTCAATAAGTAGACTTTACTCCCAAAGATTCTAAAGTATTTCACATTAGGTGCATATCCATGCCATAATTCATAAGGTGTAGTATTTGTACCTTTCTCAATTTGTACTCAGTTTAAGGTATAAATATTTGTACTTACAGCTTCTCTCCAGTACATTTGTGCAACATTCTTCTCAATCATTAGTGTCCTTGCACAATCCATAATAGATCTATTTCTCCTCTTAGCTATACCATTCTGTAGAGGTGTTCTAGGTGCAAACATCTATCTCTTGATTCCTCTATCATTGCAGAATATATTGAAGTCATTTGATATAAACTCTCCACCTTGGTTAGATCTCAAACATTTTAGGCTTCTACCTATTTCTTTTTCAACCTTTTCCAAATACCACTTAAACAAATGAAATGCATCAGATTTTTCTTTTAAAAACATTACAATCATCATCCTAGTGTAGTCATCAACAAACATAATAAAATACTTAGCACCACAATAGCTTTGTACACCCATAGGTCCACAAAGGTCAATATGAACCAAATCCAAAGCATTCTCAGAAGTAAATATCTTGCTCTTGAAACTAGACTTAGTCATTTTACCCAACTGACATTGTTTACAAATTACATTATCAAGTTTCTTCAATCTTGGCAAACCTATAACTTTCTTCTTTTTACTAATACTCACTAGATTGTCAAATTTAACATGACATAGCCTCTTATGCCATAACCAAACATCATAAAATTTTGCAAACAAGCATGTCTCTTCAGATAGATCTAGATAGAACAAATTACATGTAGTCTTCTCTCCACTTCCAATTAGTTCACCAATAGCATCAAATATTTTAGACTTTCTATGATGAAATTCCACTCGGTAACTAGTGCTATTAAGTTGTGCAACACTCAAAAAATTATAGTTAATACCATCAACCCAATAGGCATTTCCACATGTGATCTTATCAGTTAACTTAATTGATCCTTTACCTCTCATAGGACATGGTGCATCATTACCAAAATTAAAAATTCTACCTTTGTAATGATCTAGGGTTTCAAATTTACTTTTATCACCAGTCATGTGATGTGAGCAACCACTATCAATAATCCATTTATTATCAATACTCACATAAGAAATAAGTGCAATTTTCTCATCCTCATTAGAATCATCTTTCATAGCAACATAGACTACTTCAATATCAAAATCATCACTATCACTATCATTTTCCTCTTTTACAATATAATAGTATTTCTTACCTTTATCCTTGTAATCTTTGTACCTTTGGTAATCTCTATTATCTCTCTTATCCTTTTACTTTCTTTCTCTTTCCTCATCCTTGTCATTCTTGTCAGGAAACCTTATAGCAATATGGCCAACTTTGTTACATGAGAAGCAGATTATAGAAAGTGTACCTTTATATTTTCCTTTTCCCCTCTTCAATCTTCTAGCCATGAGTGCCTCAAGATCATCTAGTTCCTCATCAAAAGTGTCACTGTCACTTTCATTATCACTTTCACTTTTCACAGATTTTTTTTCTCTCTTAGATTTATGTAAAACCATTTGTGACTTGAATGTAGATTCAACATTAGGAACAGTGTATTTATCATAGTTAGAAAGTTCAAAATAAGTAAGCTTACCAATAAGGCTTTCCAGAGTTAAAACATTACCAGGGTTATATATTGTTTCTTGAATTACTAAAATTCTGATGGCATATATAGGAAGAAAAGTTCTTAATACTTTTCCAATGACAGCCTCATCATCAATGATTCCATTAGCTCCTCTAATATAATTCACTATATCCTTGATTCTTCCATAGTATTGAGCAATATTCTCACCTTCTTGCATTTTCATCTCATCAAACTTATCTCTCAAGATTTTAGCTTTTTCTCTCAGTACATTTGTATCACCACCATAGATAGTTGAAAGAGTATGCCACATTTTCTTTATAGTAGAGCAATGATTGATGTCTTCAAATTCAAGATAGCTTAGGGTAGATGCAATCTCCAACATTTCTTGATTGTGATGTTATTTTTCTTTCATCTTCTCAGCAAGCAAAGGTGCAATAGGTATAACATAGTCATGTTCAACATAATATTTTTTCAAATCTCAAATACCAACTAGATGCAATTTCATCAGACTCTTCCATGTAGGGAATTTCTCCTTGTTCAACTTCGGCACCTCCTTTTTATACATCTTCATCATTTTCTTCAAGTACCTTTAAACTTGTTCTCAGTAAGCACCAACAACTCTGATAACAATTTTTAATATAATTTAGAACAACATGGAGGGAGGGTGAATTAGTTGTTCTCAGGTCTGGATGTACCAATTGAAATTTTAAACACTTCAACAATCTCAGATCTAATCACCAACACAACTCAGTCTCTAAAGAATATATATGACACAAACATAAAACATGTAGTCCACTATCCAACATTATTTAACTTGCAGAATATAAAACATACCCATCAAAACATTCAGAGAAGTATAACACCAGGATTTATAGTGGAAACCCAACTTGGGAAAACCCACTTTGTAGCATGTTACTAATATTTTCACTCTTCTAAAGTGATCTCTATTAAAAGCCAACCTTGTTAAAGGTTTACAAACACACTACCAGGTGTGACCCTGTTAAAGGATTTCAATCACCCTATTAGGAGTGGCCATGTTAGAGGACTTAAGTACATTCCATTAGAATGCCACCTTGATTAAAGGATTTTAAAAATGACTATTAGATCAACCTTGATTAAAGGATTTAGACTAATACAATGGTTAGAAAGTAGCAGTAGTTTCTGATCGAAAAAAAATACAACTCACTTTCCAAATAATAGATCTGATCCACACATATATGCTAATTTACAGACTGAGTTCCATTTCCATCTCCATCTCTGATCTTCTTAGAATTTACCTCAAGCAATCACAACTCTAATCTACTCCTTCAGACTTCTTTATAGACTTGTTAGTCAATAACATCAAAAACTCCACCATACTCTGTAACCTCACACTTAGGTTTTCCTTTATACCTCCTCAATAGATAGATCCTTCTTTTGCCATTTAATCTCCTCCATAGATCTTAGGTTAGGTTAGATTCATCGAATCCTTCCATCATTTAAGTTCTTCATACTTCCTTCTAGAAACATCTTCAATCTCCTTATTGAATCCATAATAAAATGATTTACCATGCATTAAATTCTCCATACAATTAATTAATAAAGTCAACGCAATTTACATAACCCAAGAATTCAACTATGTCGGCTAGAAATCTGAATTCTTCCTGCAAATGTAAATTAATGACACTCGGTCAATACTATTTTCATCTCCTTAATCATCACTGCATAACTCAGTCATCTCTACAAATTGTCTTCCTCGGCTAACACTATCTTGCTCGGTAATTTCCTAACACTCGACATTTCCTGATGTTCGGTCAACACTAAAGTTACTCGGCATATACTGGTGCTCAATCAATGCTAACATCACTTGGCTTAAACTAGATTTCTTCACTTTTTCTCAGTTAAGCCTACTTCTTTAGTCTTTCTTCTTACTTAGATAAACAATAAATTATCTTATCATTGTGCAAAATAATCAAGTACTCATTGAAGTATCAGATAACTCAACCTTTCCCTAGGTTCTATTGTTATCTCCCTTGCCCTAATTCTTTTCATCAATCAATAGATATAGTACTTTCTTAGATAGTAATTGTCTTACTAGTTAAGGTTTGACATCAATAACAATACAACAATTTCTTCAATTGTAGTTTCCAACAAAGCTTATGGTGGGAGGCTTCCACATTTTTATAATAATCTAATTAATAGTGTGAAGGACAAAATCAAACTATTTTTTCACTCTAACTCAAGAGTGTCACCAAGTATTAAGGATTTCTTGAAGTTAAGAATTGGAAATCAAGACCGCACACAATATCCTAAGCATTATTTGGAAGTAAGTCAGACAATGTTGTTCAAAACAATTTGTGAGACACATCCAACATTGAAAATTACCAAAAAGGGAATTTGAATCCTTAATGTCATTTTATTGTGTACCTCTTAAGATTAGAAATACTTGTGGCAAATATCATGTAGAGTTTTCAATGTACCATAAACTATTATGCTACATTTTTTATACTATGCATACTAATAAAATGTTATAGGCTTGTGCTATGAGTCATCTTGAAAAATCATCGAGGCTCTCACTAGATCAATTTTTATGCCTATAGGTGATGGTTGTTTCTTCTATAGAAATTATTGTTTAAATGATAAGTTCTCATAATGTGGTGGCTTGTTGAAGTTTGTTGAATATTTTTGTGAGGGAAAAGAACATTAATTTGGTAAGAAAATTGTCCAAAAAATGAAATGTGAGATGGTCAAATATACTTTGAATAGTGGAGGTGAAGGTTTGAGATATGAGTTGGTTACAAAAGAATGTATTGTTGCTAATTTTATTTTAAATTTCAAGGAAATTTCTACAAGTATGCAAGGAATAGTTACAAGTCTCGATGGTTGGATCAACAATTCATGATGTGTAATCATTCTTTCCCAATTGGCACTATTATATTGATGGTTGACTTTACTAAAAAGTACACATTATAGCCACAAAATGATTCGTAAACCTTGTATTATAATTCTATTCAAATTTATATTTTTGTCCACATAAAATATAGGCATTCCGCTAATAGTACAAAATAGGAAATGAGGATAATTAGAGAGTACCACTTTAAAATAGTGATAATAGATATCACTCTCCAAGTATGTGCAACATTGTTTTGAGAATTTTTTTGATTTGGTGCGAGAAAAAAATATTGCAATGTTTAGGTATCTCATTTGGTCAAATAACTACATGGATCAATTCAAGAATGATCATATGTTTTATTGGTTGAGAAGAATACATCTAGAGAGCGGTGTACCTCATATTTGGAGATTTTTTAATATAGGCATGGGAAAGGGGAGCATCATGGAGTAGGTGCATGTGTGAAGATATCTCAAGTTAAGGAGAAATTGAGGATTTCAAGAGCTACACTTCATGATTCTCATTATATTGTTGATTTTTTTAGTTCATCGTTATCACAAGGAAGAACTTTTGATTTAGTAGGGAACAAATTCTTTAAGTTGGTTGTGGAGGGCACAATAGGATACAGATTATATTATCAAATAGTTAGAGATTATTCAAATATAAATTTATTTGAAATCTTAGATGCAAGTGCATGGACCATTTAGACATGAGAGTTTACTTGTTTTTGTGCTATTTATTTTAGTGTGCTTGTGATGTAGGGGCATTCTAGGGTACTTTGTGAATCTGCATGGAGGTGTGTTTTTTTGGTTCTATGGAACTCGATTGTAGCTTTAATCGGTGGTCTCAGTTAAGGAAGGAAGCTCGATCACTGAAGGAACTTGGTGGAACCTTTGGTGCTCGGTGGAACTAGTGCTTAGTAGTGCCTATGTTTCTTGGTGTTGTTGGCTTGGTTGGTTGTTTCACTATTGCTTGGTTATTTCTCTTATGCTCGGTAGTTGGTCTTACTGACTGGAGCTCTTGAAGATTTGATTGGCTGAATTGGTGCATTTATTGTTTGTATCTTTTGTTGGATTCTCCTATATGGATTTGGAGGCTGACATGTTGAATTAAATGTTTGTAAGGCAATTTGAGAGCCGACTTGTATTGCATTTAATATTTTTTTAGGAGAGTTAATGGTTTCATCCAACCAACTTATGGCTAATGATTAGTATTTAAAGGGTGTTTGGGTAGTTGTTTAGGAGGACCAGTAGAGGTGGGAAGTAAGTGAAGTTGTGGAAAAGATCCTATGAGATATTGTAGATCAAATTGTTATCTAATAGTTTGTAATAGCAGAGCTAGTGGTTGAGGCTTGGAGATAAGGAGATTACTTGGAGGCTTGCGAGCTCAAGTTCAGATCTGCCTTAGGGTTTCTATTAGTTGCTAATAGTTTTAGGACTAGACTAGTTTGAGTTGTATTTGATCTTATGATCTTGTAGAATTAATTCTTGATTGTAATTGGCCCTAACCCAGAAGGCCTTTAGCTAGGCATGTTAAAGAGGTTCAAAACATATTGTGTTGTTGAGTATTCTGCTATGTTGATTGTTGGCTACAAAGCTAGACTATCCTTAATTGGATTCGCCATCCTTGACTGCATCAAGTGGTATCAGAGTGAAGGTTTGATCTTGAGATGAGATTGATCTTGTGGGCGAAGAGATCATATGATCTAGATTGCAGATCTGTGGCATTGAACTTGTGGAATCTTTCCCTAGTTGTTCTCAAGGTGATAGGTTGAGATATGACTTGCATGAAACTTGGAGATTGTCACAAGGTGGTCAGTGTAGATTTTTTTGTAGAGGGTTTCTCTTTTCTTTAAGAATGCCTCCAAGAAGATTGGACCCTAGAGTAATTGTGAAACTCTGTGATACTATGGAATCTAGGATTACAGAGAAGCTAAAATCTGATTTTAGATCTGAGATGGAACTGATGAAGAATGATATGGTCACCGAGATCATGAGAGCTATTGCTGGTGCACCTCAGAATGTTGGCACTAAGGATGGTTATGAGGAAGCTACTAATGAATTTGAAGCTTCCAGATCTAGTGGGGATGATAGAACCGACCGGAGAGATAGATCTGGTGAAGATAGGACAACTCAGTTGCATATATTTGGATCTCAGTTAAGTAGTAGTTACTGAATGGAAGTCTGTAATTTTTTTGGTACTTTGAAATGTAAGAACTTGATTGACTAGATCGGTGAACTTGAAGATTTCTTTGAGCTAGAATAAATTGAAGAACCTCTTCGGGTGAGATTGGAATAGACAAAGTTTAGAGGACATGCTACTCTTTGGTGGAAATAATTACAAAGAGGTAGAGAGGACAAAGGTGAAATGAAGATCAATCGGTGGAGGTTGATGGTGACTAAGCTAAAAGCTAAGTTCATGCCCATTGACTATGAGCTTGACTTGTATAAGAAGTTGCAGAATTTGAAGTAGAAGGATTTGTCTATTGAAGATTATATCGAGGAGTTCTAAAAACTTACTATTCAGTCTGGACATAGAGAACTTGGTAAGGAAAAGTTAGCTCAATATATGAATGGTTTGAGATTCAATATTTAGGATGAGCTTGGTATGCTGAAGATTGATTATGTTGAAGATGCTTATCAGTATGCTCTAAAGGCAGAAGAAAAGTTGAAGAGAAAACAACATGGTAACTCCCAAGGGAAGGAAAAGATTGATCACTCGGTGAGGGATAAACCGACTGATGCAGAAGATGAATAGAAACCTGTGGAACTGAAGAAGAAGACAAGTAGAGTTATCTTTAAGGGTGCCTGCTATAACTATGGAGAAGAAGGACACTATTCTTTTGAGTGCACATAGAAGAAGGTTGGTGACCAAAGGACTATTGTGGTGAATGAAGTTGAGGACTTGGTAAATTCACCTAAACAAGGAGGAGAGAACTACTATCTCAGTGAGTACTATTTGGTAAGAATGCATTGGAACCTTGTCAGATGAGTAACTTGTTTAGGACTCGGTGCAAGTCTGGAGGTAAAATTTGTGATGCTATTGTTGATAGTGGTAGTACTGATAACCTTGTTGCTAAGGACATGGTCCAGAAACATGGTTTGAAAAGAATGAAACATTCACATCCTTATAGGATTGGCTGGTTGCAAGATGATCATACTCTGGAAGTGGGAGAACAATGCTTCATTGATGTTTATATTGGCTAGTATAAGGATCTTGTGTTATGTGATATTGTGGAGATGAATAGTTGTCATATATTGCTAAGTACACCTTGGCAATTTGATTGCAGAGCTATGTATGATTCTGTTAGGAATGTGTTTATTGTTGAGAAGGATGATAGGAATTTTTCCCCGATGCCTTTACTAGATACAACACTCAGTAGGAGAAGCCTGAGTATTGGTAGCCAAGTTGAGTTGGTAGATCCTAAAGGTATGGATTATCAATGTGAAGAAAAAACCTGTGTGTTGTCAAGAAAAGACTTGAAAATATAGAGGAAGCTAAAGTTGAAGAGTATGAAAAGTGAAAAGATGGAGGACTTGTATGTGAAGAACCAGTTCAGGATTTACATGCTGAATCCTGGAAGATGTTCTTCTCACATATGAACATCTTTTTGAACCTGGGGTGTCTAATGCAGGGGAATTCTAGGGTACTTGGTGAATCTACATGGAGGTGTGTTGTTTTGGTTTTGTGGAACTTCGTTAGAGTTTTAACCGGTGGTCTTGGTTAAGGAAGGAAGCTCGATCGCTGAAGGAACTTGGTGGAACCTTTGTTGCTTGGTGGAACTGGTGCTTGATATTGCTTGTGTTACTTGGTGTTGCTGGCTTGGTCGGTTGTTTCACTGTTGCTCAATTATTTCTCTGATTCTCAGTAGTTGGTCTTACCAACTAGAGTTCTTGAAGATTTGATTAGCCAACTTGGTGCATTTATTGTTTGTATCTTTTGTTGGATTCTTCTATGTGGATCTGGAGGCCGACATGTTGAATTAAATGTTTGTAAGGTGATTTGAGAGCCAACTTGTATTGCATTTAATATTTTTTTAGGAGAGTTAATGGTTTGATCCAACCAACTTGTGGCTGATGATTAGTATTTAAATGGGTGTTTGGGTAGTTTTTTAGGAGGACCAAGAGAGGTGGGAAATAAGTGAAGTTGTGGAAAAGATCCTATGAGATCTTATAGATTAGATTGTTATCTGATAGTTTGTAATAGTAGAGCTAGTGTTTGAGGCTTGGAGACAAGGATATTTCTTGGAGGCTTGTGAGCTCAAGTTTAGATATGCCTTAGGGTTTCCATTAGTTGCTGATAGTTTTAAGACTGGACTAGTTTGAGTTGTATTGGATCTTGTGATCTTGTAGAATTACTTCTTGATTGTAATTGGCCCTAACCTAGAAGCTCTTATAGTTGGGAATGTTAAAGAGGTTCAAAGCATATTGTGTTTTTGAGTATTCCATTGTAATGATTGTTGGCTGCAAGGTTGGACTATCCTTAATTGGATCTGCCATCCTTGACTGCATTAGCTTGGAATCAATGTGAGTCAAGTGAGTTGGTGGATGCATGGGTTCCCTAGTATCTAAATCCTTTATCTCAAAGAATCTCCCTAAGAAAGGATGATATGGAAATTTCACTTGAGTACAACCATCTTTCAGTTCTTCTATAGCTAGGAAATGTGTTTTCATTGATTTCACTATAGGGAAAACATAAGACATTGAATTAATAGTTGGCACATTTTGGACAAGGAAAGCATAATCTTGCACAATCAATGATAAATGATGATGGGTTCATGTATCCTACTGGTTCATTTTTTTGTGGGCCCATGGTTGTGAACACACATGATTAGAAAGAATGGTATACCTACATTTGAATACTATTGTAGCACTAAACCATTCTCATGTATTCACACCTTTTGTTAGCAACAAATGTTAAGTTGTTGAAGCATCAAGGAGTACCAAAGACAAAAGAACGTTCAACTATTAGTAATGTTGATCATGAAGAAATACTAGATGCCCTTAGGAAGAGATATTACCCTTTAGGCATGCTTGATTAGGTTATATTAAATGATTGTAAGGTTTATTATGTTCATTATGCTTACATTCATTACATTAATTATACTTTTTTTCTTTTTCTTTTCTTAATAAACTAAGTACTCTCATGGATTGTAAATGCACTTGGTTACAAATACATGATGGACCTACAATATTTGTACACACTTAAATAGTTCATACCAAATGATGTAAAGGTTTAATATGCTTAAGTTGATCATGTTTTTTGGTTCATTATGCTCATCCTATTTTTGTGCTTTAAAAATTTTGGTGAATAAACTTAGTCTTCTGACAGCATGGGAATATAGGGATTACAAATATGATGGACATATGAGATTCCACTATTGTTATTTGGATTTTATCTTACTCTCATTTTTTATTTCTACATTTAGTTACTATTATTTCTCTAATACTAATATTTTGTACACTATTTTAGTGTAGGTGTCTTCGAGAGTACCAGTGGTTGGAGCTATATATTATGGAGCTCAACTATAAGAACACAATTTATTATTTGTGGGCATCTATGATTTATTTGATACCACTAATGTATTTACACATGATGTTGTGGTACTATTCATATACAATGTATCTATACATGAGGACATGAGTATCTAGTAGTTTTTGATAGCATTTATGTATTTTTAGATGGTGTAGTACATTTCTATTTGGGATGTGAAATGACAATAAAACAATCTCTAATAATATTTATTACTATTGTTTTGATGAATCCCTTATAATGTGTTTGTTATATATCCTAATTTGTTTATTAGGCTATGGTAATGTATTGATTTAGCACAAAAATGGTCTCATAATTGAAACATGTTTAAATAATACATGAAAGATATTATTAAAGTAATACATATTTACATAATACATGAGGATATCATATATTATATAAATACCACTACCTACTAAAAAAGTAGTAACTTATTAGTTGAATTAAAACCTTGGACTATAGACAATTATCCTTTGTTGTATTAAGAAATAGTAGAGTATTTGGGGGATGCCCACTTCATTCAATTTATGAAATCCATGAGGACATCAATGAATAAAATAGGTAGGAAGTCTCTTCTATAAGCTTCTTCAAAGCCAAGAGGAAACAACATGTCATCATTGATTATCACAATGAAGATATGGAAGTGACCAATTACGTTGAGGCATTGATACTACCCATAGGGACTCCATTATTAATTGATATGAACTTCCCGATTCAAATCATCAAGCACACTATAATCTGAAAAACATATCTAATGAGCCTTCCTTCAAAACCTTCACAATCATCCTTGATCCCAAGGGAAACATAATTTAATAAGAATCTTGAAGGATCATGACCAACATGAGTTACTTGGTTATTATAGAGGGGACTACCATGAGCCTATAGATTCAAAAAGATCATGTGCATGTACCATAGATTGCAAAAGTTATTCCATCAAAGTTTGAGAATTTTGTGCACTTAGGGTACATAAGAGACATCATTGGTAGGATATGTTCTGACATATCAAGAGTAAAATTGAAACCACGTGTAGGTTAAAACCACCCAAAAAGTGTGATCAAGGTTTTTATTCAGGCCTATGATGAATAGAACATGATATGGGCTACTTGGAAACTTTGCACTAAGTGCATCTGAAAGTTTTTGTATGAACAAAAAAACCATTTCCCTACAGAAATGATTTTGAGTCTTCAAAAAATAAGAAAATTTATTATAGAGGGGCCTATAATGACCCTATAGGTTCAAATAGATCATGTGAAAGTGCCACAGATTGAAAAAATAGGTCCATCAAAGTTTGACAATTTTGTGCACTTAGTGGACACAAGGGACATCATTGCTAGGGTATAATGCTAAGCATTCTAGTGTGTTGAGAGGTAGAGTGGGAACATACCTAGGGTAAACCCACCCAAATAAATGTAATCAAGGAGTCATTTTGTTCTCATGATGAATAGAATGTGATATGGGCTACTTGACATCTTTGCACTAAGTGTGTCTCACAGTTTTTGCATGAACATAAAAATTCTTTCCCTGTAAAAATGACTTTGAGTCTTAAAAAAAAAAGATAGGTTTAGATGAATTTTTGGAGGTGCCATAGATTGCAAAAATCAATCCTTCAAATTTTCACAATTTTGTGCACATAGGGTACACATGAGACATTGTCAATAGGGTATGTTGTTTAGAATTCTGGCGTGTTGAGAGGAAAAGTGATGCAGGAGCATCTTGGGTCTTGAGCAATCTTGCATCACCAAAAATATTTCATGTTTCTGTACTAGTTTGATGTTTGTTTTAGTGTTGATGTTGCTATTGGATTTATGCCTTGTGTAGTTAACATTTTATTGTGGACCAAATTGTGAACACTCTCCTAAGGGCACATATCATAATTTACTTGGAGTTGAAAGTTATCGCAATTCTCCTTGGGCATCAATTTTTCACTAGTTTCTCTCATGAAACATGTGGTATCTCATCTTGTGTGGTAGTGTGCAGAGAAATTAGATCTTGCATAGTTGGGGATCTATTCTTGGATCATGTGTGGACCTAAATGTCAAGGCGCATCATGCTTTGTTGTTTCTTTCTTTAGTTTTGGTTTCTCCTCCTTAGTGTGGACCTATAATGTATTAAATGCCTAATTGGCCAACTTGTGGCTTTGCTGGCTATATATTTGGAGCTTAGGTTGTTTTGCAAGGGAGTGTCAGATAGTGCTAGATGGTAGAAGGATAGTAGTAGAAGTATCATCGAAGTGGACATGCTCCCAATGATTCTAATTGCATAATTCTTATTGTATAAGGCTGAAACATGGAAGGCCTCACAACCAGGCATGTTGAAGGATTAATACAATTGTTCCAGTATTGCACCTGGTTGCTTGTCTCATATCCAATGTGTTTTAACTAAATTCATGTGGTTTTACATTTCTTTCATTGTGTAACTCTTCGCAAGGCTGGTTTGAGGGTTTAAGTAGTCTCAATTAACTATAATTCTACCTTTACCTTCCCTACCCTTGTGTCAAGTGGTATTAGAGCAATTTCTTTCTTGAAGATTGGATCATGGAGAACCTTATTATATTGGTTGTAGGGTGGAAGATATAACATCTGACCTATAACTTGAAGAAGGTTATGATCTTGCTGGAACTTGATTGTTAAGATGGTTTGTGGTAGAGGAAATGATAATGCTATCATGGATATGTTGAGGAAAATTGCAACTAGGCTTGAAGCTGTAGAGACACCCCAGAGAAGAGATAGACATCTTGAAGATGTTAGTGATGAAGAAGAAGTAGCACCAAATCTTGAACCTAAAGTTGAACGGGATGAGGAAAGACTCTTGAGAGTTTTGTCTAAAGCTAACTCCAGACCTACTGTTGAAGTTGCTTGCTATGATGGAAGACTTGAGACCAATGCAATTTTGGATTGGATCTTTGAGATGGATAACTACTTTGAGTATGAAGGTACTCCTAATAATAAGAAGGTTAAGATTGCAATCACAAATTTGAAAGGTCATGCATCTCTTTGGTGGGATCATTTGCAAACTAAGAGACAGAAAAGAGGAAAAGAAAAGATCAAGACATGGATGAAGATGCTTGGAAAGATGAAGAAGAAGTTTATTCTAGCTGATTACCAAGTTAGTTTGATGAGGAAAATGTAGAATTTAAGACAAAGGGAATTGAGTGTGAAGGAATATACTAAGGAATTTTACAAATTAGATATCAAATCTGGACATGTGGATGATGAAGTTGAGAAGGTGGCTAGATACCTGAATGGTTTGAGGACATCTATTCAAGATGAGATCAATTATGTGAAGATTGATAGTGTATAAGAAGCATACCAATTTTATTTGAAGGCAGAAGAGAGATTGATAAAAATACATGATCAAAGACAAAGATGAAGAACTGGCAGATTTTAGAGAAGTAGAGGTAGATCTTATGGATAAAGTGGCAGATCTGACAATGTAGTGCAAGATAAATGATGGAAAGATGAACCTACTAAAAGAGGTAATTACTCTAGAGGTAACTATATTGGTTACTCTAGGAATAATAATAATGGGAAAAGAGAAGAGAAGTCTTGGTTTAAAGGTACTTGTTACAAATGTAGTGAAGAGGGACATAGAGCTTTTGAATGTACTAATTCTGGAAAGAAGATTGGAGGTAATAACATAAGAATTTGGTTTGTGAAGAAGTTGAAGAATTGTCTAATGAACCTAAACATGGTGAGAACTTGATGTTAAGAAGGATCTTGTGTAATGAAGAAGCTGATGAAGAACCTATCTTGAGGAAAAGATTGTTTAGAACCAGATGTAAGATCATTGACAAATGTTGCAAAGTAATCATTGATAATGGAAGTTCTGGTAATTTGGCATCCAAAGAACTGGTTAACAAATTGCAGTTGTAGAGATTGAAACATCCTAAGCCTTACCAAATTGCTTGGATCTAGAAGGAGCATAAACTACTTGTAAGTGAACAATACCTTGTTAAATTCAAAATTGGGAATTATCATGATAAATTCTTGTGTCATATTACGCCTATGGATTGTTGTCATATTATTTTGGGTAGACCTTGGTAGTATGATAGGAAAGCTTTGCATGACGGTAGATTGAATCAATATACTATATGGATAGATGGAAAGAAACAAGTATTGTTGCCTTCGATAGAGAAGTTTGATGAAAGCCATTGTACCACAGTCAGAGTATGTTTGGTTGATGGTAAAACATTTGCAAGAGACATGAGAGAATAGAATATTTGATTTGATTTAATTACATGGAAAATTGGAAAACAAGATTAGTTAGAACATGCACCTAATGTTAAGCCTTTGTTGACTAAATTTCATGACATCATTTCTGATAATATACCTAATGGTTTACCACCTATGAGAAGTATAAGTCATTGTATGGATTTGATACTTGGAGCTAGTTTTCCTAATAAAGTACCACATAGGTTAACACTTGATGAAAATATTGAGTTGAATAGACAAGTGGAGGAATTTCTTGAAGAGGATTGATTAGAGAAAGTTTGAGTCCTTGTGCAATACCTATTGTGTTAGCACCTAAAAATAATGGAGAATGGAGAATGTGTACTAATTCTAGAGCTATAAATAAGATCATAGTGAAGTACATATTTCCTTTTCCTAGGATGGATGACATAATGGATAGTTTGAGTGGAGAAAATTATTTCACAAAGATTGATTTGAAGAGTGGATATCATCAGATTAGGAATAGAGAAGGGGATGAATGGAAAACTGCTTTTAAGAATAATGAACATTTGTATGAATGGTTGGTTATGCCTTTTGGTTTGACTAATGCACCTAGTACTTTCATGAGGCTGATGAATGAAGTTTTGAAAAGATTCTTGGGTAAGTTTGTTATTGTGTATCTTGATGACATCTTGATATTCGGTAAGAGTAAGGAAGAACACCTTGACCATATCAAATAAGTATTGCAGAGATTGAAGGAAGAAAATTTTCTGATTAATTTGAAGAAATGTTCATTTATGAAAGAAGAGATTGTGCATCTTGGTTTTTTAATTTCAGCTGATGGATTGAAGAAGGATCCTGAGAAAGTGAGAGCTATACTTGATTGGCCTACACCAAAGAATGTTGGAGAGGTAAGATCATTTCATGGATTGGAAAGTTTTTATAGGAAGCTCATAAAAAATTTCAGTTCTATTTGTAATGCTATGACTAAAACTATGAGAGGATATAAAAGGGATTTCAAATGGACACATGGAGCACAAAAGAGTTTTGAAACATTGAAACATAGAATTGTAGATTTGCCACACTTGCTTTGCCTAATTTTAGTAAATTTTTTCAAGTTGAATGTGATGTTAGTGGAAGTGCAATTGGATATATTTTGAGTCAAGAAGGAAGACCTATAGCTTTCTTTAGTGAAAAGTTGAATGATGCTAAGAGAAAATATTCAGTTTATGATCAGGAATTCTATGCTATTGTTCAAGTTTTGAAGAAATGGAGACACTATTTGATGATTAAATATTTTGTGTTGTATACTGACAATAAAGCTTTACAATATTTGGAAAGTTAGAATAATTTGAATCAGAGACATATGAAATGGCTTGAGTTCTTGCATAATTTTTCATTTTCATTGAAACATAAGAGTAGATAGTTGAATAAGGTTGCTAATGCACTGAGCCGAAGAAGAAGTTTGTTGACAGAGATGAGAGTTGAGGTACTTGGTTTTAATTATTTGAAATGTTTTTATGAGACTGACATTGATTTTGCAAAATGTTGGAAAGATTGTAAGGAACAAACAGTGAGTGATAAATGGACTGATTATTTCATTCAAGAAGACATGTTGTTCAAAGGAGTTTAGTTGTGCATACCTAGAGGATCTATGAGAGAAAACATAATGAAGGAGAAGCATAGTGGTGGACTTGCTGGACATTTTGGGATTGATAAGACTATGAAATAGATTTTAGAGAGATACTTTTGGCCTCAAATTTATAGAGATGTACAAAGAATGGTTAGAGGTTGCAGAATTTGCCAAACAACAAAAGGAACTAGTTAGAGTTTGGGATTGTATACACCTTTACCTGTACCTAATAGACCTTGAGAAGATGTGAGTATGGACTTTGTTCTTGGATTTCCTAGAACTCAGAGAGGTAATGATTCTATTTTGGTAGTGGTTGACATATTTTCTAAGATGGCACATTTCATACCTTGTAAGAAGACATCTGATGCGTTGCATGTAGCTGAATTATTCTTCAAGGAAGTGGTAAGATTGCATGGTTTGCCTAAGTCTATTATTTTAGATAGAGATACTAAGTTTACTAGTTACTTTTGGAGAACACTTTGGAAAAAGATGAATACTAAGTTGAACTTTAGTTCTACATTTCACCCTCAGATAGATGGATAGATTGAAGTTGTGAACAAAATTTTGGGAAACTTGTTGAGATGCTTAGTTGGAGTTAAGCTTGCTAATTGGGATTTAGTTTTGGCACAAGCAAAGTTTTCTTATAATAATTATGTTAATAGAAGCACTAAGAGGACACCATTTGAGATTGTTAATATATTTCATCCTAAAGGAACCAAAGAGTTGAGATATTTACCTACTGAGACTAGAAGAAGTACTGAGGCTAAGGATTTTGCAGCATACATGAGAGCTTTTCATGATGAAGTCAAGAGGAATTTGGAGGACAGTAATCTAAAATATAAACAAAGATCAGATAAGAGAAGGAGACATGAATCTTTTAAAGTTGGAGATGAGGTTATGATTAATTTGAAGAAATATAGATTTCCAGTTGGTACCTACAATAAGTTGAAAATGAAGAAGTTTGAACCTTGTAAGATTCTGAAGAAGTTTGACAGTGGAAATTCTTATGAAATGGAATTACCAGAGGACATGGATATATCACCTATATTCAACATTGCAAACATCTTTGATTATTTTGAATCACCTGATGAGATTGAAGATAACATGGATTTTCTTGAGAAGAACAGATACAACATTGAGAGGATCTTGAATAGTAGAGTAAGCAAGAGTACCAGAGGAAAAGACTACATGGAATACCTAGTTCAATGGAAAGATAAGTCAGTTGAAGAAAGTTCATGGATTACAAAAGATAAGTTGGATCTTTATGATTTAGGCCATACTATGAGTAGTTCCTGATGTGGACATCAATTCTTTTGTTACCCCAGCTATCTAATTGAGGAGCATCTTAGGTCTTTAGCAATCTTGCATCACCAAAAATATTTCTCGATTCTGTACCAGTTTGATGTTTGTTTTAGCATCGATGTTTCTATTGGATTTATGCCTTGAGCAGTTAATGTTTTATTGTGGACCTAATTGTGAACACTCTCCTAAGGGTGCATATCATAATTCACTTGGAGCTGAAAGTTATCGCAATTTTCCTTGGGCATCGATTTTCTACCAGTTTCGCTCATGAAATGTGTGGTATCTTGGCTTGCATAGTAGCGTGTAGGGAAATTAGTTCTTGCACAGTTGGGGATCTATTCTTGGATCATGTGTGGACCTAAATATAAAGGTGCATCATGCTTTATTGTTTCTTGCTTTAGTTTTGGTTTCTCCTCCTTAGTATGGACCTATAATATATTAAATGCCTAACTGGCCAACTTGTGGCTTTGTTGGATATATATTTGGAGCTTAGGTTGTTTTATAAGGGAGTGTTAGATAGTGCTAGATGGTATAAGGATAGTAGTAGGAGTATCACCTAAGTGGACATGCTCACAATGATTCTAATTGCATAATTCTTATTGTATAAGGCCGAAACCCAGAATGCCTCACAACTGGGCATGTTGAAGGATTAATACAATTGTTCCAGTATTGCACCTAGTTTCTTGTCTCATATCCAATTTTTTTTAACTGAGTTCATGTGGTTTTACATTTCTTCCATTGTGTAACTCTTCGTAGGGCTTGTTTGAGGGTTTAAGTAGTCTCAATTAACCCTAATTCTACCTTTACCTTCCCTACCCTTGCATCAAAAACTTGGACCATGCCTAGGGTAAAACCGCAGAACCAAACATGATCAAGGTGGCCCTTTGTTCCCATGTTAAATAGAAACAAATATGGGCTACTTTGAAACTTTGTACTAACTGCATCTAATATTTTTTTCATGAACAAAATAAATTCTTCGCTGTAAAATTGAGTCTGAGTCTTCCAAATATGAGAAAATTTATTGTAAAGGGGCCTAACATGACCGTATAGGTTCAAATATATTATGTGAAGGTGTTGTTGATTGTATAAAAACTAGTTCGTCAAAGTTTTGAAAATTTTGTGCACCTAGGGTACACAAGGAACATCGCCAGTAGGTTATGGGGCCAAGAATTATGACATGTTGAGAGGAAAAGTGGGACTCTGCCTAGGGTAAACACACCCAACTAGATGTGATCAAGGTGTTTTTTTGTTCCCACAATGAATAGAACACAAAATGGTCTACTTGGAAACTTTTCACTAAGTGCACATGATAGTTTTTACATGAACAAAAAAATTGCTTTCCTATAAAAATGACTCTAAGTCTTCAAAAACCAAGACAATATTTTGTAGAGGGGCCTAACATGGCCCTATAGATAGGTTCAAAAATATCATGCACAGGTGCCACAAATTAGAAAAAATGTTTTGTCCAAGTTCAATAATTTTTTACACTTAGGGCACTTGAGGGACATTGCCAATAGGGTATGGCGCTAAGGGTTCCGAGGTGTGGGGAGGAAAAATAGGATCATTCCTAGGGTAAACCCATCCAATCAGACACATTTGTGCTAATGGTTTAACCCCAGGATGAACACAAATCCTTTTGGGAAACATTGTGATGAATTATGTAAAATATGTATGTTACATATGATAACTACAAAATATATTATAGATCATTCATTATTTGTTAATTTTATTTGATTTTAACATATAGTGATATATGCATATCATTAAAAATTGAAAAACATCAAATAATATGGAAACACATATGGAATAAAATATTGAAAAACTATGTAATCATTCCACAAACACAATTACTACATTTAGTGCACATAAGGAGAAAATCATATCAAAACTTGTATTATATATATGAAACTATTTAATAAGTATGTAACTCCATATACAATATGGCATAAATTTCATTTGAAACAAAGTTTTATAAAATGTGGCATATGCCATCTCAAAATGTGTACAAAAAAAATCATATGATGTCTAAATGTGTCTATGTTATTAATGGATCATCAAAATGCAACCTCTTCAAGGATCTCTTTGACTCTAAAGGATTTTGCACAAAAAAAAAATTCAAACCATAAATGTTATTATTTAAATTATAAATTGAACTATAATTGAAATTTCAAATTGAATTCTTCTATGTACCTCATCTCTACATCTCCTAGCATGGTTAGGAGTCCTCGAATAAGTCCTTGGTAATGAATGGATTTCGCCAAAGACTCGAAATGATAGCCCATATATGTTCACAAGAATAATTTAATAAATCATGCTATAAATTTGTCATTAATAGGAACATAAATTTACTAAGGTGTTGAATTGAGATAAAAATGTACCTATGTAGGTGTACCTTCCTCTGCCAATGTTGGTGTAGTCAACAAGGATTTAAATCCATGCCATTGTATCTCCCTCATACTTGATGTTACCTACAAGAATAAAATAATATATGCACCATCCTAAAAAGTAAGCACCCTTATTAGGTGCTCATTTTTTGCCCTATTTTAGTATGTATGGGTTCCTACATTGATTTCACATCCTTCTATCACTTTTGCATCCTTCAAATTAACATTATTTGTTGAAACTCAAGAATGGGTCTAACTTCTATGATTGATTTACCATTTTGTATCCATTTACAAAATTCATTTTCTCTCCTAGGCCTTATTTTACCCTCTTTTGGCCTCAAAGTTTAATCTTGTCATTAGAATTAGGTACCATTTTTATCTCAATCTGTCAAATTGATAGTGAATTACCTCTCTAGATTCACCATATTGCTTTTGCACAATTTTGCAAATAGAAACTTCATCCTAGGAACTTGAACATAGATTTAGGGCTAGGGTCCACTTCAATGGTTTTGAAAGGTTTCTATATCTATGGTCAACTTGGAAAATCTGATCCCAAAAGATTTGTATAAAAGGAGACCTCTTCCTCTCATTTTCATATGTAGATCCATCCATTATTTTTATCAAATCTAAAAGTCTATTTACATCTTCTTTCTATAATGTGAGTTCATTTCTTCCTATTTTTCCTTCTACTTACTTTCTGTTGGCTTGCCTTTGGCACCCAACTTTTTAAAATTTAAAAACTAATTCAAAAGGAAAAATATTCTCAGTTGTCCTATATCTTATATCAATTTTTCTAACAATGCCTTTGTAAAGTTGATATTTTGTGAAAAGGTGTTGTTGCAAGGAGTTGTTGAACTTGAACTTTAAACCGCAAGGTTCAAGGTTCAAGGTTCAACATGTCTGTTCTCTAGTTGTAAAGTCCAAATTCAATGGTTCAAACATATGCAAGCCAAGGGAAGAATCTACCCTAAGATTCTCAAGATTTATATCTATTTGATAATAATGCTACTGAGAAGTTTGTATTTTGTGAAAAGGTAGTTTTGGAGGGAGATATTGAACTTGAACCTTGAACTGCAAGTTCAAGGTTCATAGTTGAAAATGTAGGTTCAGGTTAGTAGGTTGGAAGACATAGAACTTGAACCATCATACCCTTTTTTTAGTTCAAATTTTAAGGTTCAATGTGTATGGAAGCACAAAAACAAGGTGATGGAATAAAGAATTAAAAGAAGGAAAAGGAATATTCTAGGTAAAATTTGCAACATTGAACCTTCTGATTGAATCCTAAGGTTCAAGGTTCAAAGGTTCAGAGTTTGAAGTTAAAAGTTTGAAAGCTCAAAGTTTAAAATAGAGGCTTAGAGGATGTGTTGTCAAAATTGAACCTTGAACCACAAGGTTCACAATTCAAAGTTCAAAATATTCTAAGTTTAAAGCACTAGTGGAGTTCAATTATGCATCGTTGAACCTAAAACTTGAACCATAAGGTTAATAGTTCAAAGTTCAAAGTACCTAAGTTTGAAGGTTCAAATTTATGGGTTCAAGAATTCAATTTTAAATTTTTAGAATTCTCAACTTCATCTTACTATAAAAAAATGTCACATGGGTATGTTGCATGACAACACCAATGGAGATATTGTCAATGTGAAGATGGGTAGTGAAGTTCAACATTGGGAAAATGTTTTGATAAAATATTATTGCACAATAGAAATGACTACGATTAAGTCATGTACAACAATAACTAATATCATGGATAGTTATCACTTATGAGGTCAAGTAGCCCATTAAAATATACATGCATCAGCTTGTTGGTGTTCTTTTTACCCAAAGGTCAGATTGACATAAGGATTGACAGGGCTAATGTCACATTCACTCAACACTGCAAATTTGACAAGGAAAAAGGCCAACTGACAAGGATCAAAGAGAGATCATTCTACACTTTGAGCTCCACATCACTCAGGTAGGTATACCTCATCTGCACACTCATACAACTTGTGTCACACTACAGGCCTATGAGTAACTAACTGTGGAATGGTTCTCAAAGTCTTATAGGTATCTTGTACCTCAATGGAACCAATATCTCATGCAATAGCCCTACTTGCATGGAATGAGTATGAAAACTAGAGACCTATCCTAACAACATGAAAGGGAAAGGGTGGAACTTAAAGGAAATGAATTTAAATGGATTGAAAGGACCCCTGAGATGCCCTAAGTCTCTCATAGACCAATGCCTTATCCAATAGACCACAGAGTCAAATACCTTACTGAACAAAGCTATGAAACAAGAAGACAACACATTCAAATATGTTAGTGCCTTACACCAAGCATATACCACTAATCAGACCATAATTCAACTATCCACCTGTGTACCCAGATATGCTATCACCTATTAAAGGATTTTAACCCTCCCCTTAGAAGAGACCTATAAACAGATAATACATTAATCATCATCCACTGAAAGTCAACCATGAGACATCTTTGATTCCCCAGCTCATACATATCTGAAAACCAGTCATGAATTTAGTTGCTTCTGTGAAAACAACTCTATTGCAGACACTCACTGGAAATGAAAATAAAAAAACTACAACACCCTTGATGCTATAATCAATAAGTTCAAGATTCAAATGGAGACAATCTGATAATAGTAGAAATATACTAAGTCTCGTACATAGGACAAACTATTACAATCTGTATTATATTCTCAGAAAACCAGAGAGGAAAGAGGGAACGCTATATGCAGAGAAAAGGAAATATCTATAGGAAAATGACTCTTCATTTGGAACCAATAGAAACCAGAACCCTTGGAACTGATCAAAATTCAAACCCTTCCTAATGATCCTAAAAATCCTTTTATAGGAACAAGGATTGCAACAAGCAAAGGATCACTTAGAACACAAAAATTAAGTCGGCAACCACCCAGTACAACAAGAAATGAAAGACTGTAGAAAAGCCTAGAAACCAGGAAAGAAATCAGGTCAAAGCTAATGTACATTTGCATTGGATTCATTATCATAGACTACCTATGATCACAAATACAAGTGATTTCTTATTGTGGGAAGAAAAACTTCAATGCCAGAGCCAGTCTAATGACTTCACATGTACTAACCATAGAGATCTCTAACATACATCAAAACCCTAGCCGCCCACACCAAACCAATAGTCCTTTGCATTTAACACATCACAGCACCCAAGAAGCAAGATCAGACTGGGAAAGCAACCCAGATCTTCTTCATCATCATCACAACTACAACTGCCCTACAAAATCAATTCTGAGCTAACACATTCATTACAAATAGCCAACTGCCTGAAAACCCTCCAAAACAATGGTTGTCACATGATCACATAGTCAAGAAAAGGGCTATGTGAACATGCGACACACCTCCATGTCAACCCTCACATGGGAAAAGACTATGGGAGGTAATCATTAAAATCACCAAATCACCCTAAAACCACTGGCACCACCAAACAAATCCAATATGGCCACTAAAACATTTCAAACTAGTCCTTCCTGTCACTAGGAAAACCCTCTACAGATTTGAATTCAAATGCAATGGCTAGTCAGCAAAATTTAAAATGTGGCCATAGATCTCTTCCCCTTCATGGAAAATTGAGTAGCCACATTTAATTCACAATAGTTGTGGACCCCTTTGAAAAGTCTTCAGCCACCTCACCAGTCAACAACTAATCAAAATCGAACAACTTGGCAACACCCGCATAGTGGACCTGCCTTAACTCCACAACCACAACATCCAAATAGTTGTCACATGATCACATAGCAAGGAAAAGGGCTATGTGAACATGTGACAAGCCACCACATCAGCACCATGACACTGCTCTCCACCAACATGGCACCCTTGTCGCATGATCTCATGGCCGAAAGATGGCCCTTGCGATCATGCGACAAGGCCACAAGACTGCCACCTTGTCCTCCCAGTCTACCAATGGGACCACAACACTTCCATCACCAATAGGCCTAGGAACAGGTGTCAACCGGTCGCATGATCACATGTCAGAAAAATTTGACATGCCACCATGCGATAGCCAACCACAAGATGCCACATAACTGCCAATGGGACCACTGCCCTCCCTGACAATGGGCCCCAGCACAAGAAGTAACCGGTCACATGGTCGCATGTCAAAAATTTCTAACATGAGATCATGCAACAACCAATCATTTTAAAACCCTTGAAGGCCCAGGCCCACCAACCGATCGCACTTGCACAATAAGACTGACAAACAAGGAGTGCCAACAAAAAGGAAGAAGTGCGAGGTCGAAAACACACAGGGTTTTTGGTGAAAGATTGAAAACATATAGGGTTTTTTACATTAACACACAGGTAAACAAGGGATGCAAAAACATCGAGGGTTTTCTTGGAGACCAAAAAGGAGATAGAAACCATCATGGGTTTTCAAAAACATTGTGCATTTTTGACACTGAGGCATTTTTTGAAATTATTTCCTACAAACCTTAAAACTTGAATATCTCCTTGGATTTTATGATTTAGGAGGTGCGATCTAAACTGGAGCAAGGTCACAACATGAAGAACACAGGGCTAAGGGTGCACACCATGAAACATTATGGATTTTCTTCACACACTAAAACAATCTTGCAGTAGGGCGGGACATCTAACAAAGATTGCAGGGAAAAGGCCATTTTCAAAGAATTTTGCATTGACAAGAAAATGGACTAATAGTGGCTCTATCTGGGGATGCATGCCTCTTGTAGGCATGGAAAGAATTCAGATATCTGGGAGAGCATACCACCCCAAAATAAAAAATAGGCACCCCAAAAAAAGGTAAGGAAGAGAAAGGAAGAACACACAAAAGGAAAGGGAAAGTATTTATAGATATTTACAAAAGAACTTCAATCAGGGACCCTCCTGAATTAAATGTCTGATTTTCATCCACATATGCAACCAGCCACTTGAAAAAAACTTTATATTCTTGCTACCAAAATATGTGAACATTCATGGGCTAAAGAATAAACTTGCACCGATCACCACCCATGTTTTTCCAGTCACAATTACCATATTCACTCATATTTATATTCCAAGTAGGGAACATCATCTACTTATTGATCATTGGAAATAGAATTTTGATCTAGTAATGCATTAGAAAATGGGACATATTGACTGTCATGCATTACCATAAAATTACCTGGCTGAGAAGGAATTGGGTCCTCTGATTTGCCTTCCTACATTGCCTCAACCACTAAGCAACTTGGTTCCTCTATGATATTTTCATGAATTGGATCATGAACCAAGTGAAGATCTTCATCAAAATTTTGGTGACGGGGGAAGAACTGATCTGTATCATCATTATTTCCATCAAAATAAATTATGTCCCAACTATTGAAAGAAAAGTCTTCAACACTATCACAATCACTATCATATTTGGCAAAAGAAGGAAAGCGATTTAAACAAGAAACTTGTTAATCACTGTAATCTTGATGACATGAAAACACACTATCATAACCTTCAACTTCTTCTTCTGTAGATTTACTACATGAGGGGAACTTTGGTGAAAATGGAACATCATGATCACTTTGAACACTGACCTCAATATCAATGTCAAAGTGCATGTCATAGGGGAGTTGCAATTCAAAATCCAAAGTAGGGGCATGCCTCTAAAATTCTTCAGCCAAGAGTGTTGAAATCTCTTCACTGCTCAATGGACTTTGGGCTTCATTTTCCTCTTCATCAGCTTTATCCTTGTTATTGCAAACATCATTCTTGTGCAAGACAAGAATGGAGACCTCTGGCCCTAGATCATCTTGTGTGAAGCAATCAATGTAGGAATCATCATTTGCATCATAACCATTCTCTTGCCTCTCACACAAAACATCATCCAACTAAGACAAGAAGCAAGAACTCTGACACTAAAAAGAAGAAAAATCTGCAAACAAAATGGAAATGTTTCCATCCTCAGACTCATCTTCAGCATTCTCATATGCATTGACCTCAACATCAGCTTCATAGTCAACACTTTCTGCACAATGAGATTCAACATCAGAAACATTGGTCTCCTCATGATCAACATGAAGAAAAGCCAATGCCCTCAACCTCTTGTCCTCCATTAACTAGGAGTTCTCAGCCTTTCTCTTTGCATTCTTCATCTCGAGAGTAACAATTTCAATAAGCAGGTCTTCATATCTAGTATCATGGATGGTAGGATCAACAAAGAAACTAGTGTCTTGTATTTGATCTTCATTGCTTTCTTCATACCTGTCCATGCCTGCTCCTTCATCAAAGTATTGAATGATTGTTGCTCTAAATACATCCCAAGAAGGGATTGAACATGAAGGCAAGGATACAAACCAATCCTTAGCATCATCAAAAAATGTCAACACAAACAGCCTCATAACAATATTTTCATGTTCAATATCCATCTCACCAAAATGATCCATGACATCTTCAACATGCTGGCTTGCAGAAATAGACCCACCAGCCAGGAATCTAGGAAAGCATTCCTCAACCACAGTAGGGAACTCATTAGGGACACCTTCAATGCCATCAAAATAAAAGGGCCTATATTCCTCCATGAGAAACTGCCCACTACAACTCATCCCTTTATATGGTGCTCAACACTTGATAGGGATACATTTCTTTTACAAACTGATTTTCATAAAGAATAGATCATATGAAAACCAAAATACCTAGAAAATTTAGAAGTAAATACTTGTTGACTGGAAGGTAGGGTAGATCTAGAGCTCACCATGTAGCTCCATAAAGTTTTTTGCAATATAGAGTCACAACCTCCTTGAAGAGGAAAATTTTGTACTTGCTGTATCCTTCTTCTTTCAGTCAACCAAAACCTCACCAGGGTTTTACACACTATTTATCATAGAACAAAACTGATCAAATAGAGAAATTCAGAGCCGCCACTCAACATGTAGTGATAAATTTTAGCAAATGCTTTGTTTTTATATCTGACTTTTTTCAATGGCCCTCCCCAGTAGAGTCGCCAATTTGTTGGTGTTCTTTTTCCCCAAAGTTCAAATTCACATAAGGATTGATAGGGCTAATGTCACATCCACTCAACACTCCAATTTGACAAGGAAAAATGTCAACTAACAAGGATCAAAGAGATATCGTTCTACACTTTGAGCTCCACATCACTCAGGTGGGTATACCTCATTTGCACACTCATACAACTTGTGTCACACTACAGGCTTGCAGGTAACTAACTCTAGAATGGTTCTCAAATGCTTATAGGTATCCTGTACCTCAATGAAACCAATATCTCATGCAATAGCCCTACTTGCATGGAATGAGTATGAAAATCAGAGACCTATCCTAACAACATGAAAGGGAAAGGGTGAAACTTAAAGGAAATGATTTTAAATGGATTGAAAGGACCCCTAAGATGCCCTAAGTCTCTCATAGACCAGTGCCTTATCCAATGGGCCATAGAGTCAAATACCTTACTAAACAAAGTTATGAAACAAGAGGACAACACATTCAAATATGTTAGTGCCTTACACCAAGCATATACCATTAATCAGACCATACTTTAACTATCCACCTGTGTACCCAGATATGCTATCACCTATTAAAGGATTTTAACCCTCCCCTTAGAAGAGACCTATAAATAGATAATACATTGATCAGCATCCACGAAAAGATAAGCATGAGACATCTTTGATTCCCTAGCTCATACATATCTAAAAATAAGTCACGAATTTAGTTGCTTCTATGAAAATAACTCTATTGCAGACACTCACTGGAAATTTAAATAGAAAAACTACAACACCCTTGATGATATAATCAATAAGTTCAGGATTCAATTAGAGACAATCTGATAACATTAGAAATATATTGAGTCTCGTACATAGGACAAACTATTACAATCTGTATTATATTCTCAGAAAACTAGAGAGGAAAGAGGGAACTCTATATGCAGAGAAAAGGAAATATCTATAGGAAAAGGACCCTTAATTTGGAACCAATAGAAACCAGAACGCTTGGAACTAATCAAAATTCAAACCCTTCCTATTGATCCTAAAAATCCTTTTATAGGAACAAGGATTGCAACAAGCAAAGGATCACTTAGAACACAAAAATTAAGTTTGCAACCACCCAATACAACAAGAAATGAAAAATTGCAGAAAAGCCTAGAAACCCATGAAGAAATCAGTTCAAAGCTAATGTACATTTACATTGGTTTCATCATCATACTAGACTAACTACAATCACAAGTAGAAGTGATTTCTTGTTGTGGGAAGAACAACTTCAATGCCAGAGCTAGTTTGATGACTTCATGTGTACTAACCATGGAGATCTCTGACATATATCAAAACCCTAGCCGCCCACACCAAAAAAATAGTCCTTTGCATTTAAATCATCGTGGCACCCAGGAAGTAAGATCAGACTAGAATAGTAACCTAGATCTTCTTCATCATCAAGGCAACTACAACTGCCTTGCAAAATCAATTCTGAGCTAACACATTCATTACAAATAGCCAATTGCATGAAAACCCTGCAAAACAATGGTTGTCGCATGATCACATAGCCAAGAAAAGGGCTATGCAAACATGTGACACACCTCCATGTCAACCCTCACTTGGAAAAAGACTATGGTAGGTAATCATTAAAATCACCAAATCACCCTGAAACCACTGGTGCCACCAAACAAATCCAATCAGGCTCCTAAAACATTTAAAACCAGTCCTTCCTATCGCTGGGAAAACCCTCTACAGATTTGAATTCAAATGCAATGGCTAGTCGGAAAAATTTAAAATGTGGCCATAGATCTCTTCCCCTTCCTGGAAAATTGAGTGGCCACATTTAATTCACAAGAGTTGCAGGCCCCTTTAAAAAGTCTTTGGCCACCTCACCAGTCAACAACTAATCAAAACCGAACAACTTGACAACACCCGCATAGTGGACCCAACTTAACTTCGCAACCACGATGTCCAAATAGTTGTCACATGATCACATAGCCAGGAAAAGGGCTATGCAAACATGTAATAAGCCACCATGTCAGCACCATGTCACCACTCCCCACCAACGTGGCACTCTTGTCACATGATCGCATGGCCAAAAAATGGCCCTTGCGATCATGTGACAAGGCCACAAGACTGCCACCTTGTCCTCCCAGTCTGCCAATGGGACCACAACACTTCCATCACCAATGGGCCGAGGAACAGGTATCAACTGGTCACATGATTGTATGTTAGAAAACTTTGACATGCGACCATGTGACAAGCAACCACAAGATGCCACATAACCGCCAGCAGGACCATTGCCCTCCCCGCCAATGAGCCCCAGCACAAGCAGTAACCGGTCGCATGGTCGCATGTCAAAATTTTTTGACATGCCATCATGCAACAACCAATCATTTTAAAACCCTTGAAGACTCATGCCCACCAACCGATCGCAGTTGTGCAATAAGACCGACGGACAAGGAGTGTTGACAAAAGGGAAGAATCGTGAGGTCAAAAACACACAGGGTTTTCAGCGAAAGATTGAAAATATCTAGGGTTTTTGACATTGACACACGGGTAAACAAAGGATGTGAAAAAATTGTGGGTTTTCTTACAGACCAAAAAGAAGACAAAAAATATCATGGGTTTTCAAAAACATTGTGGGTTTTTGACACTGAATCATATTCTGAAATTGTTTCCTGTAGACTTTAAAACTTGCATATCTCTCTGGATTTTATGATTTAGGAGGTACAATCTGAACTGGAGCAAGGTGACAACATGAAGAACATAGGGCTAAGGATGCACACCATGAAATATTATGGATTTTCTTTTCACACTAAAACAAGCTTGCAACAGGGTGGGACATCTAACAAAGATTGCAGGGAAAAGGGCATTTTCAAAAAAAATTGCATTGACAGGAAAATGGACTAATAGTGGCTCTATCTGGGGATGCATCCCTCTTGCAAGGATGGCAAGAATTTAGATATCTGGGAAAGCAGACCACCCCAAAACAAAAAATAGGGACCCCCCAAAAAAGAAAGGAAAAGAAAGGAAGAACACACAACATGAAAAGGAAAGTATTTACAGATATTTACAAAAGAACTTTAATCAGGGACCCTCCTAAATCAAATGTCTGATTTTCATCCACATATGCAACCAGCCACCTGAAAAAACCTTGATATTCTTGCTGCCAACATATGTGAACATTCATGGGCTGAAGAATAAACTTACACCGATCAACACCCATGTTTTTCTAGTCACAATTACCATATTCACACTCATATTCATATTCCAAGAAGTAGGGAACATCATCTACTTCTTCTTGATGGCTGGAAATATAATTTTGATCTAGTAATGCATCAGAAAATGGGACATATTGACTGTCATGCATTACCATAAAATTACCTAGCTATGAAGGAATTGGATCTTCTGATTTGCCTTCCTGCATTGCCTCAGCCACTAAGCAACTTGGTTCCTCTATGATATTTTCATGAATTAGATCATGAACCAAGTGAAGATTTTCATCAAAATTTTGGTGTCAGGGGAAGAAATGATCTATATCATCATTATTTCCATCAAAATAAATTTTTTCCTAGCTGTTGAAAGAAAAGTCTTCAATGCTGTCACAATCACTGTCATATTTGGCAAAAGAAGGAAAGAGATTTAAACAAGAAACTAGTTCATCACTGTAATCTTGATGACAGGAAAACACACTATCATAACCTTCAACTTCTTCTGTGAAGTTACTACATGAGGGGAACTTTGGTGAAAATGGACCATCATAATCACTTTGAACACTGACCTTTGTATCAGTGTCAAAGTGCATGTCACAGGGGAGATACAATTCAAAATCCAAAGTAGGGGCATGCCTCTGAAATTCTTCAACCAAGAGTGCTGAAATCTCTTCACTGCTCAGTGGACTTTGGGCTTCATTTTCCTCTTCATCAGCTTTATCCTTGTTATTGAAAACATCATTCTTGTGCAAGACAAGAATGGAGACCTCTTGCCCTAGATCATCTTGTGTGAAGCAATCAATGCAGGAATCATCATCTGCATCATAACCATTCTCTTGCCTCTCACACAAAACATCATCCAACTAAGATAAGAAGCAAGAACTCTGACACTGAAAAGAAGAAAAATTTGCAGACAAAATGGAAATGTTGCCATCCTCAGACTCATCTTCAACACTCTCATATGCATTGACCTCAACATTAGCTTCATAGTCAACACTTTCTACATAATGAGATTCAACATCAAAAACATTGGTCTCCTCATGATCAACATGAAGAAAAGCTAACACCCTCAACCTCATGTCCTCCATTAACTAGGAGTTCTCAATCTTTCTCTTAGCAATCTTCATCTTGAGAGTAACAATTTCAATAAGCAGGTCTTCATATCTAATATCATAGATGGTAGGATCAACAGAGATAGCAGTGTCTTGTATTTGATCTTCATTGCTTTCTTCATACCCATCCATGCCTACTCCTTCATCAAAGTATTCCCTGAATATTGCTCCTAATACATCCCAAGAAGGAATTGAACATGAAGGCAAGGATACAAACCAATCCTTAGCATCATTATAAAATGTTAACATAGACACCCTCATAGCAACATCTTCATGTTCAATATCCATCTCACCAAAAAGATCCATGACATCTTCAACATGCTGGCTTGCAGAAACAGACCCACCAGCCAGGAATCTAGGCAAGCATTCCTCAACCTCAGTAGGGAACTCATTAGGGGCACCTTCAATGCCATCAAAACAAAAGGGCCTATATTCCTCCATGAGAAACTACCCACTAGAACTCATCCTTTTATATGGTGCTCAACACTTGATAGGGATACATTTCTTTTACAAACTGATTTTCATAAAGAACAGAGCATATGAAAACCAAAATACCTAAAAAATTTAGTAGTAAAAATTTGTTGACTGGAAGGCAGGGCAGATCTAGAGCTCACCATACAGCTCCATCAGGTTCTTTGCAATATAGAGTCGCCACCTCCTTGAAGAGGAAAATTTTGTACTTACTCTGTGCTTCTTCTTTCAGTCAACCAAAACCTCACTACGGTTTTACACATTGTTTATCAGAGAATAGCACTAATCAAACAGAGAAATTCAAAGCCACCACTCAACATGTAGTGAAAAATTTTAGCAAATCCTTTATTTTTATATCTGACTCTTTCCAATGGCCCTCCCTAGCAGAGTCACCAATTTGTTGGTGTTCTTTTTTCCCAAAGGTTAGATTGACATAAGGACTGACAGGGCTAATGTCACATTCACTCAACACTCCAAATTTGACAAGGAAAAAGGCCAACTAACAAGGATCAAAGAGAGATCCTTCTACACTTTGAGCTCCACATCACTCAAGTGGGTATACCTCATCTTCACACTCATACAACTTGTGTCACACTATAGGCATGTAAGTAACTGACTGTGGAATGGTTCCCAATCTCTTATAGGTATCTTGTACCTCAATGAAACCAATATCTCATGCAATAGCCCTACTTGCATGGAATGAGTATGAAAACCAGAGACCTATCCTAACAACATGAAAGGGAAAGGGTGGAACTTAAAGGAAATGATTTTAAATGGATTGAAAGGACCCCTGAGATGCCCTAAGTCTCTCATAGACCAGTGCCTTATCCAATGGGCCATAGAGTCAAATAGCTTACTAAATAAAGCTATGAAACAAGAAGACAACACATTCAAATATGTTAGTGTCTTACACCAAGCATATACCACTAATCAGACCATACTTCAACTATCCACCTATGTACCCAAATATGCTATCACCTATTAAAGGATTTTAACCCTCCCCTTAGAAGAGACCTATAAACAGATAATACATTGATCAACATCCACTAAAAGACAAGCGTGAGACATCTTTGATTCCCCAGCTCATACATATCTGAAAACTAGTCATGAATTTAGTTGCTTTTGCAAAAATAACTCTAATGCAGACACTCACCGAAAATGCAAATAGAAAAACTACAACACCCTTGATGCTATAATCAATAAGTTTAGGATTCAAATGGAGAAAATCTAATAATAGTAGAAATATATTGAGTCTCATACATAAGACAAACTATTACAATCTGTATTATATTCTCAGAAAACTAGAGAGGAAAGAGGGAACTCTATATGCAGAGAAAAGGAAATATCTATAGGAAAAGGACCCTTCATTTCGAACCAATAGAAACTAGAACCCTTGGAACTGATCAAAATTCAAACCCTTCCTAATGATCCTAAAAATCCTTTTATAGGAACAAGGATTGCAACAAGCAAAGGATCACTTACAACACAAAAATTAAGTCTGCAACCACCTAGTACAGTAAGAAATGAAAGATTGTAGAAAAGCCTAGAAACCTAGGGAGAAATCAAGTCAAAGCTGATGTACATTTGCATTGGTTTCATCATCATAGACTAACTATGATCACAAGTAGAAGTGATTTCTTGTTGTGGGAAGAAAAACTTCAATGCCAGAGCCAATCTGATGACTTTGCGTGTACTAACCATGGAGATCTCTGACATACATCAAAATCCTAGCTGCCCACACCAAAACAATAGTCCTTTGCATTTAACTCATCGCGGCACCTAGGAAGCAAGATCAGACCTGGACATCAGCCTAGATCTTCTTCATCGTCATGGCAACTACAACTACCCTGCAAAATCAATTCCGGGCTAACACATTCATCACAAATAGCCAACTACCTAAAAACCCTACAAAACAATAGTTGTCTCATGATCGCATAGCCAAGAAAAGGGCTATGCGAACATGTGACACACCTACATGTCAACCCTCACTCGGTAAAAGACTATGGTAGGTAATCATTAAAATCACCAAATCACCCTAAAACCACTGGTGCCACTAAACAAATCCAATCAGGCCACTAAAACATTTAAAACCAGTCATTCCTGTCACTAGGAAAACCCTCTGTAGATTTGAATTCAAAGGTAGTGGCTAGTCAGTAAAATTTAAAATGTGGACATAGATCTCTTCCCCTTCCTAGAAAATTGAGTGGCCACATTTAATTCACAACAGTTGCAGGCCCCTTTGAAAAGTCTTTGGCCACCTCACCAGTCAACAACTAATCAAAATCAAATAACTCAACAACACTCACATAGTGGACCTGCCTTAACTCCACAACCGCGTCATCCAAACAATTGTCACATGATCACATAGCCAAGAAAAGGGCTATGCAAACATGCAACAAGCCACCACATCGGCACCATGTCACCGCTCCCCACCAACGTGGCACCGTTGTTGCATTATTGCATGGCTAAAAGATGGCCCTTGCGATCATGCGACAAGGCCACAAGACTGCCACCTTGTCCTTCCATTATACCAACAGGACCACAACACTTCCATCACCAATGGGTCTAGGAACAGGTGTCAACTGGTCACATGATTGCATGTCAGAAAAATTTGACATGCAACCATGTGACAGCCAACCATAGGATGCCACATAACCGCCAACAGGACCACTACCCTCCCTACCAATGGGCCCCAGCACAAGAAGTAACTGGTCGCATGGTCACATGTCAAAAATTTCTGACATCTGATCATGTGACAACCAATCATTTTAAAACCCTTGAAGACCTAGGCCCACCAACCGATCTCACTTGCGCAATAAGACTGACGAACAAGGAGTGCCAATAAAAGGGAAGAAGCGTGAGGTCGAAAACACATAGGGTTTTTGATGAAATATAAAAAACATCCAGGGTTTTTGACATTGACACATAGGTAAACAAGGGATGCAAAAACATTGAGGGTTTTCCTACAGACCAAAAAGGAGACAAAAAATATCATGGGTTTTCAAAAACATTTGGGTTTTTGACACTGAGGCATATTCTGAAATTGTTTCTTGCAGACCTTAAAACTTGAATATCTCCTTGGATTTTACAATTTAGGAGGTGTGATTTGAATTGGAGCAAGGTGACAACATGAAGAACATAGGGCTAAGGGTGCACACCATGAAACATTATGGATTTTCTTCGCACACTAAAACAAGTTTGCAGTAGGACGGGACATCTAACAAAGATTGCAGGGAAAAGGCCATTTTCAAAGAATTTTGCATTGATAGGAAAATGGACTAACACAGCTAATGATGATGGTCATAGTAAGAGTAGTGAATATTAATGTCAATATTTCTAGCAACAGTAATTCCATGCACAATCAGGCTAATGATTTTCCTGTTTCTGTATGGAAAGTATTATGAACTCCCACTTTCTTGGAGGTTTATAAAATATAGATGAAATTAAATCAAATTTTTTATCAAGAGAAACTAAAATTTGTGATCCATGTGTAATTATTGTCATTAATACTATATATAATTTTCTTCAACAACTTGTAATCATGAATTTGACGATGACAAAAAAAGAATCATGTTGCAGGGGACATAATTTTCAACTCCACCATTGGATCGGGTTTAATTTTGGATGTCTTTTAGGAAACCTAATTTTCTAAATTATCACTGGAGGGATTTCCAAAAAAAATAAATTTCTCAAGATATGAATAACAGAATACAGGACTATAAAAATAAACATATTTCCATATTTTTCTGATGACAAAAAATTAGTCTCGGTATGGGGCCCGTATCTTGAAATGCAACAGTTGGATCTTCCTAAATTTTGGATATGCTTTCTAGAATCTAGTTTTCTATATCTTCACTAGGGAGATTAGAGAAATTTGGTCACATCTAAAAGTTATGGTTGACTATGTACAAGTCTATCTAAAGGGACAAGCAGTCTCCATGGATTGACACTTGTCAATTGGTTTCAAATCCCAATATGTTCCATATTTTAACATAACAGTATATCACAAAAAGAACATGTAGTGAAGGGAAATAATTAAACACTTTAAATAATTAATATAATTATTAAAGGGTTCAGGTACTTCATTTTTTGGGAAATAATAGGGAAAAAGGGTGAATAAAAGTGGAAAAGAAGACAGTTTTCAAGAACCAGTTATTCTGAAACCAAAAAGCCATAGGAGAAACATTATTTATTGGAAATATTTCCACTGAGAGGGGGTTCTTCTTTCCTAAAAGTTAGTGGGTAACCTGAAGAAGATAGATTTTCTAAGTTCTTATTGTAACAGAGGAGGAAGAGGACTTTATATTTAATTTTGAAGACTTGTTTATGTGTAAAAGGAAAAGTAATTAGTCGGTTAGCTTGCTTGTAGATTTTGAATAAGGAGAAATCTAATTTAAATCTATTGGTTTGAATTCACATTTCTCTTATTGTAAATGGTCTATTTGTTATTACACTCATATTTCTAATATTTTCTTGTTCCTTGCATCAAGTTTTTGTGTGATCTGAAATTAGTTGGTTTCATGCATCTACATGTGTAAAATGGTTATTGAATCTTCCTTGTACTTATTTGTAGTTGGGAAGACTAAGTGAATGGTCTATTCATCATTTATTGGTCTCTCTCTCTATGTGTCTTTTAAATCTAAAACTGTATTCATCTTATGGTGATGAGTGAATGTTAGGATTCCTTCATGTCTTGTGGTTAAAGACATAATTAGTTATTTAATTCATTTTAAATCTTAAAAGGGAGTTGTACCTTTGAATTCAAAGGAAGATTATCAATTCAATGATAATATATGTAACTATTAGTAGCATTTGTACTTTCATCTAGGCATTGTGACTTAATTTTTCTTGGTCTTTTTGAAGTGCAAATATATTTACTAACACTTTCATAGATAATTTTTGCATATCATTTACAACTATTACACGTAAGGAATCAAGAACTATACATTATGGATCTCATATTAGCACTCATACTCTTTTAGTTGTGTCAATATGAGTCACCCTGTTAGATTTGTTTGTATTCCAATGTATGTGTGATTTGGTGAGTAATCTACCTCTTAGCAGTGCTCACCATTTTCCACATCACATTTTGGTGAAACCTATTAGGATTAAGTAATACTGAGAGTGGGCATGAATTAGTATTACAACACTTCAATTTAAATTTAGACCAATTACAAATGAATCAAATGAATTCTAAAATGAAAAGAACATAAACACATAACACATAACTCATAACACCATTATTTTTTTCAAGGAAACCCTGGCCAAGGGAAAACCCCGGTAAGGATAGTACCCACAACTATGCACTAAAATATTGTATCCCTATTAAGAGATCTAGCCCTATTAGGAGTTGAGTATTACATAGTAAATTTCCTTTTTAGAGGAATGTCAACCTTGTTAAAGGTATAAAAAAACCCTATTAAAGTTATGGTGAGATTACAACTCTTACAATCAATAATTTAATTACAAAAGTGTTCTCAAGAGTGAACAGTACAAGTATCTTCTATGCTTTGATAGTTCCAGTTATAACTCTCTGTCAATCTATGATCTCACACCTACTAACAACCATTACTGATATCCCAAATTCACATCTCTATCATCATACATTACTTACACTTATCACTTCCACAAAAAAATCTTTACTTATATATATTCTTTCATCCAGTCAACTCTCAAATACAATAAAAAAAATATAATAATTACTTATGAAAATAATAAATACAGAGTCGTAATCTTATATTACCAAAGTGTTAGAAATATAAAATCTTCATTTGACTTAGCACATCTCCATTCCATCTAGCATTCCCTTAATCATCATGACAGTTCATATCACTGTAACTTGCTGATATCAATACCAAAACACATGCAACCTTAACTAAAGGTCATAAATATCCTAAACTATCTTCATCTAAGTTTGCAAGTCATAACATAATATATACTGACTTCATGGATCAAACCAATACTGCAGTATACTCTAAATCTGATTCTGTACTTAGTCATTTTCATGACTGTGTATCCAATACTTATACTTACTCCATGTGATCACTATAACATATGTGTTGCCATTAATGAAAACCGTCAAGTGATCCATAGTGCTCTCAGAATATCACTTTCCAACAATCTCTCCCTTTGGCATTGATGGCAACACTTAGCAAAAAATGATGAAGTGTCAAAACAATAACTATACTCTTCCTTATTCTTTATACATATACATATTCTCTCCTCTTTTTTTACAATTTTCTTTTTCTTATATATAGATTTTTCTTCTTTTCATTTTCTCTTCTTCTCCCCCTTTGATATCAATGGCAAGGGTACTTCAAAATTTTAAAAGTGTAGTTCTCAGTGCTTACTCACCAACTTCATAATATCTTGGAAGGAGTCTTCCAAGGTCTTCACTTCATCATTCCATGATTTAATTATTAGTTCATTGACATGGATTAGTCCATTGAGTGCATAAGATGTGGTCTTTGGTGCCTTCAACTCAATGGGTACAAAGTTCATTGATTTGTCAATATTATCCATCTCGGTGAGATAAGCCTCAATAATTGATAGCTTAGGAGTGATAAAAATCTTTAGAAAACCAAATATTGTCACTAATCTCCCTTTCTCTATATCTAGGACATTTACTTTGTCCAAAATCTTGGCTGTGTTCTTATCCATTTCTAATACAGTTTGTGAGGAGTTATCAGAACTATCCATCATGCTATCTAATGTGGCCCTGTCCTTGGCTATGATGTCCTAAATGTTCTTTATGTATCTAATAAGATTGATGCAATAAATATACAAATTTCCTCCTTTTTCCACACAACCTTTTTCCTTAATTGTGGATGAAGTATCAAGTTCTTGTTTGATCTCAACTCTTACCTCTTCTTCTTTTTGTTCTTCCTCTTGTTGTTTTTCTTTTTCTTGTTATTTTTCTTTTATTTTTTCTTCCTCTTTTTGTCCTTCCTCTTCTATTATCATCGCACTATCAAGATTTCCTTGAAAAGGATCATTTATACCAAGTGAGGTCTCAAGTGATATAGGCACACTAGTAACAAACAAGTCTAGTTGCTTGTCCACTTCGCTTCCTTCTATGCTCTTCTCAGTTGTCTTAGAAATTTCTCCCATTCCCAAAGGTGTAGGCTTGGTGGATTTGGGAGGTGAAGTCTTCTTAGGAATTTCTCTCATAACAATTTGATCCAATGCCTTTTGTGTGTCTTCAATTACCTCATCATATTTTCTTTCCATTAGCTTTACAAGTCTGGCCTTAGTTCTCAATAGAGGTTTGAGTTCCTTAATTATTCTTTCCCTTTCATGTATGAAAAATATAGGCAACATGTCTTCAATTTCTTTATTTCTAATTTCCAACTTGCTATACAGGTCTTTTGGAATTATGACTTCAATCTCTAACAAATTCTTCTTATAAACTAACATGTACTCAATCACTAAATCTTCAATCACTAATTGATTAGCAGAATCATATCTCTCATAATATCTATTAAGTGTCTTTAAAGTTACATCTTTTATTATGCTTTTCTATAATATCTTTATGTCAGGTTTCCATAGGTTCCCTACTTTATTTGGTTCTACTATTTCTTCTTTCTTTCTTTTACCTTTTCCTCTTTTCTCTTCATCCCTACTTTGACCTTTTGTTTCTTAGGGCTGATAGGTCTATTTGATCTTGTAGATCTCCTAGGAGTGCTTATAGGTGCATCCTCTTGTGCTATCTTCTTAGGAGTGATTGATAAATCAATTACATCAGAAGTTGTACTTACTATCTTTTCTACTTCAGAGGGAGGAATTTATTGAATAATCATGTTAGAAGACCCTTCTGACATCTTAGTTCTTACTTCCTTTAGTTGTTTCTTCATGATTCCTACCTTTTTTGCTATGTCATCAACCATGTTTTCTATTTTCTTCTTCCTTGTTCCTTTATCATGTTCCTCTCTAACCTTTTCTAAATTTTCCAAGTAATGTCTCCATCTTTCTTCAGATGTATCTATCTCATATGCTAGTACATGGTCAATTTGCATTATAAAAACCTCAGAACTAACTGCATACCCCATAGGATAGCATCATTTCTTCCTAGGCTCAACTGCTTCAAAGCATACACATTAATTTTCAACCATGAAACTGATTGTGTCCTTGTATTTCTCAACTAAATCCTTAGGAATCCTATATCTCTCCTTCATTTTCCTTTAAAGAATCTTATTCATTGCACACAACTCACCATCTACCCAGTTTTGGTTCTATCTCTCATCGCTCTCTGATATTTGTATACCAGTAGGTACACTATTCTTTCATTCTCTAGGGTGCATTCTGGGAGATTTGTGCTCAATATAAATGTACATATAAACCAAGAGTGAACCAAATCTGAATGATTTTGACTTGTCCTTCTTGAAAATCCACACATTCTCCAAGAATTATTGTGTTAGGATGTTGCATAGGTTGTATCTAGTGTTTTCCTTTACCATTTTATAAGCCATCATGATTACCCCTATACATACATAATTAGGTTTGCTATTGTAATATAACTTGTATCCTAGTAGCATTTCTACCAATCTCACATCTTGCTGAAATATATAATTTACAGTCATCGCTCACTTGTCCCATTTGGAATGTATTAGGTTTTCTACTTATTTCTTGATGTTTTTCTCTACCACAAGGAGGGCTCTAGTATTATCCAATCCAGTTATCTCAGGAATCAACTAGCTACATATCTTTATAGGTTTCTCTCCTATCTAGATGAACTGATCATGGATTCTACTTAGTATAATTTTGAACCATTCAGTCTCATAGAACTCATTTAGGAGGGTTATTTTTATGATTGATTGATCTTCTAAGTGTTTTAACTCTTCCTTCATTTTCCCATCTGATTCTATCATCTCATCTATCTCCCTATAGATTTCTACATCCCCTATAGTCTCATGCTTACAATGAATGTAAGCCCTAATGTCTTCTACGTGAAGGATGTTATAAGGGGTTTATGAAAATGCTCCTTTAGGATCATCCTCACAAGACTTGAAAGGGTGTCTCTTAAAATTATATCTTGGCCTATCAATGACATCATAGATCACAGATGCATCCTTAGCTTCTTGATAGAGTATATGATCTAAATACCTTTAATATACTAAATTCTAGAATTTCTGCTTCATTTGATCACACAATGTGGCTACTAGGTGGTTGATGTGCTTCATAACTCTGCTCTCCTTGGTCACTTCTTATAAAACAATGAATAAATGATATGCTTCAAGGTCTTTTATCCATCGCAAGGTGAGTAAATGCATTTATCATAGCTAGCTCAACTTCACATACTATCCAGTCAAACATAAATCTCACGCTCATAGGATATGAATCTCCAAGTGTTGTGATCATAGATATAGACTCCATAATGTCTTTATACACCATATCTAAGCTCACATGAACTTATTCCACATAATCAAGGGCTGGATATAATTTTTTGTCTACATCCAATGCTCCCCCTAAGGCCATGCTCGGCCTTTTAGGTTGATGTAGCAATGTTAACATATTGCGAAGACATAGTAGCATCTACTGTCTCTCCATGAACCAATGTCTTACTGAAATATTTTACCTTCCATATCTTCCCATCATCTTCATCTTCTAGTTTCCTAAAATGATTCTTGAATTCATCTATGTATTCACCAAGACTTTTACCACTATCACCAATATTATTCTTTATAACTACATGTGGTGGTCCTCTTCTATTGTCCATTCCATTATACCTGTAAAAATTTTCTATGTGTCCTAAGTTTTTGCATTTGAAACATGTGGGTGGTCTTCTATCCTGATTAACCTATAGCTTACAATACCTTGCAGTATGCCCAAGGTTGTTGAATTTTAAGCATGTGATCTTTTCTATTGATTCTTCTCTGATGTAATCTTGTCTTCTTCTTGACTAATCCAGTTTTCTACATTCTACTTTCTTATGTCCATATGCATAATAGTTATAACAATAACCAGTAAAGGGTTTGAAAGGACATTTACCTCAACAATCTCTTTTCATGTGTCCAAGTTTGTTGCATCCAAAGAATCTACCTCTGAAAGGTCTGATCTGATCTTTAGGTTCTTCAAGAGTGGATCTATCTTCATTCTTTGCTTCATGTTATTCTTCATGAATCTTAGAACATTATTTTTCATTGTATCCAATTCTAGTCATGTCTCCTTTAGGTTTTTGTCTCTCTTTGTTCATCAATTTTATCACTACTCATGTGTAGCTTCTCAATGTTTTATTTGGATTGAGTGAGTTCACCTTTTATGATTTTATTGTATTTCTCTATTTCCAAGCATTTTTCCTTGTAGTGATAAAGCTCTATGTGCATCTCTCCTATCTTTTTGTTTTCCTCTTTTAGATTCTCTTCAACTTTGTATACTGTTATAAAGTAAAGACCACAAAGATAACTAAGAGGGGGGGGGGGTGAATTAGTTATCTGATAATTAAACCATTTATCAACTTCAATATCAACTTCAATAGCTTTAAACCATATAATCAATGTAGTAACCAACCATCAAAAGATAATCATACACAATGACACAATAACACAAGATATGTTAACTAGGGAACCTCTTGTTCAAAGAGTAAACCCCGGTGGGAATGATGCCCACAAAATGATGCACTAATATGAAAGTTCCTTGTGAGAGGATGGACCTTGTTAGGAGTCTTATGAAATACATTCAGTACATATGAATATCTTTTAGGAGATTTTGAATCCCTGTTAAAAGATTCTAACCCTGTTAGGAGTTATGGAAGACAGAACGACCCACTACCCAAACAGCTTCAAGGCAAGATCTTTAAACTCACTATCCAATAGATCTTAGGATTATTCAATAGAATAATATGAATTATGTTACCTCCTTCACACTATGCCAAAACCGCACTCTCTTCTACACAAGATCACAAATCCAGATCTTTGTACTTCACAAGTCTTCTTTCATCACTGAATTTGCTCTATTCTTCACCTCATGCATATATTCACATCACAACTTTCACAATTTCATATCAGAACTATTAAAATCCCATATTACAACAAGGAAAACATTCCTTCCTTTATACCACACTCAAATAATTACAAATGAGTCAGCATCCAAATATAAAATAATAATTTCAACACGCTACATCAAAATTACATAAAACTATCGGCTTCCAGATATTGTAACTTTCCACTTATGTGACCTTAAAGTTTTCACTATGAACCACATCACCACCAATGAGTCTCAAAATTCCCTTTTAGCTGCGTAGAATCAGATTCCATCCCGATTAGGAGATATCCTCCGATTACCAAAAATTGCTACTTAGGAACACTGCCAGAATACTGCTTCCAAAATGCTTATAACTTTCATGAATAAATGAATTTATTTTTGTGCTCTTAACCATAGGCTAATAACACACCAAAGAACATACCATCAACTACACATAACTTAATTTTCAATATAACATGTGCACAAAACAAAACTGTGTCTTCTTCTCTGCTAATCTCCAGAATATCATTGTGTTGACATCAATGACAATCATAGTCATGAATGCAACAACCACTGCTATAGAATTACTGCCAAAGGCTTCATCATTCATTCCTAACAATCTCCCTCATTGGCATTGATGGAAACATAGATGAAAAACATCCAATGTTCCAAAAATCCAATCACTACTGCTCAACTGCTCTGCAGCTCTTCATCAATCAAATCTTGCTTTGTTTTCCTATTCAATCTCTTCAAAAATTGTAGTTCCTCAATGTTTTTCATGATTCTCTCCACCATTGACATCAATGATAGAAATTCTATCACTATTTTAAACAATAGCTCAATGTCAAAAGACACTGTTCAGAAAAAAAATATTCACTAGAGTCCTCAATGACTCAGGTTAAATACACATACTCCCCCATAGAGGAAGTACCAACATCCAATCCAAAAAATAGATAGGGCCATATTCCATTGGATGGATGCAACCAACTGCATCATTATTCAAAAGTAGGCTAGGGCATAACCCCAAGCATACCTCTCAGATACTCAAATGTATCCTTAGGCAAAGGCTTTGTTAATATATCTGCTATCTACTCCTTTGTGCTTATGTACTCCATTCTGACTTCTTTCTCAACAAATTTCTCTCTTACAACATGATACTTGATCTCTATATGCTTAGTTTTAGAATTTAATATAGGATTCTTAGACATACTAATTGTACTGGTCTTATCACAATGTATAACAATAGGCTCATCAAACTTAATTCCAATATCCTTCAACATTTTCTTCATCCAAATTATCTAGTTACAATTGTTTGCTGCTGCTACATACTCTACTTCTGCTATACTCTGTGAGATACAATTCTACTTTTTGCTCAACCAAGAAACTAATCTTCCTCCAAGAAAAAAGGCTCCACCATTGGTGCTTTTCTTATCATCAATGCTACCTCCCCAATCAGCATCAGTATATGCACATAGGGTAAAATCATCAAAATTTTCATACCACAATCCATAGTCCATTGTGCCTCTAAGATATCTTAGTATCAACTTCACTGTTGCATAATGTGATTCTTTAGGTTCAGCTTGAAATCTTGCTACCATTCCAACTGAATGTTGTATATCTAGTCTAGTGTGTGTCAAGTACTGCAATCCACCAATCATGGATCTGTATTTCTTTTTCTCAACTGCGGGTGTCTCATCTTTACTAGATAGTTTATGTCCTATAACCATAGGTGTTCCAACTAGTTTACAATTCTCCATACCAAATCTTTTCAAAAAATCATTCAAGTACTTTTTCTAACTTACAAAGATGCCATCTTTGTTTTGTTTTATTTGTAATCCCAAAAAGTATTTCATTTCTCCAATCATACTCATTTCAAATTATGTCTTCATTTCATCAGCAAATGTGTCACTAGCTTCATCTTCTCCTCCAAAAATAATGTCATCAACCAAAATAACTCTAAATAACAATCCATTCTTAATTTCTTTTGCATACAAGTTACTATCAGCTATTCCTTTTGTAAATCCCAATTTTAACAAATACTTATCCAATCTAGCATACCAAGTTCTAGGTGCTTGCTTTAGTTCATACAATGCTTTCTTTAGTTTAAATAACATGTCTCATTCTTGATTCAAAGGAAAACCTTTAGGCTACTCAATGTAGACTTCTTCTTCTAATTCACCATTCAAAAATGCTAACTTCACATCCATTTGATACACTTTGAATTTCTTAAATGCTACATAAGCCAAAAATATTCTTACTGATTCAAGTCTTGCCATAGGGGCAAAAGTCTCTTCATAGTCAATTCCTTCTTGCTGTGAGTATCCCTTACATACCAATCTTTCTTTGTTTCTAATTACTTCTCCTTGTTCATTCATCTTGTTCCTGAATACCCATTTAGTTCCAATCACATTTTTGCCTTTAGGTCTAGGGACCAATTCCCATGTCTTGTTCTTTTCAATCTAATCCAATTCTTCTTTCATAGCTTTAATCCAATGTTCATCTTCACAAGCTTCATTAGTAGACTTAGGTTCAATTTGAGAAATCAAACATAAATGTACCTTCTTTCTAGTCATAACTCCTCTGTCCAAACTTCCAATCACTTGTTCAATAGGATGATGTCTTGATATATACCTGTTAGGTGTCATAGTCACATATCTTTCTTCAACTATAGATTCTTCTCTATTTTCTTCAACATGACTTTCATTCAACAATTCACTGTCAGTCTCAAAAATTTGTTCAGTAGCTTCAATATTAGGCTGAGGGTTAGTTCCTTCATCAGATTCATAATCAAGCATTCTTTCCTAAATTTTAAACTTCTCGTCAACTTTTACATTTGTACTTTCAACAATAGTCTTAGTTCTCTTATTGTAACATCTATATGCTTTTCTTTTCAAAGAATGTCTAATAAAAATTCCTTCATCACTTCTACGATCAAAATTTCCTATATCATCATCTCTCTTAATATAACATTTGCTTCCAAAAATTCTAAAATACTTAACTGAGGGTGCATGTCCAAACCGCAATTCATAAGGTGTCTTGTCTATGTCTACTCTGATTTGAACTCTGTTCATTGTATATACTACTATATTCACTACATCTCTCCAAAATGTCTTTGCCAAATCACCTTCAAACAACATAGCTCTAGCTACTTCAGTCATTGATCTATTCCTTCTTTCTACAATACCATTTTGTTTAGGTGTTCTAGGGGCTGAAAACTATCTCTTAATAACATTCACTTCACAAAAAGTGTTAAACTCTTTAGATGTAAATTCTCCACCTCTATCAGATCTCAAACATTTAATACTCATTCTTGATTCTCCACCAACTATCATCAATCTTAGTCATCAAACATGTCATTTCAATAGGGTTCAACTAAAATACATTACCTCTAGTTCTAGATCATGTTCCAATTAGATTTCCATCTTTATCCTTAATCACACAAGTTTTCTCAGTAAACCAAACTTGATATCCTTTATCCACTAACTATCCAACACTCAAAAGATTATGTTTCAATCCATCAACAAAGTAAACTTCATCAATATTAGTCTTTCCATCAAGATTAATAGATCCTATAGCTTTAATCAAACAAGGTGCATTGTTACTAACTCTAACAACTCCTCCATCATAATTGTTAAACTTTATGAACTTTCCTTTATCACCAGTCATATGATGTGAATGACCACCATCTATAATCCAATCAACTTTCTTTTCAACTTGGGAAATTAAGGCTTTCTCTTCCTTAACATTAGATTCAGAATTTTCTTCCTTAATTGCTACAAATCCTATGTCATCAAGATTATCATTATCACTGTCACTCAAATGTCTTTCAATTCCTACTTCAATTTCTTCATCATTTTCATAATAACATTCTTAAGATCTTATAGGCTTGAAATTGTTTCTATACTTATTAACTCTCTTAGGACACTTAGATACAAAATGACCATATTCTTGACAAGTCCAACATTTAAAGATTTTCTTACCATCTGGTTCTCTTTTCACAAGCGAGGAAATACCTTCTTTAATCTTCTTATCTTCATCAGATTTGGATCTGCTATTGTTGGCACAATCTCCATTCACACTTGTACTTTTAGACAAAGTAGGTCTGATGCTAAGAGCACTGAATGCTGTCTCCACTCTAGGTAGTTCTCCTGATAATCTCAAATTCATCTCTGCTGCTTCCAATCTTCCAAGAAGATTTTCTCTTGAAAAGTTTGGTGTACAAGGTATCACTTGTTCTATCATTTGTGTAGTCTTCCTAAATACCAGTGTCAATGTTCTCAAAATCTTCCATATTACTTCATTCTCTATATTTTCACCTCCACAAGACTTTATTCCTGCAACAATTTCTGACATCCTACCAATATAGCTTCTAACAGATTCATCTTCCATCATTCTTATGTCTTCAAATGCACAAATCCAATTATGTAACCTAGAATGTAAAGCTTTCCAAATATCATAAGATCTAGTTAAAAATTTTACCTGACTGTATTCATTCTCCAAAAGTGCTGATAAAAGTGCTTCTCTTGCAAGTATGTTACACATGAATAGATCTACCTCATCTTTAGAACTTGATTCAAGACCGTCTTCTTCAATTATAGTTCTCTCATTTTTTGTAATCAACCAATAACCTGGTCCTAAACATAAGAGATGTGTCTTCATCTTTTCTTTCCAGCTATCAAAATTTACTCCATCAAACTTAGGGCTTTCTTTCCTAAAATTTTCCATAGATCTCCTTAAGTTGTTAAACTTCTCTTTCAAGAACCTCCCGCTCTGATACCAATTGTTAGAAAGTAAAGACCACCAAGATAACTGAGAGGGGGGGGTGAATTAGTTATCTGATAATTAAATCATTTATCAACTTCAATATCAACTTCAACAAATTTAAACCTTATAATCAATGTAGTAACCAACCATAGAAAGATAATCATACACAATGACACAATAACACAAGATATGTTAACTTGGGAACCTCTTGATCAAAGAGTAAACCTCGGGGGGAATGATGCCCACAAAATGATGCACTAATAGGAAAGTTCCTTGTGAGAGACTGAACCCTATTAGGAGTCTTATGAAATACATTAAGTACATATGAATCTCTATTAGGAGATTTTGAATCCCTGTTAAAAGATTCTAACCTTGTTAGGAGTTATGGAAGAGAGAAGGACCCACTGCCCAAACAGCTTCAAGGCAAGATCTCTGAACTCACTGTCCAATAGATCTTAGGATTATTCAATAGAATAATATGAATTATGTTACCTCCTTCACACTATGCCAAAACCACACTCTCTACTACACAAGATCACAAATCCAAATCTCTGTACTTCACAAGTCTTCCTTCATCACTAAATTAGCTCTATTCTTCACCTCATGCATATATTCGCATCACAATTTTCACAATTTCATATCCCAGCTATTACAATCCCATCTTACAACAAGGAAAACATTTCTTCCTTTATACCACACTCAAATAATTACAAATGAGTCAGCATCCAAATATAAAATAATAATTTTAACATGCTACATCAAAATTACATAAAACTGTCGACTTCCAGATATTGTCACTTTCCACTCATGTGACCTTGAAGTTTGCACTGTGAACCACATCACCACCAATGAGTCTCAAACTTCCCTTTAACTGTGTAGAATCAGATTCCATCCTGATTAGGAGATATCCTCCGATTACCAAAAATCGCTACTCAAGAACACTGCCAGAATACTGCTTCCACCAAAATGCTTATAACTTTAATGAATAAATGAATTTATTTTTGTTCTCTTAACCATAGGCTAATAAAACACAAAAGAACATACCATTATCTATGCATAAATCAATTTGCAATATAACATGTGTGCAAAACAAAACTGTGCCTGCTTCTCTGCTAATCTGCAGAATATCACTGTGTTGACATCAATGACAATCATAGTCATGAATGCAACAACCACTCCTACAAAATGACTACCAAAGGCTTCAACATTCATTCCTAACATATACTACATCCCTTTCATGTTGAATCTCTTTAATCATCAGAAGATTAATTTTTCTTTTTATTGGTCCAGATTTTTTACCTGGTCTGATGCATCATTGTCTAAATCCCCCTTGATCTTTTCCATCAGGTATTATCTTTGACTTCTTGAAAGTTAAATTTGTTCCTTTAATTTCTTGATAAAATCTTCTCCTCTTCTTAATTTGAATATCAAGTCACCATTCTCAGCCTTTTCTTTTTCCAGGTCATCAAGTGATGCTTCAAAGTTTTCTTGCAAACTTTCTGAATCCATTCTGATCTCCCTTAACCTATTAGGCTTTCTCTCTATGGGCTAATAGCTTTGATACCAATTGTTAGGATTAAGTAATACTAAGAGGGGGGTGAATTAGTACTATGAAACTTTAGTTTAAATTTAGGCCAATTACAAATGAACCAAATTAATGTTGAAATGAAAAGAACATAAACACGTAGCACATAACCCATAACACCATTATTTTTTTTTGGAGGAAACCCTGGCCAAGGGAAAACCCCAGTGGGGATGGTACCTATAACTATGGACTAAAATATTATATCCCTGTTAGGAGTTGAGTATTACATAGTACATTTCCTTTTTAGAGGAATGCCAACCTTGTTAAAGGTATGGTGATCTTACAACTCTTACAATCAATAATTCAATTACAAAAGTGTTCTCAAGAGTGAAAAATACAAGCATCTACTATGCTTTGATAGTTCCAGTTACAACTCTCTATCAATCTCTGATCTCGCATCTACTAACAACCATTATTGATATCCCAAATTCACATCTCTATCATCATACATTACTTACACTTATCGCTTCCACAAAACACTCTTTACTTATATCTATTATGTCATCCAGTTGGCTCTCAAATACAATAAAAAATATTATAATTATGTATGAAAATAATAAATACTAAGTAAGAGATCTTATATTACCAAAGTGTCAGTAATATACAATCTTCATCTGACATAGCATGTCTCCATTCCATTTAGCATTCCCTTAATCATCACGGCTATTCATATGCCATGTTTAACTATTCCTCTGTCTTCGCATGCCTTCATATCACTGTAACTTGTTGATATCAATACGAAAACACATGAGACCTTAACTAAAGGTCATACCTATCCCAAACTATCTTCCTCTAAGTTTTCAAGTCATAACATAACATAGACTAACTTGACTGAACAAACCAATACCGCAGTATAATGTAAATTTGATTCTGTACTTAGTCATTTTCAGGGTTGTGTCTCCAATACTTATACTTACTCCATGTGATCACTATAACATATTTGTTTCTATAAATGAAAACCATCAAGTGATCCATAGTTCTCTGAGAACATCACTTAGCAACAATCAACTTATGACATTTCCTCCTTTTTATTTTTGGTGGTTAGATCTTCCTTGTCAAGATTTACTTTGTATGCATTTAGATCTTCTTTTTCATTTAAATGTTGCATTCTTAGCCACCTATATCTCATATAGATACACTCATAGATTCATTTCATTCTTACATTCAATGTTTACATAACAAAAAATAAAAAAAAATCCGTTTCATGCATTAAATAGTAATCATTGGAATTCACATAGATCAATTCATTTCTTGTTTTTGCATTTGCATTGATGAAAAAGAAAAATACAAAATTTCATGTTTTCATATTAGATAATGTTTATAATGCATTCATTTTCTGAAGGTGATAGTGTCTTACCCTCCCTTTTATCACATTATCCCTCTCCTAAGGATCCCCCTCTTCATGAGGCCATATCAGTATAATAAGATATTTTTTACCCTTCTTTCAATAATATCTCTCTTTCAAGAGAAGTGTTGAAGATTGATGATAACTCTTCTCTTGATATGTGCTCCCCCCATGTGAATACCTTTCTAAATTATCTTTCTTCCACCTTTCCTTATAGAAATGAGTCTTTGATGAATTACAATTGTACTTCTCCTAAATTTTTCAATGATGTCACTATTTGGGATGAATCAGTAGATGATAATGTTGACTAATCTCTCCCTCATGAAACAAATTTGGTCTAGGAAAATGATATAATGGTTAACATTTCTTCTAATTCCTCTAAATATGATACATTCATTCTTGATGTTTCTCCTTCTCCTAAGACATACCCCTTTATGAGTATATTTTAGAGCAAGAGGAGGATATTAAAAATACTTTTCTTAATATCACCTTACCTTCATTTGACACTCCTTCTAGAGATGATACATTAAAGGAAGTCCCTAATCCCAATTATAAGTAAATTTTTGAAGAAGAGGATAATATCATTAATAATTCTCTCCCTTCTAGCATAACCTTATGAATAATCAAGAGCTTGATCAAGTAAATGTTGTCAATGTTGTGAGTACACCTAAAGTTTTTGTTCATACTCAATCTACAATACTCAATAAGAATATGATAATTGTCAAATGATGCACTCTCTTTAATTCATCCCAAGCACTTAACAAAACTAAGGTTACTATTTAAGGTTATCCTTAACATTCTTCTCAAACTTTCATTACATTTATGATTATGATTAAAGGATATACTTAACAAAGTTCTTTTCAAACTCTAAATAAGCCAATTATTTTTGTGAAAGGAAAATCTAGGATTCCTTTGGAGTTTCTTAAGGGTAATCACATGATGGCTCACACCTATCACACAAGAAAGAATCCTCAACCTACTAATCTATTTGTTCCTACTTCTCTCTCACCTTCTCAACTGACTCTTCCTCCTCCACCTCATCTTTCTCAAAATCTTGGAAAGGAATATGGCTTAATAGAACATTTGTGTAATACCCCTTCCAAGTTATCTCTTTGCGAACTTCTTCAAAATTCTCCTACATATCATGAACCCTTGAAAAAAAAATTTAACCACTCTTCTAACTTCACCACCTAATATCAATTGCTTCTTATAATTGGTGCATGCTACTCTTTTCCCAGCTCAAATTATGTTTACTCAATATTATTTACCTTTTAAAGAAGTTTAAGATCAAAATAATGCCATTATGGTAGTTGTTATTCTCAATTGAAATATCATTTGTAGGACCTTAATTGATAATGGGTCTAGACTTAATATTTTTAGTATGGACATGTTGAAATAGATCAAATTTGATGTTTCAATATTAAATTTGATTACATTCCTATTCACAGCTTTGACAATATTGCTAAGAACACATTGCACATTATCACCTTACATATTAAGGTAAGTCTAGTTACTCTAGAAACTCCTATTCATGTGATTCTTGGGCCCCTTTATTATAATCATCTCTTAGGGAATCCTTGGTTATATATTATGCATGTTTTTCCTTCAAATTTTCATCATAAAGTCAAATTTATCTATAATAATTTGATGTACACACTTCTTGCAGATGATAGAAAAAAATAGTTGTTTGCATACTGAATCAAGAAATAAACCTATGTCTATTGAAGAAAAAAAATATTCCAAACCTAAGGATGATTCTTCTCCTACTAGTATCCTTTCAGATGATGATTTGGGATATTTGTATTTCACACCAACTTATGTTGGATAATATACAGTCCTAACATTTGAACTTAAAAAATCTAAACCTGATAAAGAATCCAAAATATCAACTCCTCTTTCTAATGATCTTAGTAAAAAAAATATTATCTTCCTCCACTCCTAACGAATCCTTAGAAACTATTAAACTTGATTCTAATGACATAGTGACTTATGCAGCTTCATTAAATCTTTCTGATATGGCTTGTCATTATGGCCCTAGTTATCATTTATTAGAAAAAGATGGATTCAATGGCAATGGATGTGGAAAACATGAATAAGGAATTCAAGTTCCCTTAGGAAATGAGGGGAATTAAAATTCTTTTGGATTAGGATTTAATCCTTTGAAGAAGTTACAAACAATTACTCTCAATGTTAAAAATATCATCAATCCTCATCCCAAAGATGGTCTAGGATGTGCACAAAAATGAATTGAGAATAGTGAGATACTGGTGTAGGAGAACCTTAGATGTCTTTAGGGTACCCTAGTCTAAAATTTTTGGCTTGTAGTGACCTTAGCTAGGTCACTATCTAATAAGGACCATGAAGAGTCCCAAGTGAGTGAGTGAAGTCTATCAACTCCTAGGAAGGTTGGTTGATAGTCAAGAAAGGTCTTCTCTAGGCTTGATTAGTATTGGTTTTATTTGTCTAGTTGCTACCTTAATATTCTAGTTGGTCAAAGACTAGGTTGACTTTCCAAAATGAGGGAATAAAGAAGAAAAATGGTCTTAGAGAGTCTGATCCACCATTGAAGCCATCTAGGACTCATTGGAGTGACCTCATCAAGCTTGACAATAAAAGTTGTCAAAGTTGTCATGACAACAATTGTCAAAATGCCTCTCGAAGGCTAAAAGTAGCTAGGAATCCATTTGGATAGTTTTTCCTGATCCCCCTAACCTAATTAAGTTTTTTTTTTTACCAGAGATGAGGGTTGGAAAGTTTTGTAACTTTTGGTTTTAGAATTCAATTTACTGGTGTGCTTTGTAAAATAGGAACAGTTCTAAGAGCTCGATTATCCTTGTGTTACGGATTGATCTGAGCCTAGCCTTTGCATGTGTGATTAGTCTTTTTCTTATAGTTTAATTTGTGTCTACATATTTAGGATTAGGATTATTTTGTTTTTCTTTCTTTAAAGCTTTCCTCTCAGACTAGTCCGCTGGTCTAACCAGGGTTGAGAGCCTCAAAATGGCTCTAGCATGAAAACCACTAAAGGAAATTGTATGACCCTATGGGATAAGCTAGAGAAATGTATATATGCTGTAAATATGAATTTTTGTGGTCAGGTGTACAGAGGAGATAATTTTTCTATCAATCCCTAGGTGAGACATAATGTGCTTGGTTAGGAAGCTTTACTATTTCAAGTAATGGATAGAAGGTGTTAGGGATTGAATGACTCAATACAAGCCTGAAGGAGTGAAGAAAAAGGTCTAAAGACTCTATCCTAAGAAGGAGAGGTGATGAGCAATCTGGTAAAGGGAGAAAGATCCATTTCTCTACTGTGATCCAATGATAAGCAATTAGGCCTTAAATGATGCAAGGAAGGTTGGAAGAGGGGCCAAAGGCACACCCTAATCTAAAACTCCTTCTAGAGATCACACACGAAAGTAATTAAACAACAAGTAAGAGAGAATATAGAACATATCTTTAAATTTCATCAATTGATTCATACATGTTAGGTTGTAAGGCCTTCCTGGTTAGGGCCAGATACATCAAGTTCAATTACAACAATCATCCAACATGTGAGGATTTAGAAACTACATTCCAAATCCTAAACTAATATCTCTAACTAAAAACTCCTCAAACTCATCCAAAAAACTCCCTCCTAAAATTACAACCAAAAACTACATATATACAAGAGGCTACCGAAACAAGTCGGCCTTTATATCCATCATTAGTGGAAGGAATGACTAGATCTAGGTCCACAAGCACCTCAATGATCGATACCAACATTAACTCCATGACCAAAATTAAATGCACAAGTTGGCCTCAAGAGGAAATCAAAATAAACAACTTAGTAAGAAAGGTTAACCAAGTGCTAGGAAATAACCGACCAACTCGGTTAAAGAAGAAAATGGGAAACTACTGAGCCAACTTAGTCAAAGAAGGAACCGAGAAACATAGAAAACTCAAACTTATTTTTTTGGTGACACAGGATTGCCAAGGACCCAAGATGCTCTTGCATCAAACACCTGGGGTTGTTTGAAATGATTCTATGAATCATGCAGTAGGTATAACTTGAGCTGAATCCAACTCCGATTGTGAAATTCATGAACTATCTTCAATCGGTCTATTCTTCCACTTTACCAGGTATTCCATATACTATTTTCCTCTTGTGCTTCTTCCAACTCTATGTTCCAAAATCTACTCAACTTCTTTAGTCTGTCTCTTAGGATAATCATTCACTATTGTCATCTCTTCATCTAATTCATGGTATTCATACAAATCTACAATGTTGAATATAGGTGATATATCCATGTCATCAGGTAACTCAATCTCATAATAATTTTCACTGTCAAATTTCCTCAATATCTTGCAAGGACCAAATTTCTTTATTTTCAGCTTCACATATGTTCCAATAGGAAATCTACCTTTCCTCAAGTGTACCATTACCTCATCCCCAATTGAAAAAGTCTTATGTCTTCTTGATCTATTTTCTCTATCTTTATATTTATGATTACTATTCTCCAATTTATGTTTCACTTCTTCAGGCAATGTCTTCATAAACTATGAAAACTATATTCCTTCAGAACTTGTCTTTTCTTCACCAATAATATCCTTCAAATCTATTATACCTCTCAGTTGTATGCCATTAACAATCTCAAAAGGTGTTTTTCCAGTACTCCTATTTACTAAATTATTGTATGCAAACTCTTCTTGTGCCAACATAGAATCCCAATTACTTGGTTTATCTCCAACTAAACATCTCAAAAGATTACCCAAACATCTATTCACAACCTTTGTTTGTCTATCAGTTTGTGGGTGAAATGTAGAACTATATTTCAACTCAGTGCCCAACTTTTTCCAAAGAGTCTTCCAAAAGTATCCAACAAACTTACTTTCTTGGTTAGAGATGATACTTCTCGGTAATCCATGTAATCTAACAATTTCCTTAAAGAAAAGATCTATTATATGAACTGCATATGATCTTTCTACAGGGTATAAAATGTTCTATTTTAGAAAATCTATCCACAACAAAATTTTTAGAATCATTACCTCTTACTATCTTTGGTAAGCCAAGAATAAAATCCATACTGATATCAATCCAAAGTTTCTCAGGAACATAAATCAGTATATACAATCCATTATTATGAGTTAGTCCCTTTGCAACTTGACAAACTCCACAACTTTTCACAAATTTCTGAACATCCTTACAATTGTGGCCAAAAGTATTTCTCCTTAAGAAAATTCAATGTTTTATCAATACGAAGATGTCTAGCCAAACCACTACTATGTTTATCCTTTATCAAATTAGTTCGCATGGATCCTCTTGGTATTTACAACTGAATACCTTTAAACAACATACCTTCTTCAATGAAATAGTATTCCCATTTAGTACTCGGTTGATCTTGAATAGGTTCTCTACACTTCCTCCACGGCTCAAAAAAATTAGGATCAATTTCATACAATCATTTCATGTCATCAAATCCAAGAACTTCAATTCTCATCTCTTTCATCAAAGATCTTCTTCTACTCAATGCATCAACAACTCGATTAGTGACTCCACTCTTATGTTTTATCACAAATGTATAACTCTACAAATATTCAACCCATTTCATATGCCTCTAATTCAATTTATTCTAACTACCCAAATACTGTAAAGCCTTATGATCAGTATACAACACAAATTCACTCAATATCAAATAATGTCTCCATTTCTATAGGGCTTGAACAATAGCATAGAACTCTTGATCATACACAAAATATTTTGGTTTTTCATCATTCAACTTCTCACTAAAGAAAGAAATAGGTTTACCTTCTTGACTCAACACAGCTCCAATTGCACTACCACTTGCATCACATTCAACTTGAAATACCTTATTGAAATCAGGAAATCCTAACATGGGTAATTCAACAACCTTTTGCTTCAAAGTCTCAAAACTTTTATCAGCTCCATGTGTCCACTTGAATTCTCTTTTATCTCCTCTCATAGTCTCATTCATAGCATTACAAATTAAACTAAAATTCCTAATGAACTTTTGATAAAAAATTGCTAAACCATGAAATGATCTTACCTCACTAGCATTTCAAGGTGTAGGCCAAGTCAAAATAGCTTCAACAATTCAGGATCCATTCTCAAACCATCATCTAAAATCACAAATCCCAAATACACAATCTCCTCTTTCATGAAATAACACTTTTTCAAGTTAATCAAGAACTTTTCTTCTTTCAATCTCTGCAATACTTGTTCAACTTGTAACAAATGCTCTTCTCTAGTCTTACTGAATATAAGAATATCATCTAGGTATATAATCACAAATTTACCCATGAACTTCTTGAAAACTTTTTTCATCAATCTCATAAAAGTACTTGATTCATTAGTTAAACCAAAAGGCATAACCAACCACTCATATGAACCTTCTCTTGCCTTAAAAGAAGTCTTCCACTCATCACCTTCTCTAATTCTAATATGATGATATCCACTTTTCAAATCAATTTTGGTAAAATACTTTGCTCCAATCAAACTATCCATTATGTCATCCATTCTTGGTATAGGAAACCTATATTTCACTGTTATCTTGTTGATTGCTCTGGAATCAGTACACATTCACCATTCTCCATTCTTCTTAGATTCCAATATAGCTAGTACTACACAAGGACTCAAAGTTTCATGGACCAAACCTTTCTGCAACAATTCTTGGATTTGTCGGTTTAATTCCTGATTCTCAGTAGGTGTTAACTAATGTGGTGCCTTATTCAATAAAATAGCTCCAAGGACAAGATCCATACAATGATTAATGCTTCTCTTCTATGGAAAACCATCAGGAACATTATTAGAAATGATTTCCTTATACTTGGTGAGTATCTTATCAATCTCTTCAAGTATGCTATCCACTATTTTCTTACTCAGTCTGTTAGGAATCACATCAAAACATACATCATTCTGCTTCAAATCCTTAACAAAATTTCTTCTTTCCATCAATTTTTTTTTTTTATAGATGTACAAACACTACTAACAGACTTTGCAATCAAAGGCAAGAAGATTTTCTTTTTCCCATTGGCCCAAATAGTATATTTACGCAATCTCCCATGATATATAGCATGTTTATCATATTGTCAAGGTCTACCTAACAAAATATGACAACAATCGATAGGCATGATATCACATAACACCTTATCATACTACTTTCCAATTTTAAAATTAACATAACATTGTTCACTTACCAATAGTTTATGCTCATCCTTGATCCATGAAATATGATAGGGTTTTGGGTGTTTCAACCTTTCCAACTGCAACTTTGTAACCATTTCCTCAGATGCCAAATTTTTTGAGCTTCCACTATCAATGATTACCTTCCACACTTCATCAAAGACTCTATATCTAGTCTTGAACAAAATTTTCCTTACTGTATCTTCCTTATTACTCTCACTCCAAAGTTCTCTCCTGACCATCAAGTTCTTTTCTTTCTCAAGTTCATTCAGTGAATCTTCTTGCACCAAAGCTTTTCTACTAATACTAACCTTCTTACTTGCATGTGTACACTCAAATTACCTATGTTCTTCATCCCCAAAATTTTAACAAGCTCCTTAGAATCTACCTCTGATATAACCACCTCAGTAGTTATTGCCTCTTCCTCTAGAAAAATGTTCACCTTTCCACTCGGTCTTGCCTTTATCCAGATTTTTTTTTGTCCTAATCAGATCTATTGTTTTCACCATAGGATCTACCTCTTCCTCTAGGGAATCTACCACCTCTTCCTCTTTGTCTTTATTCATGTCTCTTGTTCACTTTCTCCTCAGCTTTCAAGCCAAACTGATAAGCTTGCTCAATGTTTTCAAACTTAACCAAACTAATTTTGTTCTTGGATGGAAACTCTTAACCCATTCAGGTGCCTATAAATTATTTCCACTTCATCTTCATCACGTCTAGATCTGATATCTAATCTAGATAATTCCTTAGTATAATCTTTTACCGAGCTATCTTTCTGCCTCAAACTTTGCATTCACCTAACTAGGTTAATCTGATAATCACAAGGTAAGAACTTTCCTTTCAACTTATTTACCATCTTTGCCTTTCCTTTTTCTATCCAATTGCAGATGCTCCTAGTAGAAGGATGCATGAATCTTCAACTTTTTGCTTGCAATCTTCACCTTCTTTTCCCAAGGGACATTCTCATACTCAAAATACTTCTCCATCTTAGTGATCTAATCCACCAACTCATTTGAATCTAACTTTCCACTATACTCAAGGGGATTGAAATGTGGTGTAGACTTAAGATTTTTCAAATCCTTCAATGAACTTTCCTCACCTTGATCCATCATAGGTGCAAGTTCTGCATCACCTTCTCCTCTTCAATTTCTTTATCACTAACATCTTCAAGATGTCTTACTCTACATTGGGTTGTTTTAATAGCTTCTAACCTAGCAGAAAGTTGTCTCAACATGTCTGGTAATTATGGATCTTCAATCTCACCTCACACGAACCATCTTGAAACCTTATGCAATTGCAGGTCAAATAGCAGTCTGATACCCCACAAAAAATATCAACAAGGGTTTAACAAGAAGGAAGCCTCAAACCTAGATTCACAAATCTAGATCTAGATCGCAACCTTTACTCTGATACCACTTGATACAAGGTAGGTTGGAAGAGGGGCCAAAGGCACACCCTAATGAAAACCTCCTTGAAGAGATCACACATGAAAGAAATTACACAAAAAGTCAAAGAGAATACAAAACATATCTTTAAATTTCATAAATTGATTGATACATGCCGGGTTGTAAGGCCTTCTCCAACATGTGAGGATTTATAAACTACCTTCCAACTCCTAAACAAAGATCTCTCACTAAAAACTCCTTGAACTCATCCAAAAAACTCCCTCCTAAAACTACAACCAACAACTACATATATACAAGAGGCTACCGAAACAAGTTGGCCTTTAGATCCATCATTAGTGGAAGGAATGACCATATCTAGGTCCACATGCTCCCCAATGATCAATACCAATGTTAACTCCATGACCATAATTAAATGCACAAGTCAGCCTTAACATGAAACCAAAACAAACAACTCGGTAAGAAAGGTTAACCAAGCACTAGGAAATAACTGACCAACTCAGTTAAAGAAGAAACCAAGCAACTACCAAGCCAACTTGATCAAAGAAGGAACCGAGAAACACAAAAAAATCAAACTTATTTTTTTTGTGACATAGGATTGCCAAGGACCCAAGATGCTCCTACATCATTAAAAGTAGGCATAGTAATAGGAAGGTACTATACAGATTCTATGATGTTCCAAGACCTTGAAAATATTCAAGAACTCTAAAAAGGGTGTCTGAATATCAAGTTTATTTTGGCACTTGTGTTGGAAGTTGGGGAGTTATAGGCTGGAAAGAGAGTTGAAAGACCTAATTAGGCCTAATTTGGGCTTGTAGCATTTTAGCCTAATTTTGATGAGATTGAATATTGAGTGAATATGTTTCAAAACTTAAGCAACCCAAATACTTTCAAGAATAGCTCAAAAGAAGACTTCTATCCAATTTGTAGTGAGTTTTCATTTTGGCAGTATGTGGCGATGGACATCAAGAAATGAGTCCATGCAAGGGGGCAATGAGATGGAGTTGTTTAGTTAAGTTCATAGAGAGGTCTAGGAGAGAGAGAGGTGATTGGAAATAATCCCTCACAGAATTAGGGTCTTGATTGGCCAAGAGAAGGACCTATAGGAAGTCCTAGGAGAATTAGGACTAAGCCTAAGGAACCTCCCTATCAAATAGGTATCATAGCTAGCAAAAGATTTGGGACAAGGCATATTGCATGTCAAAATTTTAAAGTGAATCAGTAGGAGAATCCACCATGGTAAAAAATGTTGAGTTGGCAAGAGAAGTGACAGAAAAAAGGGAGAAAAATAGACTCGAAGAAGTCTTAGACGCTATGAAAGACAAACTTGGGGAAGTTGCAGAAGTAGCTAACAAGATGAAGGAACAGTTAGAGATTGATGAAGATAAAGGTAAAGTAGTGGATGAGGATGATTAAATACTAGAGCTAGACCCACCATTGTAAGAAGAACCCATTATTAGAGTCATCAAGGCATTGGGTGGTAAGGAATCTGAGGGGATACCCATTGTTACTAGAAAAATGGATTTAGAATTGGTCATGGAATAGATTGAAGGTATGGAGAATCACTTCGAATGTGAAAATATCATAGAGGCACAAAAGATGAAGGTTTCCAAAGAAAGACTCAAGGGACCAGCCCTACCTTGTTGGAAATTCCTTCAAGAAGAGAGGAAAGAGAAGGAAAAAGACCAATAGATAATTGGAGTGATATGGTGATAGAAATTAAAGAGAATTACTTACCAAAAGATCATCAGATCCAACTACACAAGAAAAGGAAAATTATCAAATAGAAATAGATGGATGTTGCCTCTTATACCAAAGAATTTCAAAATGTATGTCTAAGATCAAAGGTACAAGAAGAGGAAAGTATTAGAGTGTCAAGATACCTAGGTTGGATAAGGAGTATCCAAGAAGAGATTAGTTTGTGGGACCCTAATATTATTAATAAATTCTTTCAATTGTCCCTTAAGGTGGAAGAGAAAAATAAAAAGGAGCACGACTCCAACCCTAGAGGTAGGGGAAGAGGAAGAGACTCTAGAGGGCACAGGGGTAGATATGGTGGTAGAAATGTTGAGTCAAGAATCCAAGGGGACTCCAAGATGGTTGAAAAAAGTAGTGAGCCAAGTGGAAGAGGTAACTATGGTAGGGGAAGAGGATTTCATGGAGGTGGAAGAGGAATATCAAGAAATTTTAGTACACGTTCACACTTTGCAAACCTGGAATGTTACAAATGTGGTGAGAAGAAGATAGCCTATGCACAAGAAGATGTGATGAGTGTAAAATCACTGAAGGTGAGTCTATATTTAGAGAATGGTGAGAACCTCACATTTAGGAGGGTCCTACTCAAAGAAATAGTCAAAGAAGAACCTAAGAAAAGAAGGGCTCTATTTAGGATCAAGTGTAAGATCCTTGGAAAAGTGTACAAAGTCATCATTGACTCTGGTACAATAGATAACATTATCTCAAAGGAGGCAGCTCAAAATTTGAAGCTTACTAGGATACGTCATACACATCCCTACAAGGTTACTTGGCTAAATAAGGGATAATTTTTTTTATTAAATGAACAAATGTGGGTTGACTTTGTGATTGGTGATTAACAAGATAAAATGCTATGTGACATATTTCCAATGGATACTTGCCACTTGATATTGGGAATACCATGGAAATATGACCAGGATGTAGTCTACCATGGGAAAAATAACATGTCCACCTTTAAGAAGAATGAGGTCACTTAAAAAATCCAATCACTTATAGAAGAAGGAGCTACAACCTCAGGGGATAGTAATTTTCTTTTGATGAATGGTAAGGAGTTCTTGCATGAAATCAAGGAAGAGGAATGATTTGGACTAGCTATAGTCATCAAACCCAAGGAGGAGACTAAGTCTCAACAAACCACTATACAAAAAGAAGTAAGGAAATTATTGGATTAGTTTAGTGACATCATTAGTGATGGGACACTAACTACTCTCCCTCCTTAAAGGGCAATCAACCACCAAATAGATTTCATACTAGGAGCATCTTTGCCCAATAAAGCAGCATATAAGATGACACCGGACTAGAACAATGAGATTTCAAGGAAGATTCAAGAGCTACTTGATCAAGGACTAATTAGGAAGAGCATCATTCTATGTTTTTTCCCAGTGGTCTTAGCACCAAAGAAAGGAGGTAAATGGATATTATCCACTGATTCTAGGGCAATAAATAGGATAACCATTAGGTATAGATTTCCCATTCTTAGAATAGATGACCTTATGGATTGTCTTGAGGGGTCTAGGTACTTCACTAAAATTGATCTTAAGAGTGGGTATCACCAAATTAGGATGAAAGAGATGGATGAATGGAAGTCATATTTTTTATCTACAGAGGGTCTTTATGAATGGTTGTTCATGCCCTTTGGGCTTACAAATGCACCTAGTACATTCATGAGATTAATGAATGAAGTCCTAGACTATTACATAGGAAGATTTGTGGTGTTATACCTAGATGGTATCCTCATCTTTAATAAGATCAAGGAGGAACACATGAAGCACCTATAAGTTTTCTTTTCAAGATTACATGAGGAGAAGATAGCCATTAACCTAGAAAAGAGTAAATTCTTAAAGCAAGAGTTAGTCTAACTAGGATTTTTAGTCTCCCAAGGTAGCTTAAAAATGGACCCAAGCAAAGTATAAGCCATTCTAATTTGGCCCACTCCTAAAATAGGGATAGAAGTGAGGAGCTTTCATGGGTTATACTTTTCTTGGTTTTATAGAAATTTCATAAGGGGATTTAGTGAGATATGTTCACCTCTACTTGATACAATAAAAGGAGGACTCAAAACCAAGTTTAGATGGACCAAGAAATCTCATGAAGGATTTGAGAAACTAAAACAAAGGATGGAAACACAACCCATACTAGTCCTACCCATCTTTGATAAGCTATTCATAGTGGAATGTGATGGAAGCAACGTAGTAATGGGAGAAGTCCTTAACCAAGAAGGAAGGTCGGTTGCATTTTTTAGTGAAAGGTTGAATGAATCTAAGTCAAGGTACTCTTCATATGAATTTAAAATCTATGCATTGATTCAAGATCTTAAGAAATTGAGGCACTACCTATTGCCTAAGGAGTTTATAGTTTATACAAATACCCAAGCACTAAGCTATATCAACACGAGAAAAGTTAAGTCATAGGCACATCAAATGGATGGAGTTTCTCCAAGCATACACCTTTACTATTAAGCACAAGAAATGTCTAACCAATAAGGTTGAAGATGCACTTAGTTGGAGGTTGCTGACTATCCAAGAGATTCAACTTCAAAGCATTGGCCTAGAAGGATTCAAGGATCTCTACATAGAAGATGAAGACTTCTTAAGGGAATATAGGGTATATGATTAATTTGAGAATCATTTTCATAGTGAATTTTCTGACTACACCTTGTGAAATGGCTTATTATTTAAGGGTAACAAGCTATGTGTACCTAAGGGATCAATGAGGGAAAACATTATACAAGAGAAACCCAATGGGAATCTTAGTTGACACTTTGGTTTAAATAAGGCATTGGACTTAGTGCAAAGGTTTTATTATTGGCCCAAGATGCCACGAGATGTTAGAAGGTATGTAAAGTAGTGTATAGTATGTCAAAAGGCTAAGGTAACATCTTCTAATGTAGGTTTATATTAGCCTTTACCAATTCCAACTAGACCATGGGAGTTTCTTATGGATTTTATATTAGGTCTACCATGGAAAGCTATTGGTTTTGATAGTGTCTTTATGGTGGTTGATAGATTTAGTAAGATGATCTACTTTATACCTTTCAAAACAACACATGATGCCAACTATATTTCTCATCTTTTATTCAAGGAAGTGGTAAGGATTCACGGCCTACCAATTAGCATTGTGTCAAACAGATATGTGAAGTTTATGGGGCACTTTTGGAAGACCCTATGGAAGAGATTGGGTATAAATATTGCTTTTGGTTCAGCTTATCATCCTCAAATAGATGACCAAACAAAGGTGATAAAAAAAATTCTTGGGAACCTCTTGAGATGTCTCACAAAGGAGTATGGAAAAATGTGGGACCAAGTGTTACCACAAGCTGAATTTTCTTACAATGGCAGTACAAATAGATCTACTAGTAAGAGTCCATTTGACGTAATATATGACATCCATCCAAGATGTGTGTGTGAATTTAGGGAGTTAGGTAACCATGGAGGAGTTAGAGGTCATGCAGATGAATTTTCTTAATCTATGCAAAAGTCCATGAATAGGTAAGAAGGACATTGGTAGAAGCCAATAAAAAACTTAAAGTTAGAGTGGATGAAAGAAGAAAGGAATTACAAGTTTAAGTTTGAGATTGGGTAATCGCACATCTCAACAAGGATAGACTCCAAAAATGCATCCCCATCAAGTTACACATGAGAAGGGTAGGACCTTGAAAAGTCCTAGCTAAGTATAGCCCCAATGCATACAAGATAGGCTTACCAAAGGAGCTGGCCATATCTATTATTTTGAATGTCCAAGATCTAATTAAATATAGGGGTCCTAATGTCAAAGAAGAGAAACACAACCATAATGTAACTACAAATGTAAGGGACCTTAAGTTTCCTGTACCATTGAAGCCTCAAGATGAGAGGATACTAGACTCAAGGGTCAAGAAAAAGGCAAGACATGGTGTCTAAATGGAACACCTCATCAAGTGGAAGAAACAACCTAAATCAAAGGCTACTTGGCTAGCAGAGAATAGTTTGAAAAATATTGGGATGGATTTAGATCTCCTAACCCCTAGTGATTCTTGACTTCTTGTTGCAGGGGGATAATGGTGCAGGAGCACCTAGGGTCTTTAGGCTACCCTAGTATAAAAATTTTGGCTTGTAGTGACCTTAGCCAAGTCACTTTCTAATAAGGACTATGAAGAGTCCAAAGTGCATGAGTGAAGTCTATCAAGCCATAGGAAGGTTGGTTGATAGTCAAGAAAGGTCTTCTCTAGGCTTAATTAGTCTTGGTTTTCTTTGTCTAGTTGCTACCTTAATATTCTATTTGGTCAAAGACTAGGTTGACTTTCCAAAATGAGGGAATAAAGAAGAAAAATAGTCTAAGAGAGTTTGATCCACCATTGAGGTCGTATAGGACTCATTGGAGTGACCTTATCAAGGTTGACAATAAAATTTGTCAAAGTTTTCATGACAATAATTATGTAATGATCCTCCAACCCTAACAAGTATTGGTTATGCTCACTGGATGTTAGAATGTGTTATATGTGATTTCATGGTTACTTTTATAAGGTAATGATCCTTCTTGAAATGGTTTCTTCCTAGTCACTATAACTTCATATTTTAACTTTGGGAGATAATAATATTGCATAGGTATGTTCTTTTATATCTTCCTATGAGTTAGTGATATTTTAGGACTTTAATGATAAAGGGATCACCTGTTAGACCTATATGCTTCTTTGTGAGATGCTCATTATAAATGTTTATGTGTATCTTAGGTTAACTGATTATAATCACTTAAAGGGTTAGTTTTGTTACCTACCCTAATGATGTTACTGGTTAAACATGACTAATGCATGGAGGGTTATCTGATTTGTTTATCCTAATTTGATAATGAGACTTTATGAGTACAATGCCTGATGGCTAAACTAGTTTTTGAAAGATAATAGATGATTTAAATTTACATGATTATGTTATGATGCATTCTTGTTGTACAATATGGAATAATTATTATTCTATAACTAACCATATTGATTTGTTTATGCTTTGTTGATATCACTATTTTGTGTTAGTGTAGGATGAGGGGAGGAAGTAGTAGTTACTCCTATAGGAGGTCCACATGATGTTGCACTCTCCCTCCTTATTTTCTATTGTTTGTTAATATGTACATATATACATGCTGGAATATCTAGCTGGTGTCACAGGATGCAGGTACCAGGCATCAACTCCACCTAGCTACACAGGTTTGAGCGTGCCTTGAAAATCCTTGAATCATTGTTGTGTGGAGATATTACCAAGATTACTCTCCAGATTGCCCTAGTTGGGGGATTTGAATGCAGTTTTTGATGTGGTCTTGTGATTTATGATTCGATGTTTTTCTGAGATTTATGTTGTGAGTAAGAATTATCCTTTTATATATCTATATTATTTATTCTATATCTATGTTATAATTGAATGTATGTTATATAGTTATGTGTATATGTGGGTGCACATGCATATACCCATGCATATATAAATAATATTATTTATAAGTTTTTTATTTCTTGTGTAAATGTTATTTTTTTGATTAAATAAAGTGTATTAAATAAAGTATATTAAATAAAATTAAATAATAATAATAATAATAAGATGTAATAAAGGAAGTTTTTTTTGTTAAAACTAGCTATCTAGGGGGGGTTGAACTCAAGACCTCCTAGAAGTTAGGCTAGTTGGATTCCAATTGTGCTATGCATTCTCCTTGAAGAAATATTTTCATTTATTCTTCTTGTTATAAGTTTCTTTGGAAGCTATTTTAATTAAATTTATTAAGAAACTTTGTTAAGTGTTTACGGGAATGTTGGTTTGATTTTTCCAACCAACTATGGAAGTTGGAGAAGTTGCTTCCTGAAAAAACTCCTCCAACCATATAGCTGGAGGTTAAATATTTTTGTTTTTAGGAGATTTGGGGATGAGAGTTTTTTGGAGAGATTTTTGATGTTGTCTGCAAATATTTTCAGGAAAAGTCATTTTGAGGTTTTCTGTGAGGTTGAGAATGTTCTCTAGTTTTTTGAGGAAAAGTGTGTGCATGGTTTTTTGAGGAAGATTGGTTGTCAGGGGAAATTTATCCAAGAGGCTCCCAACTTAGGGCTTGGAGATTTGTAGAGTGTGCTCTAGCCATTGGAAGGCGATTCTCTATAGTACCACAAGTAGGGTTTGAATTCAAGATGAATTCTCTATTCTCCCTATGTGTGTGTGTGTGTGTGTGTGTTTAATAATGTGTATGCTATGTTAGTGGATTTTTATATGATAGATATACTATGAGTTAAAAGAAAATTTAAATGCTATGTTTTCTGTGTGTTCATATTATGCATCCAGGCAGTAAATTTATGAATGGTTGTATATATTTTGTTGTAAAATATTTCCTAGAAGTTTAGGAATGATTTTGTTTATCTAGGATGGTGTCTTTTATTGTTAGTGAATGGTTTATGGAAGTTTAGGAAGAATTAGGAAAGGTTAGGAAGGTTAAGGGAAGGGTTGTAGTCATATTTCCCCATTTTGGCTTATGTAGGCTTTTATGTGATTTGTAGCTTTTATTTGATAATACCTATCTAAGGCTTAGGTTGTGGTGAGGATGATTTCTAGATGTGGTACTAAGGTCACTACATTAGATAGACCTCAGGGAACCTTTCTAAGGCACTCTCCACACCTAAAAATGTTAGTTTCGGGCATTTTTGGGAAGTTTAGAGTTCAGTTTTCATAGAGCATCTTATAGTGTCGTACGAATTTGTGCTCATACCTATAAAAAAATTGGTCAAATTTTGTATGAGAATCATTGGAATGTCGTATGGGTATTCATACAATGTCATTTGGGGGGTTTTGTGGGTTTTAGAGGCTCAAATTTGATAGTTTTTGGACTCATGACCTCTATAACTTGTTCCTTATGATTGGGTTGAAATTTGTATCACCTATGTATGTTCAGTACTTTTTTTTTTAGGTTATATGATTTTTTTGCACTTGGCATATACTTGAGTTCATTTTATGAGGCTAGGACTTGTCTTGGTGGCCTGTGTGCACAGGAGGGTTCCCTAGACCTATAAATAAGCCATGGAATGATAAGCTTATTTAAGTGGAAAGTTCTATGTTTTATTTTATGATGTCTTGTGGTACAAATCCTTTCTATGGTTCCTGTTATGTACATGGTTAAGGTTAGGACTCATCCTAAGGGCCTAAGTACACAGAAAAGTTTCCTAAACCTATGAATTAGGACATGGAAGTCTTATCTTGTATCTTTGGCTTGTGATGGGGTAAGGGAATAGGAACCCTAGGTGAGTGGCCCACCATAGGTGATGGAACTTTAAAAATTAACCTGGGAATGGGGATTCCAAAGATAATGAAAGAAAATATAATAAGGCCACATAGACCCGATTAGAGTACTGGGACTAGGGATAACTTCTAGGGAGGATCCCTACTCATAAAGGGTCTACCAAGATTACATGGTTGCTAGGGATAATCCCAATACATAGGTTGTGTGATGACACTCACTTAGGTGGTATCCTAGAACCTTGACCTCTGTGTTATAGTATGATGATATTTTATGTGCTTTACTTTTTTTCTTTTTTCTTTTTGGTTAATTATGTTTTGAGACTTAGAATGACTCAAGGTCTTGAGATTACCTTGGTTCTATCTCCTAGCATAGGGGGTGGAACTTTACTAGTTTTACATGGTTGGGTGGAAAAAGTATTTCAAGGTATTCTTCATGGTTCATTTCATGGCTTGTCCATTCTGAGTTGTTCAGTGGTGAAGTTTTTTGTTCATGTATCATGTATCTCTATCTTTTGTAATCAAGGTGTAAAGATGTATTGTAAGCCCTCGAGTAAACTTGGAGTAATTATCTCTCCGTTTTCCTTCGGGCCATGTGTTGTAATTTTAATTATAATTGGAAATAATAAGAAAGAAATTAATGTATATGGGAAGGGTAGTTTTAAGAGTTTCAAAAGGGGGTTGAATATTGCTAAATAAATTATGGATTATATTTAAGTAATTCCTACCTTATCTCTCTTGTGAGTTTTTAAATGAAATTGAAAGTAATGATTCTATGAAAGTTTTTGTAATGCAATAGATGAAAAATTCTAAAAGTAAACTTGTTTGATATGTGGATTGGTAAAAAGATATGCTAAGGTTTGAATGGTATCTCTAGGTGAAAATAATAAGGGAAATGAAACATACAATGTTATTGAAAGTAGTAATGAGATGTAATTTCTTTCTATAGTTCTATGCACATGATTTAAGGTTACTTAAATTAGGTTTGAATCTCAATCATTAACTAGATGTTTATAATGTCATAGATGATTATTAGTGGTAGTTAGACTTGTGACAAATATGATTCAGTAAATGGTTATGTCAGTTAGTAATAGATGCTTAATTACCTTAATTTCTTTCTATTATGGTATTTGATGTTGGATACAATTGTCTGAAGGAGATTGTTGGATTAATTGTGCATTGTCTTTGATGTCACACAAATGTAATATCAATTATCAAGCTTAGTCAGTTAGCAAAGTAGTTCCCAGCATTTACTGAGCTCAGTCAGTCTGTAGGCAGTTTACAGTATCTACTGAGATATTTTGGGCGTCAAAAAAAAGTATGCTAGAAAATAGTGTTAACTGAGCTTCCATGGTTATCAAAGGAAAGTTAGTGTTTACCAAGTTCACTCGGTCTCCAAAGGATGTTGTAGAATTTTCAATGCTTACCAATTTCTCTCAGTCACCAAAGGAAATCTCTTCAGATTAGTGTTTACCGAGCAAGGTCAGCCTAGTGAAGGATTTTGTTATTTTGAGAAATAAAGTTTCTTTATTCCAACTGACTGTTGTAATGATTAGTAATGTTATTAGTGCTGACTTGACAATCTGAATGGACAATCCGAATGGTATATATAGAAGGTCAAGTTGTGAATTAAAAAGTGTGCAAGTAAAAAGAAGGAAAGTATGAGCAAATTTTGAAGGATGATTAGATATCCTTGAAGAGCAGCAGAGATATATTTGATCAGGAAGGATCTAGTGAAGCAGAACAAAGATATGTAATCAGCAATTCAGTTGCATCATTATTCTAGTCACTTCATTGTTACTTTCTTACCATTGTAGCAGTGATTTCAAAATCTCCTAACTGAATTGGTTTAACAGCCATTTTGTAAATCCTCTAACAAGGTGATAGTTTTATTGAATTATTTCAAGACCTCTTACAAGGCCACTCCTAATAGGGTGATTAAATCCTCTAACAAGGTCACACCTAATAGTGTGTTTTGTAACCTTTAACCGGGTTGGCTCCTAACAGGGCTCACTTCAGAAGAGTGAAAAATAGTAACTAGTTACATTGGTGGTTTTTCCCATATTGGGTTTCCATGTTAAATTTGGTGTCTCTTGTGTTCATGATATTTTCTTTGTTCATGTATGTTAATCACTAATGAATGCTTAAGAATAGTTATAATTAATACTCACTGCAATAATTGAGTTTTTAGTATAACAATAGTAAATGATTTAATAAAACATCTAAGGGATATGTGGTAATATTTTTGTGGTAACTGACTCACCCCCCCCCCCCTCTTAGTTACTCCATCTATATTTCCAACAATTGGTATCAGAGCTTTTGGTGCTTGTAGGAAGGGTTTCAAGGACCTAAGCTAAAGATCAGGATGTCTTACAAGAGAGAAATTCCAAGGCTTAACAGAGATAACTTTTCAGCATGGCAAGGTCTCATGAGACTTCATCTGGCTTCCATTGGTGATTCAGGATGCAAATATATTTATCAAGAATATATAGTTCCTATTGGCACATTAACTATTGAAGACATTGCAGAGAAAAATAACCATAACACCATGATGATAGACATTGCATCAGCTCTTAGCTATGAAGAATTTGATGAGATCAAAGAATGCACAACTACTTATGAAATGTGGAACAAGTTGAAGAAAATTATGGTGCCCAAACAAGCAAAGCAAAGATGAGAAGAAAGGTCACAAGTACAATGACAAGAAGAATTTCAATTCATTCAAGGATAAAGGTAAGAAAACATGTTTTTTGGCTAAGGATTCTGATGATAGTGAAGAAGAAATTGTCTTCATTGTTGTAAAAGATGAATCTGATGATGATGAAGATGAGATGGCACTTATCTCTCATATAAGAAAAAATGATACATGGATTATAGACAGTGGATACTCACATCATATGACTGGTGATAGAAAAAAGTTTGAACACCTTGAGGACTATGATGGTGGTAATGTAAGGTTTGGAAACAATGAACCTTGTTGTATAAAAGGAAGAGGATGAATTTCATTAACCAAAGAACTTATATGTGATAATGCATATTGGGTTGAAGGACTAAAGCATAATCTTCTAAGTGTAGCACAACTAATCAACATTGGATTCAAGGTTGAATTCATGAATGGAAAAGCAAGACTGCTAGATGACAAAGGAAAATTGATTGGTTCAGGTAAACAAACCAAAGGTAACCTATTTTATCTTGATCTTGGTGAATTCTCATGTTTTATTTCTCAAATTGAAGAAATTTGTTTATGGCACAAAAGGTTATGTCATGTAAATTTTGATAATATGGTGAAAATAAGCAAATTCAAGAAAGTAAGAGGTATTCCTACTTTGAAGAAACCTGATGTTGGTCCATGCAAGAATTGTTAGATTGGTAAAATGGGAAAGACTAGCTTTAAAAGTAAAAACTATCAGTCTGAAGATATTTTGGATATTGTGCATATTGACTTATGTGGACCTATTGGAATTGAAAGCTATACTAGAGAAAAATTCTTTATTCTCTTTGTTGATGATTACTCTAGAATGATGACTGTTATGTATTTAAGAGAAAAATCAAAAGCATTTGAGAAATTCAAATGGTATTTGGAAAGATTAGAAAAGGAAATAGGGAAAAGAATGAAGTGCTTAAGATCAGACAGAGGTGGTGAATTCATCTCCCATGAATTCAATAATTTCTGCATTGAAAGAGGAATCAAAAGATAGGTATCAGCCCCAAGAACTCCTAAGTAGAATGGAATAGATGAAAGAAGGGACAGATCAATCATGGATTGTGCAAGGACTCTAATGATTGAAAAGAACATTTCTATGAAATATTCGAAGGAAGCTATTAGCATTGCAGTTCATACCTTGAACCGAGTATAGTTGAGGAAAGACACATTCAAAACTCCTTATGAGTTATGGTATGGCTATAAACCCAATGTAAGTTACCTGAAAGTATTTGGTAGTAAATGTTACATCTTAAAAGAATCTAGAAGAGGAAAATTTGATGTAAAAAGTGATGAAGGAATATTTTTGGGATATTCTTGCAAAAGTAAAGCATATAGATGTCTGAATTTGTCTACTCAGAAAATCATAGAAAGTGCACATGTGAAAGTTGATGAGTTTGTAGAAAAGACTGAAGAAGAAAGAAAAAAGGAACTAGAGGATTACAAAATATTTGTTTACATTGAACCTAATACATTGCCAGACACATCTTTCAATAAGGAAATTGCATCTACAGAGCCCAGTACAGTAACTGAGTCACAAGAAGAAGTTCAAACTGAGTCACAAGAAACTGAGTCTCAGCTTGAAGCTACCATGCAAATATCTATCGAGCCCGAGCAAACTGAACCTGAAGATGAAATTCAAGAAAATGACAATATACTGTACTGGCCAAGTATGTCAGGAAGCATCATACACCAGATCAAATTATTGGAAACAAATCAGATGGTACTATGACAAGAAGTAAATTGAAAGGTACATGTTTACTTGCTGATTTTGAACCTAGAAATGTTAAAAATGCATTGGAAAATGAAAGTTGGATTGAGGCTATGAATGAAGAATTAGAACAAATAGAGAAAAAAAAGACATGGACTCTTGTACCTAGGCCTAAAGACAAAAATGTAATTGGAATGAAATGGGTATTCAGAAACAAGTTGAATGAAGATGGTCAAGTATCTAGAAACAAAGCTAGATTAGTGTGTAAAGGGTATTCTCAAGAAGAAGGTATAGATTATGGAGAGACTTTTTCTCCTATTGCAAGATTAGAAGGTGTAAGAACTCTACTTGCATATGTAGCACATAAAGGATTTAAGGTATATCAGATGGATGCAAAATCTACATTTCTCAATTGTATTCTTGATGAAGAAGTCTACATTGAGCAACTTGAAGGTTTTGTTGATCCAGACAAAAAGGATATGTTCTGCAAGTTACACAAAGCACTGTATGGTCTGAAACAAGCCCCTAGAGCATGGTATGAAAGATTACATAACTATCTTATTCAGATTGGTTTCAAAAGAGCTAATGATAACAATAGTTTATACATCAAAGAAGGACCGGATAATAGAATTGTTTTGGCATAAATATTTGTGGATGATACTATGTTTACAGGTAATGATGATCAGTGCAAAGAATTTTTAGAGCAAATGAACAAAGAATTTGAAATGTCTATGTTTGGTCAGATAAAGTTTTTTGTTGGTCTTCAAATTTAGTAGAGCAAGAATGGTATCTACATTACTCAGTCTAAATACATCGAGGAGATACTTAAGAAGTTTGGTATGGAAGATGAAAAACTAGTTGGTACCCCCATGTGTAATGGACTAAAGCTTACAAAAGATGATGATTCAAAAGAAGTAGATCGGACCTTATACAGATCATTGATTGGAAAATTACAGTATGTAGTTCATACAAGGCTTGATATTGCCTTAGTAGTTGGTATAGTAGCAAGATTCTTAGCAAAACTTAGAGAAAATCATATGATGGCAATCAAAAGAATCTTGAGATACTTGAAAGGAACTGAAGATTATGGCTTGTGGTATAAATTTGGAGGCAATTTGGACTTAAAAGTGTTTACTGATGCTGATTGGGAAGGAAACATTGATGATAGAAAGAGTACAAGTGGTGGAGCATTCTTTCTTGGCAAGAGGTTGGTATCTTGGACTAGTAAAAAGAAAAATTACACATCCCAATCCACAGCAGAACCAGAATATGTTGCTGTAGTAGTAAACTGCTCTAATATTGCTTGGTTTAAATAGTTATTGGAAGGCATGAAGGTTGAGATCAAAGAACCAACTGTTATATTTTGTGATAATATAAGTGCAATAAATATTTTAAAGAATCCAGTAATGCATTCCAAAACCAAGCACATTGCTATAAAATATGACTTTGTCAGAGAATTGGTGCAGGACAAGGAAATTAGATTAGAATATATTCATACAAAAGAACAAATTGCAGATATATTCACCAAGCCACTACCTAAGGATGCATTCTTGCATCTAAGAGGTAAGTTAGGGGTCATTCCCCTATCCGAGGCTCACTAAATGAAGTTTTAGTGATCCATCAACCAGAGCATATTGAAGATCAGTCAGTTGATGCAGCTTAGTCAAGGAATCATTGCATATGAATTAGTACTCAAGGTACATTGCTATTCACCTAGTATGTGTTGTCTTTGGCATTTGTTGTGAAAGAGGGAGAGTTTGCTGTCATATTTCAAGAAATTTCTTAAGATTTCTAAGAGGGAGAGTTTTCTTGGAGAGTTTTCAGTCAAAAAGAGAAGTTTTCTGATAGAGGGAGTTCTCATAGATGAGAATTAGAATGAAGCTAAGGATATGTTCCTTAATCTATGTTTTCTATGAAATTTCATTGTGCTATGACATGTTGTGTTGCCATCAATGCCAAAGAGGGAGATTGTTTGATTAATTGTGTGTTGTCTTTGATGTCACACAAATGTCATATCAATTATCAAGCTCAGTCAGTTAGAAAAGTAGTTCCCAGCATTTACCGAGCTCAGTTAGTTTCCAGGTGGTTTTTAGTATCTACCGAGATATTTTGGGCGTCAAAGAAAAGTATGGCAGAAAACAATGTTAATCAAGCTTCCATGGTTATCAAAGGAAAGTTAGTGTTTATCGAGTTCACTCGATCTCCAAAGGACATTGTAGAATTTGCAATGCTTACCGAGTTCTCTCGGTCACCAAAGGAAATCTCTTCAGATTAGTGTTTACCAAGCAAGGTCTGCCTAATGAAGGATTTTGTTATTTTGAGAAATAAAGTTTGCTTATTCCAGCCGACTGTTGTAATGATAAGTAATGTTATTAGTGGTGACTTGACAATCTGAATGGACAATTCGAATGGTATATATAGAAGGTCAAGTTGTGAATTAAAAAGTGTGTGCAAGTAAAAAGAAGGAAAGTGTGTGCAAATTTTTAAGGATGATTAGATATCCTTGAAGAGCAGCAGAGATATATTTGATTAGGAAGGATCTAGTGAAGTAGAATAGAGATCTATAATCAGCAATTTAGTTGCATCATTATTCAGGTCACTTCATTGTTACTTTCTTACCATTGTAGTAGTGATTTCAAAATCTCCTAACTGAGTTGTTTTAACAGCCATTTTGTAAATCCTCTAACAAGGTGACAGTTCTATTGAATTGTTTCAAGACCTCTTACAAGGCCACTCCTAATAGGGTGATTAAATCCTCTAACAAGGTCACACCTAACAGTGTGTTTTGTAACCTTTAACTAGGTTGGCTCCTAATAGGGCTCACTTCAGAAGAGTCAAAAACAATAACTAGTTACATTGGTGGTTTTTCCCATATTGGGTTTCCACGTTAAATCTGGTGTCTCTTGTGTTCATGATATTTTCTTTATTCATGTATGTTAATCACTGATGAATGCTTAAGAATAGTTATAATTAATACTCACTGCAATAACCAAGTTTTTAGTATAACAGCTAGTAAATGATTTAATAAAACATCTAAGGGATCTATGGTAATATTTTTGTGGTAACTAATTCACCCCCCCTCTCAGTTACTCCATCTATATTTCCAACAATTTGAAATGGAAAATAGGAATTAAGGATTTCAAATGAAAATCTTATTTAAGTTTTTATATTGCAATTTTTTTGTGCCTAGATAAGGTTAAGGAATAAACAAATGAAAGAGGAAAGGATAAATGTACTTGGTTGATCAGATAAGTGATTTATGTCTATGGCATTTCTAAAAGTGAATGTTGTGTAAGTTTGGTAAAGAAAATGAATTCATTAAGGGAACCTTAAGGAATGTACTTGTGAATGGTAATGATGATATGTTAGAATGTGAGAAAAAAAATTGTTAGTTGTAATTTTAGGTCAAAGACCTGATTCCTTATGGGTTCCTTGGCATAGACACTACAAATTGTCAAAATGCCTCTTGAAGGCTAAAAGTAGTTAGGGATCCATTTTGACAGTTTTTCCAAGTCCCCCTAACCTAATTAAGTGTTTTTTTGACCAGAGATGAGGGTTGGCAAGTTTTGTAACTTTTGCTTTTTGAATTGGATTTACTGGTGTGCTCTATAAAATAGGAATAGTGCTAAGATTTTGATTATCCTTATGATATGGATTGATCTAATCCTAGTGTTTGCATGTGTGATTAGTCTTTTTCTTTTAGTTTGATTTGTGTGTACATTTTTAGGATTAGGCTTGTTTTGTTTTTCTTTCTTTAAAGATTTCATCTAGGACTAGTCTACTGGTCTAACCAAGGTTGAGAGCCTCAAAATGGCTGTAACATGAAAACCACTCAAGGGAACTAGACGAACCTATGGAATATGCTAGAGAAATGTATATATGTTTTAAATATGAATTTTTGTGGTCATTTGTGTAGAGGAGCTAATTTTTCTATCAAGCCCTAGGCGAGCCATAGTGTACCAGCTTAAGAAGCTTGACTATTGCAAGTAATGGATAGAAGGCTTTAGGGATTGAATGACTCAATCCAAGGGTGAAGGAGTGAAGAAAAAGGTCTAAAGCCTCTATCCTAAGAAGGAGAGGTGATGAATAATCTGTTAAAGCAAGAAAGATCCATTTCTCTACTATGATCCATTGATAAGAAATTAGGCCTTAAAAGTAGGCATGGTATAAATAGGAAGGTACTGTATGGATTCCATGAGGTTCCAAGACCTTGAAAATATTCAAGAACTCTAAAAAGGGTGTTTGAATATCAAGTTTATTTTGGCACTTGTGTGGGAATTTGGGGAGTTATAGTCTGGAAGTAGAGTTGAAAGACCTAATTAGGCCTAATTGGGGCTTGTGGCCTTATTTCCTAAATTTGATGAGATCTACTATTGAGAGATTAAGTTTGAATACTTAAGCAACCCAAAAACTTTCAATAATAGCTCAAAAGAAGAATTCTATCCAATTTGTAGTGATTTTTTAGTTTGGTAGAATGTGGTGATGGACATGAAGAAATAAGTCCACACAAGGGGGCAATGAGATGAAGTTGTGCAGTTAAGTCGGTAGAGAGGTCTAGGAGAGAGAGAGAGAGGTGATTGGAAATAATCCCTCAAAGAAGTAGGGTCTTAGATATGCCTAACTAGGCCAAGAGAAGGACATAGAGGAAGTCCTAGGATAATTAGGACTAACCCTAAGGGACCTCCCTATCAAAAACCTATTGGTTTTGAGTCTCCTTTTTTGTCCACATCCTCTACTTTATCATCTAACACTTCTTCTATATCTACCTTTAAACATGAACCAATTTTTTGTAACCTTCTTTGTGCTAAGGTGATTACTAGAACTTAATAGAAAAAGAAGTAGATTCAAAGTCTTAGGAATCTTCCTTTCTACGTCTATCATTGATATCATAATCACTCTACTAATGAATGTCAAGATTTACATTGCAAAATTTAAAAACTCATTGATAGTAACTATTTCCCTATTTTTCCTGTGCATGCAAATTTGGCTAATATCTATCCTCGGGTCCCTATTTTAACCCTGCCAAGCACTCTGCAAAATTTCATGGCTTCTTTGCAAACCCTCTAGCCTCTGCAATCCTTTAAACTCCCTGGTTTGTAGGTAAAAAATTCATAAAACTAGCTGTTGGACCCTTAAAACCCTAAAAACCCTAAGGCCCTGTTCTAATTTGTAGTTTACTTTATCACCCACTTAAGTCCCTTCATTTTGCATGTGCATTTTAAAATCCTTTAGTTTCCAAATCTCCAATTCCCAGTGGTTAAACCCTTAACACTTTGTGATTTGGTGAGCAGTTACCATTTCAATTTGCGGTCTTGGTTCAGCGGCCAAATCAAGATTTTAGATCTGTGGTTGTCACATGATCTCATGGCCTTGAAAGATTCCATGAGATCTTGTGATGATTGTCGATCTTCCTTTTCCTCTAGCATAGTATCTTGTTCATGGGACCGGTGCCACCTCATCCAAGGGGGCGACATTTGATTGGTGGTGATGTGTAGATAGGTCAGCAGGGGCCCAGGGGGTTGCCTTTCCTTTCAATCCAACAATGGTCGCATGATCGCAAGGGCCCAGAATATTCCTTGTGATCATGTGACAAGGGTTGATCCTACTTTATCTTTGGGCTCTATCAAGTGGGTCCTTGGTTTCTGACATGCTCGTTAATTATTGGTTGGCCAGACGATAGCTGGAATGTGTCAGTGGGACTGTATTAGAAGGTCTATGGATGTGTCAGAAAGGCCAAGATCTACTATGGCTGCATGATCTCATAGAATCTTCTGACCCTACGAGATCATGTGACAACCATCCGAAGAGAATCTCTAGGTCATGGGTCTGATGTGCTACCTGGCACTGATGTGCTAGCATGTGATTGGCTGCCATATGATGACATAGACTCATCTATTAGTCTGATGTGTCATGGGGTGCTAGTTCTAACTAGATCTACAGCTGGCACATGATTAGAAGGAATATTCAAGGCACATGAGATCATGCACCTACCGTTAGATTAGAATCTAGTTCTCTGTGGGTCTGATGTCAGAGAGGTACTGAGATGTATGCCTACAAAGTAGTCAGGGCAAATGAAAGATTACCAAGTGGTAGATGGGCCTAGGGTTAGCAGAGGTTCCATGAATTAGTGACTAGGGGTTCTCTCTTGTTCATTGGACTTAACCAGGGTTAGCCGAATGACTTATAAATTTAGCGACAGCTTTGTTCATGTAGTTGCTTGACTAGACTAGGGTTATGCGAAGTTCTTCATGACTTAGAGACAAGTCTTTAGTCGCGTAGTTGTTGAATGACTTAAGAAGGAAAAGCTCAAGGTGGGGCCAAAATGATAGGTGTGCTGACATGCTTGATTCTCACTGGCCGTTGACTTCCACGGTGGCTTTGACTTGTCAAAGATGGGTTTTCAGGCTGATTTCAAGTGCATCGTAGCCGTTCATCTACTGGGAAGGGTTTCTCATTGACAGTTACATTTTAAAATTTGCTACTAGCTATTATGATTTGAATTTGAATATATCTATGAGGGTTTTTCTATTCTTCTGCTCTTTCAGCCATGCATGACGTCAAGTAGCTCAGGAAATAAAGTCTCAGGATGGTTTTGGTCATGAAGATGATAGAAGTGACTGTTGCCTGCCATTGCAGGGTCCTTTGCCACATTTTCATGATAAGGGGTGCAAGAAAGAGTTGGTGCCACCTTTCAAATAGTACCTCTCCCAGGGAAATACAATCAGATTTGGAGCCTTCATGGCTTAGTGGAGTTGCAGGTGGGTTGGTAAGTCAAGGTTGTTGTGTCTACAGGCATGTTCAGTTTAGAAGGATCAACACACAAGAAAGATATGATTTGATCACCAGTGTTCTCAGAGATTTTCATAATAGGTGATCAATACCCTAGGGTTTGATACCATTGTTTAATTTTGTAACCCTAGTTAGGTTTTGACTCTTGCCTGCATGCAAGAGGGGATGCATATATTGTATTTTTAGAGCTTTTGAGCTCAGAGCTGGACAATTGTAGAAGAAATTCATCTTTTCTTAAAGGTCATCTGTGGTATCATTCCTACCCTCTAGCTTATACAGTTGTAAATGTTTCATTGATAATTAAAATATTGCAGAGGTATTTTGTGACAATTCTTCATGTCCCTATACTTCCTTTTTATGATTATCTCTTAGTGAATTGAAGTGTATGATGTTTTTAGTGATATTCTAGGGTTCCTGATCCCTCTCTCTTTCTGCAACTATTATGTGTTATTGTGGATGATTGGATGTGAATTCTTTTGTGGGTATACCTCAAGCCCCTAACAATCTTGTCTCATTCCTATGCCAAGTTGTAGAAGTGAGTGTCTATTTGCAGGTCATAGGTTGTGTCTTCTGTTCAGGCCCTCTTATGAAAAACTTATGCAAGCCTATTTAGTGAGTTGTGATCTCCTATACCTGAGTTGTTCATTAGTTTCATCCTCTATACTGAGATCCAAACCCCAATTTTGGTGTAACACCTAGTAGGTAGGTTTCTTTCAAGTCATTTCCCTTTCAAGCATTCCTTCAATCCCTTTCCCTCAAAAGATTTACTTTCAATGTCAAGAAGCAAATTAAGGTGATTATCTAAGAGGAACTGGCCTAGAACCTAGAGGTCTCATCTTAGTTAGCATAGGTCCCACAACCTGGAGATGATTCCCATGTTATACTAGGTTATCAAGACCAATAGAGCTTGAAACATGGGTGCAAACTTAGTGTATAACAATTTGGGCACGCCCGGTGGGACTACACAAGAAGTTCATTGTTTGAAGATTATGTCATCTCTGATATATAGGTTGCATAATACAAACCTTTAGATGTTGTCCTATCAAGTATATCTGGTGACTCCACTAATTTCAAAGATCCAGGCTAACCTTGTTTAAAGTTTATGAGAAAGATTGAGACTAGGAGCTCAAAGCCCCCTAAATTTGCAGAGTTACCCTCAAGAAGAAGTCACAAAGGCAGGTCAACTCAAAGAACATCCCCTACAAGGAGATTTCAATCAACACCTCCTGATACTTTAGAAAGGAGACCTTTTCCCTTTCATTCTAGAAGAAGAGGTAGATCTCTAACCAGAGATCTAGAAGAAGATTCAAGTCTAGTAGCAAATATAGCTCATATAGTTTTCAATCTTCAGATTCCAACTCCTACAATGGCTAGGTAGTTTGCCTTTGCACCATTCAACCAAGGAAGTCCCTTGGTATTTTCCCAACATCATGATGTGCCCTTGGTGGCACTAAAGAGTATACTTGATTTCACAAGTGAAGGGTAGACAACTACTTTTGAGCACATAACAGATGTGACCACCATCTGCAGCATACACAACATAACTCAAGAGGATGTGGCCACCAAATTATTAGCAGCCTCTCTAAAAGATAAGGCTCTTGAATGGTTTAGAACTTTAACCGTTGGTTCTATTACTTCATGGGATGAGTTAGAGGATGCATTAAGTAAACATTTTGAGGATAAATTAGATAACTTGTCTCTGGTAGAGTAGTTGACAACCATTTAGAGAGACCCTCAAGAACAGATGATAGATTACAATAGTAGATTCCTCAAAACATGGAATAGAATTCCAGTCTTTGTGAGACCATCAGCCGACCATGCTTTCCTTTACTACTTGTAAAGTCTAAATGGTCAAATTTCTATCATGATCCAGTCCATGGGTGGTACTTCTTTACCCCAAGCCTTTGACATAGTTGTTAGGGATGAAAATTATCTAATCCAAGTAGGCATGATTGCTAGAAGGCCAAAAATGCCCATTTTTCCTACCCTTCAACCTATTGCACCTACACAAGTACCCCCATTTACCCCTATTCCTACCATACTAGCACCTTAGGCTAGTACTAGTGGTCAGGAGCTAATAGCTAGTTTCTCTCAAGAGTTACAAGAGATAAAGAATAGTCAAGAAAGAAGTAAGCAAGAAATGACAAATTTATTGCAGACCTTGACTAAAGAAGTAACAAATTTGAAGAAACAAGGTCAAGGAATTAGACCACCATTTTAGTCATAAGGCTAAGGTCCTAATCAGCAATACTAGAATCAAGGACAACCTTATCAACAAAATAGGCCACCATACCAAGGAGGCTATCAAGGACAAAGACAAAGATTTAATCAAAGACCATTCCAACCATATAATCCTACACCTCTAAATTCTACAAATCCAGTGAGGGATATGGTTCCTAGTCAAAACAATATGGCTATGCATAATGAATGGTGCTTTCCTTGTAATCAGCCTCATAATCAGGCTACATGTTCAAATGGATGGATGAACCAAGCTCTAATGGTTTAGAATGCCTCACAAGCTCAATTAGAGGCTTCATCCAGTGGGTCAATTCCTCAACAAGAATCACAAGAGAATGAGACTACTCTCTTTAATTGGGAGCAACCAGAATTCAATGGAGTCAATGATGAAGTTTCTTTTGTTGCCTATACAAGAGCAAAGAGAAGAGCTCAAGACATGGAGTGAGTAGATTCTAGTGCCAAAGCTACTACATCAGCAAAACCAATGCAACAAGCTACTCCCATCACACCTAAGGAGGTTCCTATGATTACAAACAAAGGAGGCCAACAGTCCAAAGAAGTGGACCCCACCATAGTAAAGGCACAAAAAAGAATACACACTATGACACATTTCAATATCATAGACAACATGAAGAAGGTCAACATTACCATGTCCATGTGGGACTCTTTGGCTCTTCCAGGACATACTAAAATTTTGAAGAAGGCCATGAGTGAAGTAGCAACTCCTCAACCTGCAAAGCCAGTGTTAGTTAACACTGATCAAGAAAAGGAGGCTCCAAGTAGCAACTCCAAAGGCAATGCCACACAAGGTAGGAACTCAAAGACACCTCTTTTTTATGTATCTCTAATTATTGGAAAATCTTTAGTGCATAATTGTATGGTGGATAGTGGAGTTACTAGCACTGTAATGCCCAAGAAGGTAGCTAACCAATTAGGACTAAAATATGAGCCCTTCCAAAAGAAGGTTACCCAACTTGATGGATCCTTAGTCAAGACTATAGGTGTGGCCAAGGATACCAGTCTAATCTTACATGCTAGTCCTAATTTTTCCATCCTTCTAGATATATACATCATAGATCTCCCTTTATTATTTTCTATATGTCTTTCAAGGGAGTTCATAGCTAAGATAGGAGGCTACCTATCTTTTGATTGGTCTCACATGCTATTTCATACAAGTTATGGGACCAAGGTCACCATTAAGTCAGAACCATTAGCAACACACCATATAGAACCATATGTGTCCAATACCATCAATGTAAACTACCCCATATTTGATGACAGTGACTTCCAAACCATTAGCGAAGCAAGCACAAAGATAGAGAGTATCCTTGATATTATTCTATATGAAAGAGCTTTAGAGGCCCAAGAAAATCTAATCTGGGATTTTGGTTTGGGAAGTTATTTGATACAAGAAAGTGGATCCATAGAGCCAACCCTTTTCAAGGAGGACACTAATTCAGAGGATCAGAATAATCAAATTTGGGAACTTTTCTTTGATGGAGCTAGAAGTAGACATGGTTCTAGTGGTGGTGCTATGTTAGTGTCCCCAAAAGGAGAAAGGTATTATACTACCTTTAGATTCAATTTCTCCTGCACTAGCAACATTGAAGAGTATGAAAGTCTAGTCAATGGACTAGAATGGGCTAGAAAAAGAGGGCTTAAGGCTTTAAAAGTTTATGGTGACAGTGAGTTAGTTGTCAACCAAGTAAGAGGGATAAGTGCAACCAAGAATGACACCTTGAGAGCATACAAACATAGATTTTGGGATGCAATTGAAGATTTCCATGCTTTCAATATTGTTGCTATCCCTAGGAAGCTAAACCAAAATGCAGATAGGTTAGCTACTATTGGATCTCAATATGACATTCCCAATAGCATTTCAAAAGAGGTAGATCAACAACATATCAAAGTGATTGTCAGACCATCTATTCCTGATAATCATGTCAATTGGTATGTGTTTGACAATGATGAACAAATTCTGCAATTCTTGTTTGAAGAAGATATTTTTTCAAAGCATAATCAAGATAGGCTATCACAAAACTATGGTGATAAAGTGATACAACTGAAGTCCAATAAGATACCTATAGGTCTTGCCACCTTAGAGACTATCTTCAACAAGGATGGTGAAATTAAGAAGAACAAAGCTGGCCTAGTAGTCCAATAGGAACATTGTGTTGAATTAGAGTTGGAGCCTGGTAAGAGCTTACAATTTGGAAAAGTGAACACTAAATTGGAAAAGCAAGCTTATACCCAATTGTTCAAAGAATTTAGTGATGTTTTTACATTTCAATATGAAGACCTTAAAGGTTTTGATCCAGCCCTTGCTCAGCACACTATTGAATTAGAGCCTAATGCTAAACTAGTGAGGCAAAAGCAAAGACCTATTAATCCCAAGCTTGAGCCACACATGCATAAAGAAGTACTCAAATTGATAGAAAGTGGTATCATCTACCCCATTAAGCATACTAATTGGCTTTCCAACCTTGTTCCTATCAGGAAGAAGAATGGGGAACTGAGGTTATGTGTTGACTTTAGGGATCTTAACAAGGCCTCATTAAAAGACCGCCATCCATTACCCTCAATGGAACAAATTCTACAAAGTGTCTCTAGATCCAAGAGATTTTCATTATTGAATGGCTACTTATGATACAATCAGATCTTAGTGAATAAAGAGGATTAATATAAGACTGCATTTACAACCAAGTGGGGAACCATGGCTTATCAAAAGATGCCCTTTGGTTTGTCAAATGCAGGTGTTACATTTCAAAAGGAAATGGATATGGCCTTTAAAAGTCTCATGTACAAGTTTGTGTTGGTCTACTTAGATGACATAACTATCTATTTAAAGCATGCAGTAGATCACATCAAACATTTGAGGAAGATTTTTGAAAGGTGTAGAGAGTTTGGGATATCTCTTAATCCCAAGAAATGTGTTTTTGTAGTTCATGAAGGAAAATTGTTGGGTTATGTAGTATCCAAAGAAGGGATCACAATGGATCCTGAGAGAATTCCAACCATCCTAGAACTACCATTGCCACATCATAAGAAAAGTCTCCAATCTTTCATAGGAAAGATTAATTTTGTTAGGAGGTTCTTGCCTAACATTGTAGATTTACTAAAGCCTTTGACAACCATGTTAAAGAAGAGTTTAGCTTTTAGTTGGACCAAAGAAGGGAAACCCAATTTCCAAGCTATCAAAGAGGCCTTAACAGAAGCCCTTGCTCTCCTAAACCCAAATTTTAGTAAGGATTTTATCCTTTATGCTTATGGGGGTCATGATGCTATATTTGCAATGTTGAGCCAAGAAAATTCAGATGGTTTGGAGCAGCCTATTGCTTTCTTTAGCAAAGGTTTAGAAGAATATGAACAGAGATACTCTTTTGTAGAAAAACATGTGCTTGTTGTCATGAAGAGCCTTAAAAATTTTCAGATATCTATTGACCCATAGCAAGGTACACTTGAAAGTTACTCATCTAAGTGTCAAAGAATTTTTGCTTTCCAAGGACCTAAATGAGAAAAGAGCTGGTTGGATCACCAAGGTGATAGAATATGACATAGATATTCAAACTACCAAGCTAGTTAGAGGAAGAGGCCTTTGTGAGAATTTGGCAGGGGATGAGAGTTCAAAGAAATCAAAGCAAATGGATACATCTATGGTGGTGCATTCTATAGAAGAACAAGCCAAGGCAACAATTTGGTTGCCTAACATGATCAATTACTTGAAGATAGGACAATGTCCTGCAGGTTTGTATTTAGCAAAGAGAAGGTATTTTAGGTTACAATCTGTTCCTTTTGTGCTAATTGATGTTCTTTTCAGAAAGGATCACAATGGTGTCCTTTTAAGATTCATAGATTCAAAAAAGATAGCTAATGTCCTATTTGAGTTTCATGATGGACCTTCTGGAGGTCACTTTTCTCCTAGGACTACTACTTTTAAAATCATGAGGGTTGGATACTATTGGCCATCTATCTTTAAGGATAGTCATGAGTATGTGAGAAAATGCATCAAGTGTGCCTTATTTGTAGGAAAAGAAAGGCTTGCAGCCTTACCCTTATAGCCAATCAAAACAGAGCAACCCTTCATGAAGTGGGGTATAGACTTCATTGACATGATCAATCCTCCATCTAGTATAGGCCATAAATGGATAATCACTGCAATAGATTACTTCACCAGATGGACAGAGGCAATTTCTTTAAAAGAAGCCAATGAGAATGTTGTATTAAGTTTTTATGATGACATGATTCATAGATTTGGCACTCCTAATTCCATAATATTAGATAATGCATTGGCATTCATAGGCCTTAAAGTCTTAGAGTGGGCAGTCAAGAATGGCATTTATCTAAATACTAGTTCCAATTACTACACCCAAGGCAATGGTTTGGCTGAGTCAACAAATGAGAACTTGATTAGGATAATCAAGAAGACTTTGCAAGACAACTAGAGGGATTGGTATACCAAACTAAGGTCTACCTTATGGCTAGATAGAATTACTCCAAAGAAGATCATTGGGAATTCTCCTTATGTGTTAGTGTATAGCAGAGAGGCCAATTTATCTATCTCAGTTGAATTACCAGCTTTGGACTTGGATACTCAATATGCCCTATTTGAAGAAGGAGATCCCTTACAAATCAGGTATGTTTAGCTCATGGGGTTAGGTGAAATTAGAGACAAATCCATAAAATATATGGAGTTCCATCAGATTCAAACAAAGAGGAGTTTTAACAAAAGATCCAAGGTCAGGAATTTCAAAGTTGGAGATGTAGTTCTCAAATGGGATGAGTTCAAATCCAAGTCTGGCAGACATACCAAATTTGATTCATTTTGGGGTGGACCATTTGTTATAAAAGAGTGCAAGGAATCCAATGCTTTCTAGCTATCAAATCTTGAAGGAGTTGCCTTGCCAATTTCAGTAAATGGTTTCCATTTGAAACCCTATTTTGAGGTTAGTCCTTCCTTGTAAATCTTTGTAAATATTTCCCCTACTTTTTTTCCCTATTTTCTAGGTTAGTTTCCTGTTCTCCAAGAAGTGCCTATGCACAAGTTTTGTCTCCCTATGAGAATTTTGATTTTTGATGACCCCATGCCCAATGGATATGTTGAGGCCACTGATCCATGTCTAGCAGGTTAACATCTTGCAGAAATCACCAAAATGTTACCCTATTTTTCCTGTGCATGCAAATTTGGCTAATATCTATCCCCAGGTCCCTATTTTAACCCTGCCAAGCACTTTGCAAAATTTCATGGCTTCTTTGCAAACCCTCTGGCCTCTGTAATCCTTTAAACTCCCTGGTCTGTAGGTAAAAAATTCATAAAACTAGTCATTGGACACTTAAAACCCTAAAAACCCTAAGGCCCTGTTCTAATTTGTAGTTTACTTTATTGGCCACTTAAGTCCCTTCATTTCACAATATGCATTTTAAAATCCTTCAGTCACCAAATCTCTGATTCCCAACAGTTAACCCCTTAACACTTTGAGATTTGGTGAGTGATTACCATTTCGGTTGGTGGTCTTGGTTCAGCAGCCAAATCAACATTCTAGATCTGTGGTTGTCACATGATCTCATGGCCTCAAAATATTCCATGAGATCTTACGATAATAGACGATCTTCCTTTTCCTCCAGCGTAGTATCTTGTCAATGGGACCGGTGCCACCTCATCCAAGGGGGTGGCATTTGATTTCTAGTGATGTGGAGATAGGTCAGCAGGGGCCTAGCAGGCTACCTTTCCTTTTAATCCAATGGTGGTCGCATGATTGCAAGGGCCCAAAATATTCCTTGTGATCATGTGACAACAGTTGATCTTGTTTTATCTCCGGGCTTTGTTAGGTGGGTCCTCAGTTTCTAACATGTTTGTTCATTATTGGTTGGCCAGATAATAGCTATGATGTGTTAGTGGGACCATGTTAGAAGGTTTGTGGATGTGTTAGAAAGGCCAAGATCTACAGTGGCTGCATGATCTCATAGAATCTTCTGACCCTACGAGATCATGCAACAACCATTCGATGAGAATCTCTAGGTCATGGGTCCAATGTGCTACCTGGAACTAATGTGCTAGCATGTGATTGGATACTATATGATAATAGGGGCTCATCTATTAGTACGATCTATTGTGGGGTCCCAGTTATAACTAGATCTATGGATGGTGCATGATCGGAAGGAATATTTGAGGCACATGAGATCATGCACCCACCATTAGATTGGAATCTAGTTCTCTATGGGTCTCATGTCAAAGAGGTGCCAAGATGTATGCCTAAAAAGTAGTTAGGGTGAATGAAAGATTTCCAAGTGGCAGATGGGCCCAGGGTTAGTAGAGGTTCCGCGAATCAGTGACTAGGGGTTCTCTATTGTTCACTAGACTTAACCAAGGTTAGCCGAAAGACTTAGAAATTTAGTGACTACTTTGTTCACGTAGTCACTTGACCGGACTAGGGTTATGGGAAGTTCTTTGAAACTTATAGAAAATTCTTCAATCACGTAGTTACTGAATGACTTAAGAAGGAAAAGCTTGAGGTGGGACCAAAATGACAGGTGTGCCGACATGCTCAATTCTCATTGGCCGCTGACTTCCACAATGGCTTTGACTTGTTAGAGATGGGTTTTCAGGCCTATTTCATGTGCATCATAGTTTTTCATCTACTGAGAAGGGTTTCTCATCGATGGTTACATTTTAAAATTTGCTGCTAGCCATTATGATTTGAATTTGAATATATCTTCGAGGTTTTTGCTATTCTTCTACTCTTTCACCCATGCACGACATCAGGTAGCTCAGGAAATAAAGACTTAGGATGGTTGTGGTTGTGAAGATGATAGAAGTGACTATTGGCTGGCATTACAGGGTCCTTTGCCACATTTTCATGATAGGGGGTGCTAGAAAGAGTTGGTGCCACCTTTTGAACAGTACCTCTCCCAGAGAAATACAATCAGATTTGGAGCCTTCATGGCTTAGTGGAGTTACAGGTGGGTTGGTAAGTTGAGGTTGTTGTGTCTACAGGCATTTTTAGTTCAGAAGGATCAACACGTAAGAAAGATATGATTTGATCACTGATGTTCTCAGAGATTTTCATAATAGGTGATCAGTACCCTAGGGTTTGATACCATTGTTTAATTTTGTAACCCTAGTTAGGTTTTGACTCTTGCCTGTGTGCAAGAGGGGATGGATATATTGTATTTTTAGAGATTTTCAGCTCAGAGTTGGATAGTTGTAGAATAAATTCATCTTTTCTTAAAGGTCATCTATGGTATCATTCCTACCCTCTGGTTTAAATAGTTGTAAATCTTTCATTGATAATTAAAATATTGCAGAGGTATTTTGTGACAATTCTTCATGTCCCTATACTTCCTTGTTTTGATTATCTCTTAGTGAATTGAAGTGTATGATGTTTTAAGTGATATCCTAGGGTTCCTAATCCCTCTCTCTTTCTGCAACTATTGTGTGTTATTTTGGATGATTGGATGTGAATTCTTTTATGGGTATACCTCAACCCCCTAACATTCTTGTCTCATTCCTATGCTGAGTTGTAGAAGTGAATGTCTGTTTGTAGGTCATAGGTTGTGTCTTATGTTTAGGCCCTCTTATGAAACACTTATGAAAGCCTATTTAGTGAGTTGTGATCTCCTAGACCTAAGTTGTTCATTATTTTCATCATTTATACTAAGATCCAAACCCTAATTTTGGTGTATCACCTAGTAGGTAGTTTTCTTTCAAGTCATTTCCCTTTCAAGCATTCCTTCTATCCCTTTCCCTCAAAATATTTACTTTTCATGTCAAGAAGCAAATTAAGGTGATTATCCAAGAGGAACTAGCCTAGAACCTAGAGGTCTCATCTCAATTAGCATAGGTCCCACAACCTAGAGATGATTCCCATGTTATACTAGGTTATTAAGACCAAGAGAGCTTGAAACAAGGGTGCAAACTTAGTGTATAACAGTAACATTATTTACATAAATTGTCGCAATGAGTTATTTTTCACTCCTAATTTTTTTGAATAACATTTAGGTCCCTATTTTTTTTCTCCATACTATGTAACATTGTTATCCTATCCCTTGAGAGCTCATTTTCATGCATACTATGATCATACTTTGTGAATAACATAATAGGTTCTCTTTCTCCTTATCATTGTCTTTTAACTTGGGGGGAAAGGTTATTATATCAATATCTCTCATCTTCTCTTAGGATTCACTTTTCCCTTACTTAAGTGACATTTGTCTATTATGTGATGTATAATATTACATAGATATGTTGGTTTACATTAAGGATTCTCTTCTATAAAAGATCATGACCCCTTCATTATTTGAAATTGGGTTTCTATGGTAGAAAAATCTCTTAACTTGGAGACTAACAATTTGTAATCCTTGTACTAGATCCCTTTTACACTCCTTGCATGGTATATCTTCTCATTCATCCCTTCCTTGACCTCATAGGAGTTGTGACCTATTTGTCTTTACTTATTTCATATGTTTTCATCATCACAAGAAGAGTCCACTAGCATAAAACAATTTTCTATGGCAATATCACTCTCCTTTCTCATTTTTTAGGATTAGTTGACAAGAATAACATAATTTTCTAGACCATTTGACCTATCCTTTTTCATGGGTTGGATATTATAACACAATTTTCTAGACCATAAAATATTGGTCCTTAGACTAACCACATGTATTTGGTCCTTTGACTTTCCACCTTTTGGATCCCTTATTGGATACACTTTATTTAATGATAGATCCTTCTTCTCTTTTTTATCCCTAAGGAATATTACCTTCTCTCTCTCTCTCTCTCTCTCTCTCTCTCTACCATGAAGAATGAGGTAGACTAATACTCCTTCTAAATTGGGGGCTAAATATACTATCCTAAAAATAAATCACCCTTATTAGGTGCTCATTTTTAGTCATGTTTTAGTATTATGGATTCCCACATTGATTTCATGTTCTCCTCTCACTTTTTCATCCTTAAAATCAACATTATCTATTTACAATAGAGAATGGATCTAAACTATATCCATGATTTCCCATTTTCCATCCATTCAAAAAATTCATTCTCTCCTAGGCCTTAGTTTACCCTCTTTTTTCCTGGAAATTCAATCCCATATCATAATTAATTATATGTTTTTATCTCACTCCATTGGATTAATAGTGACCTACCTCTTTGGATTCAAAAAAGTCCTTTGGGACAATGCCACAAATAGTGGCCTTCTCCTAGATATTGCCACAAATATCATCCTTGTCCTACGATCTTGAACCCATATTTAGGGTTGAGGTCCACTCTGATGTTTTTGAAAGGTTTCTAGATCTATGGTCACCCTATAAAATATGATCCCCAAAATGTGTATAAAAGGAGACCTCATTCTCTCATTTTCATATGTATATCCATCTATTATTATGCAAGATACATTCATTCATTATGCATTGAAGAGATTCATGTGCATGTAAGCATCCATTAGTGATGACATCCATTATCAAGAATTCAAGTGTAAAGAAGCCCTTAAGAGTTTTTAAGCATTTAATTATTCATTTTTATCATGCATTCAAGGAATTTCCTTCCATAGATATAGCCTCTTTCCCCATTGGAGGTCGAGAAAATGAGTTTGACGTCAAGGAAAGAGATTTGCACTCATCCATCAAGTCGTATTCTTCTATCTCTTCCTTAATGCAATATTTTTGCAAACTACAACATCCATCATTTAAGGGTTTGGTTTCATGATTTACTATTAGTTTTTTGTGGATTCCAATCTATTGCATCAACACTTGTGATCATCTTCAAAGTGGCATGGAATCATTAAGGTATAAGGTGATTTATGTTTTAGATCTAGATTTCATTTCATATTTCCTTATGCAACTTCAATTAAATTTAAAGGTTGATTCCTATACAAAGATTTGGCCAAGGAAAATCTTTTTCCACAACCTTTTCTCCTTCTTTTTGTGTGTAGGAGCAAGTTGAAGAGTTTCAGATCCAAATTGAGGAATATTGGAACTAGTTACATGTGCTCTACAATTTTCATTAGATTCAAAGTTTAAAGGAAAAGGCCATAAATATTATCCTCATCTTGGAGAAGGTCTCTATTTTTGTCCTTGTCCTCTGGGTTTAATACTTTCACATATAGATGTTATAGGTGCTAGAGATCCAAATCTATAGTTATACCTTATTCTGACACCTCTACGATGGTAAAAATTAAATTTGAAAGTATACTTACCTCTTCTTTCCACAAGGTGAGTTCATTTATTCCTATTTTTTTACTTGTACTTACTTTCATAGATCAATTTTACATATCATTTACAACCATTACTCTTAAGGAATCTAGAACCCTAAATTTTGGATCTCATATTATTACACACACACATACATTCTTTTGGTTATTTTAATCTGATTCACCCTACCATATTTTTTTACATTCCATTGTTTGCACAATTTGGTGAGTGATGTACCTCCTAGCATTGTTCACCATTTTCCACATCACAATATCAATATGTTAGTTAATATAGATTTAAAATAATGACAATCTAAATGAAGAAAATGTACAAAGTTCAAGAATGTAAACAAGTAATTACATAATTACATACTAGGTAGCTATCAAGGCCAAATGAAATGGTCGAGAGGTGGTGCTCTTCAACCTATGTCATGCCCTCCTTAAAAATCAAGCCCTGTTAAATAGAGATTACAAATAAACATCAGTAAAATCCAATTATAAGTACATGCATAGTCATTCTCAAACTCTTCATTACCTTTCCCTTCTCAGTGCACACCACTTCCTCCCCCCCCTTCCATTACACCCCTCTAGTAGTAAGTGACATCAGCAAGAGTAAAATAAGATTTAAATAATTATCAAAATTTAAATGACAAGTATGCCTATTGATAAAAAAGTAAATCACTGAGTATACAAATATATATTATAGATCTCTCAACACCAAATGAAATGGTCGATAGTGTCACATCCTACACCTCTCTCATCTCCTCTTCTATCATTAAATAAACATAAATAGTTCAACTATAAAAATATAAGTGTGCATTCATAATAAGTTATGTAATAAAAATATACATTTAAAATTAAATGCACTATGACATTAAACATTAATTCTTACCATGACATGCAGAATGAATGATGGATTTACCTCCTCATCTCTCATATGTGATGACTCTGCATGGTAAGCTCCCGTCCCTACCATCAAATTTGGACACCACCTATATCACCACCCTCATACTCCTCACTATCCATAGGATCCTCGACAAGGTCATCGAGGGGATCCAAACATATATTCTAACATGTAATATTCAAAATTTTGGGGCACACATATATGTACACCTAAGGATGATACATTAGTATAATGAGGAGGTTATTCGAATGACATAATGTGATTAACTAGATGGCCTCTCAAACTGTGGGGTCTATGCAGGATCATGGTATTCCAAAAAGTGGCGATGTGAAAAAGAAGTCTTGATTGATAGACTCTTTGAAAAATAACTATAACATTCAAATAGTATAACATTTTTGAAATCTGAAATATACATCACATTCTATGCTTCACGTAATACAATAATAATAAACAATTCTTTCAATTTGATGAAGTATAGACTAAGTTAAGGTGGTCAGACACGAGATTTTTTATATTCAGGAAAATTTGTAGCATAAAAATCATAATTAATTATTTACTTGGAAAAAAAATACAAAACAATACACATCACATCCAGACATGAGTCTACTACTTTTATCTAGAATCTTATAAAAAAATATTATCATTTGATTTTGTTTAATGTGGTCAGACATACACCTACTTGTTATCTTTTTAGTCCTAATTGATAGACTTATTGAAAAATAGCTATAACTTTCAATCTGTATAACATTTTTGAAATCCAAAAGATGTGTCACATTTTATGATTTTCCTACTATAAGAAAAATTAATTCGATAAAGTTTAGACTAAGTTAACATGGTCAGACATGAGAGTTTTTGTATTCTAGAAAATTTGTAGAAGAAAAATCATAAATAGTTATTTACTTTGAAAAAATTTACAAAAAAATATGTGTCACATCTAGACATGAGTCTACTACTTATATCTAGAATCTTGTAAAAAAAATATATCATTTGATTGTGTTTAAGGTGGTCAGACATACACCTACTTCTTATTTTTTTCCTAAAATTTTCATACTACTTCATTGAAATTTGAAATTTTCAACATATCGAATAATCCTTTTTCAAAAAAGGCCTAGTATCTTAGAAACTAAATTCAATTTTCTAAAGATTCTCTTCTTACATGTTTCTGATATAATATTTATAACATGTTCAAATTTTTATGTCAACTTGCCTAAACTTAATTTTCTGAATTTTCATTGCCACTTAAGGGCCTAGTTTGGCATACCATGATCCTGCACATACCCTGTGAATTTCCCTGATGTTGTTTGAGGTAGCCTCTAGAATAATATCTAGATGCTTCACTAGATGAGGGTGATCAACGAGAGGAGGGGGAACATATGGCCCTTGTACTACTCTATGTGCCCCTGCTCTATTTTTGGGTTGGCCTCTCCCTACACCCACCAATAATCTCATACTCCAGTAATTTACATGTTTACCCATGATACACTCATCATATAATTTTTTTATGAAATAAAAAAGGGGATCCATATTTTTGTTCGGTGGTTTATCAAAAACCATCCACCAATAATTCCATAAGTTGGTTTATACCAAGATGAATGCACCATTTTGATGAAGGGTGCTCCCCTTAATACCACAAACACATAACAGAAATAGAGAAACAACAACAATATGCAAGAACAGAAAATTGGCTTCTTATTATCTCCACAAATGTGGAATTACAAACTTTCAGAATTACAATATGCAAAGCCACATGGGCATTCCCTTACAATATTCTGTAGGACAAAGCCTCGAACTATTACCCAGATCTACTACCCAAAACTATTCTGAACTGCCTAAGACAATAATACAGCCTTCCTTATATAGGCAATTTTCCACCGCCTGGGAAGGTTCCAGAATTTTTTTTTAGCCAATAAGGCCGACCAAACTTAGAATTATTTATTTTACATTTTATTACATCATAGTCGGCTCAAGATAACCTTTGAAACCCGAACAAAATTTTTGAAGAAAATTATTTTCCGCCATTTCAGGTGGCCCAACTTTCGAAGACCATAAGTCATCACCAGTTGACCCGATCGGCTATTATAACCCCATTTTGGAAATGCCACAAAGTGCTCTACAGGCTTGACCCGCGCAAGCACCCATCACCCAAATTTTTGACCTCATCCGGGGCCTCTAAAGCCTTCAAAACTAAGCTCAAAGTTTCTGTACCCTACTGCTAATACCGAAAATCTTCAATATCTTCCAATATACACTTGATCTGGCAATGAAACTTTACTGGCAGACTTATATGACCAAAATGAACCTCCAAGAGAGAAATTAGATCATTCTGAGCACATGCAAAAAATTACCAAAAATAGTAACTTTCCATAAATAACAGCTCTGCACAAAATAGCCCTTATTGAATATAAAAATAGAAATATTTTTGGGTGATGCAAGATTGCTCTTACACCCAGGATGCTCCTGCATCAGACACCTGGGGTAATTTGAGAAGTGACCCTGTCACGACTCAGGTGTGCAGAGGAAAACCAAGATGGCTAACCTCCTCCTTTGTCAGCCATGATGAATCTTCAACAGGCCATCCTTTCCACTTGACCAGATATTCTTCATATGTCCTATTCCTTGTGCTTCTACCAACATGACTGTCCAGTATATCTTCGATCTCCTTAGTGTCTGAACTAGTTGCTGGAATACTCCACTGTGCTACTGCAACCTCATCTTCAACACCTCCTTCATGATACTCTGTCAAATCTGAAATGTTAAACACTGGTGAAATATTTAGCTCACTAGGCAATTCTACCTCATATGCATTTCCTGAATCATGCTTCTTCAGTATCTTACATGGCCCAAACTTCTTCATTTTCAGCTTGTTATATGTACCAACTGGAAACCGCTCCTTCCGCAAATGAACCATGACTTCATCTTCAACCTGAAATTCCTTATGCCTCATTTTCTCATCTCCCTTAGCCTTATACTATGCATTCATCTTGGTAATATGCTTCCCCACCTCCTCATGGATGTTCTTCAAGTGTTCTGCAAAATCCTCAGCTTCAGCACTAGTTATTTCTCCTTTATCTATCTTCCTCAATTCAGATGCATTTCTTGGACTACTTCCATATACAATCTGGAATGGTGATTTACCAGTGCTCCTATTGACAGAATTATTGTATGCAAATTCTACCTGTGGTAAAATCAAATCCCATCCTGTTGGCTTATCTCCAACCAAACATCTCAGCAAATTTTCCAAACTTCTATTCACCACCTCTGTCTGTCCATCAGTCTGTGGATGATGTGATGAACTAAACTTCAAATCTATCTTCAACTTCTTCCACAATGTACACCAGAAATATCCAACAAACTTAGTGTCCCGATCTGAAACTATGGTCTTTGGCAAACCATGAAGTCTCACTACTTCTCTGAAAAACAATTCTGCTATATGAACAGCATCATTAGTCCTCTTGCAGGGAATAAAATGTGCCATCTTTGAAAATCTGTCAACTACCACAAAAATTAAATCGTGCCCCCGCTGTGTTCTCGGTAAACCAAGAACAAAGTCCATGCTGATATCCTCCCAAGGCTTCTCTGGTATAGGTAATGGCTGATACAACCCTGTATTCTACTTCACTCCTTTTGCCATCTAACATACTCTGCAACTCTGTACAAACTTCTTCACATCTTGCTGCAACTGTGGCCAATAATAATTCTCACTAACCAAACCAAGGGTTTTATCATGACCAAAATGTCCAGCCAATCCTCCGCTATGCTTCTCCTTGATGAGATTCTCCCTCATAGAACTTCGTGGAATGCACAACTGACTCCCTCTGAATAGCATATCATCCTGGATGATGAAATCCAACCATTTCATCCTGTCTAGAGTAACAGGTTCTGTACAAGCCTTCCAAGCTTCACCAAAATCAGGATCCTCTGGATACAAATTCTTGAGTTCCTTGAACCCAACCACTTCAATCTACATTTCTATCAGCAATAGTTGCCTTCTGCTAAGAGCATCTGCAACCCTATTAGACTTTCCACTCCTGTGTTTCAAAACAAATGTATAACTCTGCAAAAACTCAACCCATTTCAAATGCCTTTGATTCAATTTTCCTTGACTATTCAAATATTGCAAAGCTTGATGATCAGTATACAAAACAAACTCCTTAGGAAGTAGATAATGTCTCCACTTCTTTAATGCCTGAACTATAGCATAAAATTCTTGATCATAAACAGAATATTTCCTCTTGGCATCATTTAACTTCTCACTGAAATAAGCAACAGGTTTACCTTCTTGGCTCATAACAGCTCCTATTGCAGTACCACTAGCATCACAATCTACTTGAAACACCTTATTAAAATCTGGAAGTGCTAAAACAGGTTCTTCTATAACTTTTTGTTTCAACAATTGAAAACTCTTTTCTACCCCATTAGTCCACTTAAACTCTTTTCTATCCCCTCTCATTGTTTCAGTCAAGGGTCCACAAATACTGCTAAAGTTTCTGATAAACTTTCTGTAAAAGCTAGCTAGACCATGAAAAGATCTTACCTCAGTAGCACTCCTTGGAGTAGGCCATTCAAGGATAGCCTGTACCTTCTCTGGGTCCATTTTTAGACCTTCACCTAAAACTACAAACCCCAAATACACCAACTCTTTCTTCACAAAACTACACTTCTTCAAATTAATCAACAATTTCTCTTCTCTCAACTTCTCAAATACCATACGAATATGCATCATATGCTCATCCAATATCTTACTAAAATCAAAATATCATCTAGGTAAACAATGACAAACTTACCCAGAAATTCTTTCAGAACCTCGTTCATGAGCCGCATGAAAGTGCTCGGCGCATTGGTTAGCCCAAAAGGCATGACTAACCACTCATATAGTCCTTCCTTTGTCTTGAAGGTAGTCTTCCATTCATCTCCTTCTCTGATCCGAATCTGATGATATCCACTCTTCAGATCTATCTTTGAGAAATACACAGCTCCACTCAAACAGTCCATAATATCATCCATTCGTGGCAATGGAAACCTATACTTGATTGTGATCTTGTTTATTGCCCTAGAATCTGTACACATCCTCCATTCTCCATTCTTCTTTGGTGCTAATACCGCTGGTAGAGTACAGGGACTCAGACTCTCACGGATCAATCCTTTTTGTAACAACTCATGTACTTGTCTGTTCAACTCCTCACTTTCTGCAGGTGTCATTCTGTGTGCTGACTTGTTCGGCAAACTTGCTCCTGGGATCAAGTCCATCTGATGATTGATCTTCCTGATTGGTGGTAATCCATCAGGCACATTATCGAATACAATCTCCTAAAACTCATTCAACAAATCTGCAACTTCTACAGGAACATCTTCTACTTTCTCTTTACCAGCTTTTATAATTAAAGCAAAACATACATACTCATGCCTCATACCATCTAGGAAATTTCTTCCATCAACAAAAGTTATCCTTGCATTACCACATACCTTTTCTTCAGTCTCCTTCAATGGTTTTAGCTTATGTCGCACTCCATCCTTTGTCAGGGAATAGGTATTCACACGACCATCATGTACAGCACATCTGTCAAACTGCCATGGTCTACCCAACAACATATGACATGCATCCATAGATATGATATCACACAATATCTCATCTTGGTATCCGCCAATCTTGAACTTCACAAGGCATTGTTCATTGACCATGACCTTGTGGTCATCCTATACCCAGGCAATCTGATATGGATGTGGGTGTTTCTGTCTCTTGAGCTTCAACTTTGTCACCATCTCTTCTGACACCAAATTGTCAGTGCTTCCACTATCAATAATCACATCACAACATTTACCTTCACACTTGCACCTGGTGCGAAACAGGCTCCTCCTTTCCTCAGGTTCATTCTCACCACTCAACAGGACTCTTCTGTTAATCAACGTTTCTCCTCTTTTAGCATCTTCAGAATTTGATGATCTGGCATCTTCATCTACATGTGCAACTCTGGCCTAGCCTTCATTTCTCCTGTCCATTTTGCCTTGGCGCTGAGGACATTCAAATGCCCTATGACCTTCTTCTCCATAGTGAAAACATGTTCCACGGAAGCCACCTCTTCCAGATCTTTTTCCTCTTCCTCTTCCTCGCTGATCTCTATTATTCTGATCTTGGAAGCGATTGGAATTATTTCCTCGCTGATTTTGACTGCTACTGGCCTCATCCTTCTTTTCAGATCTTCATTTCGGCCACCATATGACCATCCACCAGATCGTCCACCGTGACCTCTTCCATTTTGTCTGCTCTCGAACTTCTTGTTCAGCTTTTCCTCTACTTTTAGGGAAAACTGGTATGCTTCTTCAATACTATTCATTCGAACCAGATTCAGCTCCTCCTGAATGCTTGGCCTTAACCCATTAAGGTATCGGGCAACTTTCTCCTTATCAGCTTCTGCATGGCCTGTTCTGATGAGAAGTCGATAGAACTCCTCTGTATACTCCTGAACAGATTTTCTTTCTTGCTTCAAACTTTGCATTTTCTTCAGTAGGTCAAGCTCATAATCAACAGGAATGAACTGTCACTTCAATTTTTCCACCATCCGATCCCATCTTGTGATTTTATCTTTCCCTCTTATATTTCGCTCCAATTGAATTTCTTGCCACCAGATCTTCGCATGACCTTTCAGTCTGGCCTTCACAAATTTGACCCTATCAGGATCCTCAACATCTTCATACTCAAAATACTCCTCACATTCATTAATCCAGTCGATC
>BSBK01011301.1:2500-110000 GCA_027943335.1 Chamaecyparis obtusa | reverse complement strand
TACATATATATATATATATATATATCTATGTACATATATATATATCTATATATCTATGTACATATATATATATATATATATCTATATATATATATTGTATGAATGTATGTATGTAGATACATACATACATACATACATTCATACATACATACACACATAGACACACACACACACACACACACACACATACACATACATGTACATGTACACATACACATATACACACATATGTACATACATGTTTAAATATTACTGGGATATCATGCATATATATTTTGAAATTAATGTTTTTTCATTGACGTAAACACATTTCTACTATTTGAGAAAGTGTTCATGTGATGTTCAACAAGATGTTTGGTTTGGTATGATTATTGTATTGAAGCTCAAATGTTATTGATGTATGATTGGTTTCTGGGAAGTCTATAGTTGATTCATTTCAATTTATAGAGGTTTGCATGATAATTTGAGTGAGATATTGCTTTTGGAGTTGGTACAGGTATTCTAAGATGTTCAGTGGTGATAGTGTGACATTTTTTTGTTTGGAAAGGTTTCGCATTGCAATATATCAGTTTGTGGATGTAGTGAAATGTTTAGGAAATGGATATGTATTCTTAGCTCACATGGTTTAGGATTTGGAGGATTGCAAGATATTTTTGTTGATTGACAAAGTTTCCCATTTTTTTCTTGTGGTTAAGTTTAGAATTGCTAATGATTTTAGAGATTAGAGTTGTTGAGAATTTTATTGTGGAATTTCATGGTACTTGGTGATGTTTCTAAATCATGTTTGATTCATGTTGCTAGATCACATTGATTGGTGTGATTGCATGTGATGATTTTTGGTTGGTGAGCTCATTTCTTCATATTCTTGGTTGACATGATGGTGTAGCATATTGTGAAGGATTGAGACATAATTATTAGAGTTGTTGCATGTTTGATGTTGAAGATTTGGATCATTTCTATGTCTTAGATAGCATACATTAGATCGTATTCAATGATATAATTTAAATGATTAAATATTATATAATTAGGTATTAAGGCTTTAGCCGACCTTATTTATTTCCTCAAGGTTGATGAACTATATAAATATAATTATATTAACTTTTGGATTCTATGTATGGTTCTGTATGTGAAGGTGTGTGAAGAGGTATGAGTGGAATATGAAGTTGAGGTAGAGATCTAATGTGTATAAAATTCATTAAAATTAAACAAGCATAGTGATGATACTATTGTTACCCAATTTTCCATGCTCCATGCAAATTTGGCTAGGTTCTATTCCAAGGTCTGCATTTTAATCTTGTCGAGCACCCCTGAAAATTTCATGGCTTTATGTCCTATTCTTTGACCTCTATAATTTATTTTAACTCTCTAGTCTGCAAGTCTAAAAATTTGAAAATCTAGCCGTTGTGCCAAAAAACCCTAAAAACCCTAGGCCAGGCTCTATTTTGTAGTTACTTTATCGGCCACTTAAGTCCCTCAAATTCCCATGTGTGCATTTAAAACCTTCGATCGCTAGTTCTCTAAGTTCTCAAGTGGTTATCTTTTCCTTTCGATGAACTGGTGACTGCAGTGGTTCTCTTGATCGCTAAATGTTTGGTGGTTAAGTCTCAATAGTCAGTGACTCAACGAACGGCTTAATTCTTCCTTCAGTCATGCATTTTCTTGATGTTTGGCATTTTTGGTATGTGGGGGTCCCAGTTAAGCAAGATCCATTGATTGTCGCTTGATCTCATAGAATCTGTTAGAGGCTTGCGATCTTGCGAACAGTCGTTGATCCTTCTTTATGATGCAGTGCTTCAATTCCTAAGTGGGTCCAGTACCATGTGTTGCTTGTGTGCTTGCCTATGATTGGTTGCTGAGTGTTGACAAAGATTTACAAGTGGATTCAATGTGTCAATGGGGTCCTAGTTCTAAAAGGATCAATAGCTAGCATATCTTCTCAAGGTGTTTTTCTGACACATGAGATCTTGTGTCGATTGTCGATCTTCCCTTCAGGCAATGCTTCAACTGTCAGTGGATCCATTGCCATGTTTTCTAACATGGAGGTTTGTGATTGGTCAAGGGTGGTGATTTGTAAAGTTTGTCAGAGCGGGCCCAGCGAGCTGTATAACTTTGATCCAACGGCTGGCACATCTTCTCAAGGTGTTTTTCTGACACATGAGATTATGCACTAACCATCAATCTTGCTTTATTTGCAGTGGCTCTGTCAGGTGGGTCCTTTCTTGCTAATGTGCTTGCATTTTATTGGCTGACAGGATGATGATTGGAATGTGTTAGTGGGACCGTGTCAAAGGATCTACAGAGATGTCAGTAGGATGAGGATCTACGGTTGTCACTTGATCTCAAGGGATCTTCCAAGCCCTTGAGATCTTGCGACAACCGTTTGATGAGGATCTTAGTCTGGCATGGGTCTGAGTATCTTTAAGTGAGGTGGTGGTTTATTAAGATCTATAGTGGTCTCATGATCTCATAGAATCTTCTGACCCTATGAGATCATGCGACAACTGTCTGATGAGAACCTCAGTGGGTCATGGGTCCGATGTGCTACGTGTTGCTAAACTGTTCACTTCTTATTGGTCAAAGACTGGTGAGTTGGCACTTGACTTTTCAAAGGGTCTCCTGACTATTTCAAGGATAATCTAAGCCATTCATCTATCGGGAAAAATAGACATTGACGGTCACATTTTAAATTTGACCTGCTAGTCGTTATTATTTAAATTCAAATTTATCTCTATAAGGTTTTGCTAGGGTTTTGATCCAGTGATCGATTGCAACAAAGTGGGTAGCTCAGATTGAATTCTTCAAGATAGTTGCAGTTGGGAGCTTGATGAGAGGATCTTATGGCCATCTCCTGGGATTTCTTAGAGTACCAAGTCGGTATTCCTACGTCGAAGAAACATTAAAAGGTGGCACCACCTATGGCTTTCTGTACTTCAAAAATATAAATCAGACTAGGATCAGATTTGGAGCATTCATGGCAAGGCAGAGTTGTAGGGTGGTAGATGGATCAAGGTGGCTATGTTTGTAGGTGGACTCAGTAAAGAGATATACATGCAAAGATAGTATCTGATTGGCCAGATATTTCAGAAATACATGATGATCAAAAGGACATTTAGGGTTGGATTATTATATGCAAATCAATGTAACCCTAGTTAGGTTTTACTCCGGCCTATGAGCCAAAGGGAGATGTGTACATTAATTTTTGGAGCTTTTAGAGCTCAGAGTTCACATATTGTAAAAAGAGTTTTTCTCTTTCTAGGAGTTATCTGTGGCATTTGTTCTGCCCTCTGACTTTTGTAGTTTGTGATTTTTCATTGAAATCTCATATTTAATAGAGGCTATCCGTGGTAATTATTCCTACCCTTTGGTCTTTCCCTTGTCTGTATTTCTCTTACTGAATATAATATGCTGGCCTTATTAAAGAAATCTTAGAGTTCCAGGGCCCTTCTTTCTTTTAGGTTATATGTGTACTATTGTGTTTGATTTGATTTGAGTGAGTTTGTGGGTATAACTCAACCCCCTATCATTCTGTCTCATTCCCCTACCCTTTTGCTGAAAAGAATGTTTTCTTGCAAATCACAGTTTGTGTCTTTTGTCTAGGCCCCTCTATGAAACACTTATGCAAGCCTGTTTAGGAAGATTGTGTTCTTTTAGATCTAAGAGCTTTCATGCTGATCTGGTCAGTGTATTGTGTTCATTTTAATTTGATGTATCACCTAGTAGGTAGTTTGCTTTCTAGTCATTTCCCTTTCATGCATTCCTTCTATCCCTTTCCCTCCAAAAGTTTTTACTTTTCATGTCAAGAAGCAAATTAAGGTGATTATCCAAGAGGAACTAGCCTAGAATCTAGAGGTCTCATCTTAGTTAGCATAGGTCCCACACCTAGAGATGATTCCCATGTTATACTAGGTTATCAAGACCAAGAGAGCTTGAAACAATGGTGCAAACTTAGTGTAATGCCCCGCCAGGCAACCCAAGAGGACAAGACATAAAACCTCTATAAAATGCAAGTAGTGAATTTTTATTTTATTTTATTTATTTATTTTAACTAGAATAATATTCATCATTACACTTCATATTTCTAAAAGAAGAAATAATTTTCTACTATTTGAATGTAAGATTTATACAACTTAAGTCCTCCCGGGTTCCCTAACGTCGCTACTAAAGCAACATCATATAAACCATTTACATGCATAAGATATTCACGGAATCATGAGCTTAAAAGATCTACATTCATTTTAATGCACCAAGTTAAATGTCCCTAAGTTATTTCTTTTATTAAACATAGGTTAATCATCCAACATCATTATTCCTTTTATCAACTCATTCCATAAATTCATATTGATTTCATCTACATCTACTATCCTTTATATCACTTTTCTCTAATAATTTAGGTAAGAGATTAATATTCATTAAGGTAGGCATCATCCTAGGTACTTCATTAACATGAACCAAGTATTAACATTAAAATCAAATTACTATTCTATTGCATTATTTCATAACCATTCATTATTAATAATTCCAATCACTAACCTATCATTTCTCAATAATTTTCTTGGATCCTTTCATCAAGAGAGAATACATTATTTTTTTGTGATACATCATTATATATAACTATATTTAAGATCATTTCCTTTACATATGGACAACATAAGAGGATAGGAGAAATAACATAAACACTTTCTTTTAATGCTAGTAACATGTCCAATATTCCACATTCTTTTCCCTTTCTTTTACCTAGAACTACCCACTCCCTTATGCATTGCTTTGAATTGAGATTATATCAATACTACAAGACTCCTTTTAGGAGATTAAAATTACATGAATACAAATACATAAGTACATCTCATATTAAAATATCCAATAAGAAATCTTCAACTGCAGGTCTGGAATGGAATATGTGCTAGGATCATCCAAAGAATCACGATCAATACCTCGATATAAATATTAACCACCCAACCATGTGGAACCAATAGGCCCACTCCCCCGAGCTAGGAGATAGAACCAAAGGCCCATACAAGAGGTAACAACTAGGAAATTCCTAAGGTGGTGATAAAATTTTCCCAAAGTCACAACACAAAAGAAAAGACAAGAAGACCACAAGGACTACCAGAGGCATGATCAAATTTGGTAGAGACTCTAAACTACAAGCTAGGTGAGTGTCATCGCATAGCCCTCACCCCTTGGGTTGTCCTGGTACTAGCCACTCTTGGCCCCGGCCCCCAAGTAGGCACATGCGGAACCGAATGCCTCTCGTACAGACAAGGTCATCCAGTCGTACCTACGCATAGGTACCTTCTCCCACTCCCATCCTTAGTCTTTACTAGCACTAAAGGCATGGGCGAGGCACAATTAATCTTGATTAGTGTGTAATTTCCCATTCCAATCCCATTCCCAATTCATTTATTTAGGTTATCACTTGATTAAATAACTCATAGTAGGTTATCCTGGTACTAGCCACTTAGGGCCCCGGCCCCTCACTATGAGCCACTCACCTAGTGTACTTAGGTTCCCTAACATACATATAAAAATCATAAGAACATAATAGATCCATCATCAAGAATTCATACCAATTCCATAACAACATTTGATTGAGTTTAGGAAAATATATGTTGTCCCTAGTCCACTTGACAACCCTAAACCCAATATGGCATACAGAATGTTCCAAACATATAAGAAGACATCCAAGTGATATTATAAACATATTAAAAGTATAAATAGATCCAATTAACCAAAAAAACATTCTAATAGCCTCTGGTGACCATACGAAACCTTAAAACTTAATGATGTTCTTAAACTGAATTATTTCAAGCAAGGATTAAATGCAAAAAAAAATAGTCATTATAGAACAGTCATCCATATCTTCCAAAAAAAAAATAATAAAGGAAATCTCTTCGGTGGAGATTTAGCTAACATAACTATGGACTCTCAATTTGATTTTTAGAAAGATCCAACGGTGGGAAAGAAAGTTATGACTTCTGGTTTAAAACAGAAAATTCTGGTTAGGGTTCAGACCTGCCTTCACTAAAACGGTTGTAATTTTTACAAAACATAATAAAAATTCTCCAAACCAATTGGAAATGAAAGATAAGACTTAAGAGAATATTTTATATCAAATTTAAACTTTTATATAATCATATCAGCCTGTAGCATATGAATACATTTGACAGAAAATTCAGAATCGAGAATGGACAGGCATAGTCTGCCAAAATATAAAAAATAAAGCATTAATTCGACCCTAAAAATAAAATCAGAGAGATACCCATTTGAGATCTATGAATTTTACTTCCAAAAAATCAATTTATTAAAATCATAGATGCAATTTAAATTATTATAATAATAGATCTCCAAAAACGGGTTGCTAAAAACCCTAGGAAAACACATGCCAATTCTTACAAACAAAAACTCAAAACTTTAAAATAACCATAAAAATTAAAAGTAAAGATATAATAAATAATTATAATATATAAATAGATCCATAATCTATTAGAGACATAAAGTAATTAACATATTCAATCCATACCTCATGTCCTACGAAGGTTGAATCGAAGAAGGAAGGAAACAAAAGAGAAGACAAATCCAAACTTGAGATGCATCCGTCAAACCCTATCCACTTTCAGAAATCTCCATGAAAGAAAGAAATAATTCCACAGCAAATAATCCCTCTCTCAACTATTGAAATTCTCACAAAAATGTCTCTCTCCCAAAAGCAAAGATAACCAAAAATTCTTAAAGACATATGCTTACAAAATCTCCCTCACATCTCCAAGTTTTCTCTCCAAAATCACCATGAAAATTAAGGTCATCCTTTCCTCAATGCTTCAGCCCCAAAATCCCCCCTCTTCAAATGAGAAAGTAGTGCATATAAATAGATTTCCAAAGGTTGAGAGGAAAAGTAACCAACTCCCAACTAACTCTTAACTAAAGGGTATTATAAAATAACTTAATATCATACAACTATATTACTCAAATATACAATAAAAGATTATTTGTATTCATTCATACACATATGTAATATTATCCTAACATATATGCATATGCCATCATTAATTACATCAATATCTATATATATAACCTATCCTCATTATTAATAATTAATAATTGAGAATAATATACCTCGCATTATTTAATATTTAATTATTAATAATATTATACTTTACATTAATCCCAAAATATACACCATCAACAATATCTACAATAATTAACATATAATCACATATAAATTATATATATATAAATACATATATGTTTGCACCCATATATATATTTCCATATATATATATATATATATTTATATTTATATAGATACATGCCAAATACCAAACACTATAATCTATAAGATTATGAAGTAATAGATCACAATATTATTACCTATTTATAATTACTATAGGATATAATCACTGAGGTAGAATAAAATCACACACCTCAAAATAAACCTAATCATCCAAAGAGGCCTTACAAATCATCTATGAAACATATCGAGAAAACCATAAGATCAAACAAAGTCAACCAAAGTCAACAAGGAAAGTCAAGCCAAACTCCTGAAACACAACATAGAAAGATTAACTAAGAATCATACCAAGAAGGAGAAATAAATAAAATGAGTGAACAAATCATACAATCAAATGAATTCAAGTGGTCACAAGGCACTAACTACAACCATGCCCAACCGGGTGCGTTGGATCTGGATTTTTGACCCAAAGGTTGACTGACAAAGAAGGAACCCTAATATTTCCAAATTGGAATAATGACAAAGGAAGACTCATGTAGGGGCCTTACTACTATCTCCATAACAACAACCATCGAGGATTTGAGGGCATGCTCAGACCTGTGAAGCCAGGTGAAGTCGATGCCCGGTACCTGCAAGCCTGCATCACAAAGAAGAAATACATATGCACGGATATACATATAAAAGAAAACATTGCAGACAGATGACCAGGATCGATACATCGTGTGGACCTCAGCTATGTGAGTAACTACGACTTCGTCCTGAATCATGAAAACACATCATGTATATATATACACTCAAAGCATGTAGCATCATCATAATGAAGGTTAGAATCTCAAGCATTGTGTTAGTCTCTTATCAATACTAATAATAAATTAACATAATCAAATCATCAAGTGAGATACAAGATTCATCTAAGGTAACCTTAATAGAAGAAAATATAAATAACCACTTATATATATCTATCAAGTACATATCATATAACATCCTAACTATGTTCATAAAGGTCTTGTAGGTACTCAATACATACATGGAGATAAATACATACAAAAATGATACCTTTAGATAGTATGTCTGATATTAGAATCATTGAGTACTAGCTTATGAAATTATTATAAACAACTATAGGAATAGATCAAACAAGTATCATGTACAACTTAAGCTGTAAGAAAATATCGAAGGATCTTAATTCTTGCAAAAACACAAAACTTATATTAGGGTTAGAGGGGTATTACACTTAGTGTATAATAGTTATGGCACGCTCGGTGGGACTACAAAAGAAGTTAGTTCACATTCAAGTTATGCTATCTCTGATATACTGATTGCATAATATAGACTTTAAGAAGTTTTTATATCAAGTATATTTGGTGACTCCACTGATTTCACAGATCTAGGCTAAATTTGTCCAAATTTTATGAGAAAGATTAAGACTAGAAAATCAAAGCCTAATGAATTTTTAGAGTTTCCCTCAAGAAGAGGCTACAAAGGTAGATAAACTTAGAGAGCACCTCCTACAAGGAGAGTACAGTCTACACCTCCTGATACCTCAGAAAGGAGACCTCTACCCTTTCATCTCAGAAGAAGAGGAAGATCTCTAACCAGAGATCTAGAAGAAGATTCCAATCCAACATCAAATACAACTCACATAGTTGTTAATCTTCAAATTTCAGCTCCTACAATGGCTAGACAGTTTTCTTTTACACCTTTCAACCAAGGGAGTCCATTAGCTTTTGTTCAACATCATTATGTTCCCTTGGTGGCACTAAAAATTATACCTGATTTCATAAGTGAAGGACAAACTACTACCTTTGAGCACATTAGATATGTGACCACTATCTGCAGCATACACAATATAACTCAAGAAGATGGGGCCACCAAAATACTAGCAGCCTCTCTCAAAGGTAAGGCTCTTGAATGGTTTAGAACTTTAATTTTTGGCTCCATTACTTCATGGGATGAGTTAGGGGATGCATTAAGCAAGCATTTTGAGGATAAATTAGACAACTTGTCTTTGGTTGAGCAGCTGACAACCATTAAAAGAGACCCTCAAGAGAAAATGATAGATTACAACAATAGATTCCTCAAGACATGGAATAGAATTCTAGTCTCAGTGAGGCCATTAGCTGACCATGCTTTCCTATATTTCTTACAAAGCTTGAATAGCCAAATCTCTGTCATGATCCAATCTATGGGTGGTACCTCTTTACCCCAAGCTTTTGACATAGCTGTCAGGGCTGAAAATTGTTTAATTCAGGTAGGTATGATATCTAGAAGGCCACCCATGCCCGTCGTTCCTAGCCTTCAGCACAAGTACCCCCATTTACCCCTATTCCCACCATATTATCACCTCAAGCCAGTACTAGTGGTCAAGAGTTAAAGGCAAGCTTCTCTCAAGAGATGCAAGAGATAAAAAATAGTCAACAAACTAGTTAGCAAGAAATAGAAAATTTGCTAGAAACTTTGACTAATGAAGTTGTTAGGCCATTTTTCTGTCATAGCAAAATCCTATGAAAATGGCCCATTTCCTTGCAATGTTTCATGGTGTGCGCCCTTGGCCCTATGTTCTTCATTGTGTCTTGTCCTATGTTCCTCATGTGTCACCTTGCTCTAGCCCAAATCACATGTGCTGAATCAAAAAATTTAGAAAGTTGTTCAAGTTTTAAGGTCTACAAAAAAAAATTTCAAAAATCTACCTCAGTGTCGAAAACCCACAATATTTTTGAAAATCTATGATGTTTTCGACTTGTGTGTTGTTTTCGACCCTGTGCTTCCTGCTTTTGTGCACTTATCCTTTGGCATCAAAAAATTTGTATTTCCAGTCATTCTCTATGTCGAATACTTTGTGTGTTTTCGAGTTTGGTCTTAATTGCATAGGTGCGATGGATGGTGGGGCCTGGTCTTAGCTCGGCTATGTCACTGATTCTCAAATTCTCTAGCAGTTACATCTCTTATTCAGTGACCTGGCGACTGTGTTGTCGCACAATCTCTTGTTTTTGGTGGTTAGGTGCCTAACCTTCAGAGACTCAGTGACTGTTAGTCGCGTGTTCTTCGAGTGTTTGGCAGTTATCGGCTAACATTCAACAACCTGGTAGGTGGTTTGTCACATGGTCATTGAATGCTCGATAGTTAGTTGGTGGGCTCGGTATTTCTTAAGTGGAGTAACAATGCAGATGAGATCTACGATTGCTGCATGATCATGAGGAATATTCCTCCCCTTTGCGATCATGCGACCACTGTTCGATCTTCCCAAAAGGTAAGGCTTTTCCAGGTGGTGGGTCCTATGTCAGGTGACTTGGTGGCCACAGCGTATGATGTGATGACATGTGGCATCAGTCGGGCCTAGGTGGGGTTTGAGGTTTGGTGGAATGGATAAAGATGTGGCGGCCCGATAGATTATCTTTGTGTTCACACGTTCATGCAATAAAAAGGTGATTCGCTAGTTTGTTTGGCGACTTGGAAAATAGTGGTCATGTGGTCACTAGATCTTTTGGTGATGGTGTAAAGTATCTCACAAACTGGTGAAAGTTCTTTGGTTGCCAGTTCACCAGATAGGTGGGGCTGATGTTTTCAGTGACGAGGCTTTTCCTGATTGGCTGGCGGGTGACAGGGTGGCAATCTCATGGCTTGTTGTGTGTTCACATAGCCCAGGTTTTGGCTATGGGATCATGTGACAACTGTTTGGCATTGCGATTATGGAGTTAGGTAGGTCCACAGTGCTAGTGTTGTCGAGGTGTTCTTTTTTTGATTGGTTGCTGACTGTTGATCGATTTGTTGACTTTCCAAAGGGGCCTGCGACTGTTGTGAATTAAGTATGATCGCTCGATGTGCCAGGAAGAGAAAGGGATCGACGGCCATGTTTTAAATTTTGTTGAGTGACCGTTGGGATTTTAATTCAAATTTATAGAAGTGTTTCTACTGATAGAGGGTACCATTTTTATGGAATTCAATGTAGAAATGACCCTGTTTGGTGAGAGGCGATTGGTTTGCCATTTGCAGTGTGGTCCAGGGTGCCATGAGTGTTTGCGAGGGTGTTTTTCCATGTGGGGGAGGACAGTTTTTGTTGGCTCAAGGTGTTTTGATGGTCTGGTCAAACTATTTTTTATGATGAATTTGTGATCCTAGGTATAGATTTGAAGATTTTATCTTTCTTGTGGATTATTCTTGTTTCTGACAGATTGGTGCTAGTTTTCCCTCCGGCATGTTGTTTTTTGAATTTTGTTGTGGTTAGCCATTGTAAACCTATGCCTTAGCTATCCATAGCTTGTTGCAACCTATTATGGGTTTCCAAGGCAGCTAATGGTATAAAGTGTCAAGTTTTTGACTTGTCCAGGGTTCTGAATTTTGTCAGTTCCAGTGAAGGGTTTTGTCCTGTAGATTTTTCTCCTTCTCTTTGCATATAGAGTGTTCTTTTTTCCTTGCTAGTTCAGATAATATAGTGCATATTGTAACATAGTTGTCTTATGTGTGAGGATTTAATATATTCTTACTGTTACCAAGCTATCTCTATTTGAATTCTGGATTCATTAATCATACATCAAGGGTGTTTGATTTTTCTATTTGCACTGCCTATGTGATTGCAAGTGGAGTTGTCTTCACGGGGATAACTAGTTCAGGGTTAGTGTTTATGTATGTATGAGCTAAGGTGTCAAAGCTATTTCATGCTTATCTTCTAGTGGATGCTGGTTAATGTATTGTCTTTTTATAGGTCTCTTTTAAGGGGAGGGTTAAAATCCTTTGAGTGGATAATAACATACTTAAATACACAGGTGGGTGTTAAGTTGAGGTTTGGTCATGGTGTGTGATTGATGTAAGACATCAACACATTGAATATATTATTTTCTTATTTCATAGTCATCTTTTGCAGTAGGGTATTTGACTCTGTGGCCCATTGGATAAGGAACTAGTAGAGACTTAGGGTATCTCAGCGGTCCCTTCTATCCATTTAAAATTATTTCCATTCAGCCCCACCCTTTCCCTTTCTTGCTATTAGTGTAGGTCTTTGGTTATCAGACTCATTGCATGCAAGCAGGTTATTGCATCAGATTTAGTTTCATTGTGGTACAAGATACCTATAGGAGTCTAGTAACTATTCCACAATAATACATCTGCAGGCCTTTTAGTCATCAAGAAGAGTCATGAATGTACAGATGAAGCAATACCCACCTGAGTGATGTGGAGCTCAAAGCAAAAGGAGGATGCCCTCAGTCCTTATCAATTAGCACTTTTCCCTATCAGACTTTGGAGCAAAGACTAATCAGTTTGTTAATCATAGTGTAAACTTGGCACCATGTGGGAACAAGTTTAAAAGCCAACAAAATGGTGACTCCACTGGGGAGAACAATGAAAAGGAAGTTTATCTGTTAGAATCTCTAGTTGTTTCAAAATTTTGTAGTATCTTATTGACCAGATTGATTTGCCCATCAGAGTCACCCACAAAATGGAAACTCCACTGGGGAGAGTCTAGAACAGAGTCTAAAGTAAAAATAGCATTTGCAAAATTTTCTCACCTAGTTGTGAGTGGTAGCTCTGATTTATCTCTATTTGATTAGTGCATTTTCCTGATAGACAGTGTGTAAATCCTGGTGAGTTTTGTGTTGGTTGGAAGAAGAAATAACAAATTATTTTCCTCTCAAGGAGGTGGTGGCTCAACACTATCAAAATCTGATGCAGCTTCAGGTGAGCCCAGGATCTACCCTGCCTTCCAGCCAAGGTCTTCTGCTACAAGATTTTCCCAGGTATTTTTTAAGTTTTAAATGTTCCTTATAGAGTGGTCAAGCACTAAAAGAAGGATAAGGTGTGAGTAGAGGTTAGTATACTTCAAGTTTTTAGTTGCAGTTTGGCAAAATTATATGGAAGTATTGTAGTAAGTTTAATGGATAAGTTGAATAAGGAGCTGGCTTTCCTTGAGGAAGGCATCCTTAGGGATTGCATGAGATTAGTAAGATTAAAAGTGGGAAGTAGAAAGGATTTATCGATATCCTTTTTCTATGATAGATTTTGTGAAGTATATGATGAGCTTCCTGAGGATGTTGAGTTTCCTAAATCTAATTTGATTGGTTTATTCCTAGAGCTTTGTTTTCCTGAGTCAACCCGTTGGTCAAATGCCTTGTGGGAAGAGCATTATAGATATATCAGGGATTGGGTACTTGGTGTTGGTAGTCTTGAACTTGAGGATGCACTTGGGGCTCTGCTCTGTAGTGCTGATATTGAGAATGATGAAATTTATGAAGGAGATGTGTTAGGTGTTGACACTCTTTCTTGCAGTCATGAAAGTAATGCTCTTTCTCAATATGGGGCAAAAAGTTTATGCAGTCAATCAAATGAAGAAGAGGAGAGGATGAATGAAGATGTTGCTGATGACTGTCTATCAGAGGAAGGTGATGCTAGGGATAATTGTTCACTTCACAGTGAACAAATTTTAGATTTATTGTCTTGTGAGTATCTCAGGTATTCAGGGGGTGATGGCTTTGAGTTCCTACATCCAGCACACATTAATTTTGATATGGAACATGAGTCAATGGGATCTGACTTTGACATGTGTACCTCTTCTCCCCTTTTTACCCCAGCCCCACCAGGCAGCAACCCTATTATATATGATGTGTCGAATGATGAGGTTGCCAATGTTTTCTCAGTTTCAAGTGATTCAGTGGTCCCTAATATTGTTTTGAGTACTAATTGGAAGAGTTGTGTGGATTTTGAATCCTCTTCTGATTTTGAATCTTTTGCTAAGCCATGGAAGGATGGCCTTTCAGCTACTCAAGCTTCACCATCTCATGGATAGTGTTTTCATGAAGATCAGTATATCTTCTCCTTAGAGGTGCAAATTTCTAGTATGAATGGATCCAATAGCGATTGCACTGACAGTTTGATAGAGCTGGAGAGTTTTTCTTTTTAGTTGGACAGTAAGCTTCCTGAGCGTGGTGGTAAATTTGAAGGTGATTTATGTTGTGGCTCCTTCAGCATTTTCCTTTTTAACTACAACATGCATCTGCCACAGCATTTTCAGAATTGGTATGATTACTTTTCTAGCCCTCAGGAAGTATGTACTAAAAAACTTTGTTTCAAATTGTGGAAGGATGGATATAAGTTTGATCAGTCGCATGGAAGCAGATTTTTTAGTTTGTCTCTGATTTGTGGAGATGAAAATTTCTTGTTTGATAGAGGTAAAGGTTGATCATAGTTTTGGGGCCTTGAGCCTTTTGTAAATATTGTAAATCTTTGTACAGTTTCCCTTTCTTGTTGTGTGTTTCTTTTCCTGGTTCAGTTGCCAGTTTTTGAGTTCTTATTTTTGTCCTGTTGGTGGTCTGCTCTCCCAAAAATCTTGAATTCTCGCATGGGCACAAGCTACCCATCATCCCCAGACAGAGCCACTGTTAGGCCATTTTTCTATCATAGCAAAATCCTGTGAAAATGATCCATTTCCTTGTAATGTTTCATGGTGTGCGCCCTTGGCCCTGTATTCTTCATTGTGTCTTGCCCTGTGTTCCTCATGTGTCACCTTGCTCTAGCCCAAATCACATGTGCTGAATCAAAAAATTTAGAAAATTGTTCAAGTTTTAAGGTTTGAAGAAAACAATTTCAAAAATCTACCTCAGTGTCGAAAACCCACAATATTTTTGAAAATCCATGATGTTTTCGACCCTGTGCTTCCTGCTTTTGTGCGCTTATCCTTTGGCATCGAAAACTCTATGTGTTTTCGGTCATTCTCTATGTTGAATACTTTGTGTGTTTTTGACTTTGGTCTTAACTGTACAGGTGTGATGGATGGTGGGGCTCGGTCTTGGCTCGGCTATGTCACTGATTCTCCAAATTCTCTAGCGGTTACATCTCTTATTCAGCGACCTGGTGATTGTGTTATCGTGTAATCTCTTATTTTTGGTGGTTAGGTGCCTAACCTTCAGTGACTCAGTGACTGTTAGTCACATGTTCTCCCAGTGTTTGGTGGTTATTGGCTAACATTCAATGACCTGGCGGGCAGTTTGTTGCGTGGTCACTGAATGCTCGGTAGTTAGTTGGTGGGCCTAGTATTTTTTAAGCAGAGTAACAATGCAGATGAGATCTATGGTTGCCGCATGATCGTGAGGAATATTCCTCCCCTTTGCAATCATGCGACCACCGTCTGATCTTCCCAAAAGGTAAGGCTTTTTTGGGTAGTGGGTCCTATGTCAGGTGACTTGGTGGCCACAGCATATGACATGATGACATGTGGCATCGGGCGGGCCTAGGTGGGGTCTGAGGTTTGGCAAAATGGATAAAGATGTGGCGGCCTGATAGATTGTCTTTGTGTTCGCACGTTTGCGCAATAAAAAGGTGATTCGTTAGTTTGTTTGGCGACTTGGTGAATAGTGGTTACGTGGTCACTAGGTCTTTTGGAAATGGTGTAAAGTATCTCACGAACTAGTGAAAGTTCTTCAGTCGCCAGTTCTTCAGATAGGTGGGGCTGATGTTTTTGGTGATGAGACTTTTCCTGATTGGCTGGCGGGTGACAGGGTGGCAATCTCATGGCTTGTCATGTGTTCGCATAGCCCAAGTTTTGGATATGCAATCATGCGACAACTGTTTGGCATCGTGGTTGTGGAGTTAGGTGGGTCCACAATGCCGATGTTGCCGAGGTGTTCTTTTTTTGATTGGTTGCTGACTGCTGATCGAGTTGTTGACTTTCCAAAGGGGCCCGCGACTGTTTTGAATTAAGTATGATCGCTCGATGTGCTGGGAAGAGAAAGGGATCGATGACCATGTTTTAAATTTTGTCGAGTGACCATTGGGATTTTAATTCAAATTTTTAGAAGTGTTTCCAGCAATAGAGTGTACCATTTTTATGGAATTCAATGCAGAAATGACCCTGTTTGGTGAGAGGTGATTGGTTTGCCATTTGTAGTGTGGTCCAGGGTGCCATGAGTGTTTGCGAGGGTGTTTTTCTGTGTGGGGGAGGATAGTTTTTGTTGGCTCAAGGTGTTTTGATGGTCTCGTCAGACTATTTTTCATGATGAATTTGTGATCCTGGGTACAGATTTGAAGATTTTATCTTTCTTGTGGATCATTCTTGTTTTTGACAGATTGGTGCTAGTTTTCCCTCCGGCATGTTGTTTTTTGAATTTTGTTGTGGTTAGCCATTATAAACCTACGCCTTAGCTATCCGTAGCTTGTTGCAACTTGTTTTGGGTTTCCAAGGTAGCTAATGGTATAAAGTGTCAAATTTTTGACTTGTCCAAGGTTCTGAATTTTGTCAATTCCAGTGAAGGGTTCTGTCTTGTAGATTTTTCTCCTTCTCTTTGCATATAGAGTGTTCTTTTTCCCTTCCTGGTTCAGAGAATACAATGCATATTGTAATAGATTTTTCTTATGTGTGATGATTTAATATATTCTTACTGTTACCAAGCTATCTCCTTTTGAATTCTAGATTCATTAATCATACATTAAGGGTGTTTGATTTTTTTGTTTGCACTGCCTATGTGCTTGCAAGTGGAGTTGTCTTCACAGGGATAACTAGTTCAGGGTTAGTGTTTATGTATGTATGAGTTGAGGTGTCAAAGATATTTCATGCTTATCTTCTAGTAGATGCTAGTTAATGTATTATCTATTTATAGGTCTCTTCTAAGGGGAGGGTTAAATCCCTTTGAGTGGATAATAACATACTTAAATACACAGGTGGGTGTTAAGTTGAGGTTTGGTCATGGTGTGTGATTGATGTAAGGCATCAACACATTGAATATATTATTTCCTTATTTCATAGCCATCTCTTACAGTAGGGTATTTGACTCTATGGCCCATTGGATAAGGCACTGGTGTATGAGAGACTTAGGGTATCTCAGGGGTCCTTTCTATCCATTTAAAATTATTTCCATTCAGTCCCACCCTTTCCCTTTCTTTTTTTAGTGTAGGAATCTGGTTATCAGACTCATTGCATGCAAGCAGGTTATTGCATCAGATTTAGTTTCATTGTGGTATAGGATACCTATAGGAGTCTGGTAACTATTCCACAATAATACATCTGTAGGCCTTTCAATCATCAAGAAGAGTCATGAGTGTGTAGATGAGGCAATACCCACCTGAGTGATGTAGAGCTCAAAGTAGAAGGAGGATGCCCTCGGTCCTCATCAATTGACATTTTTCCCTGTCAGACATTGGAGCAAAGACTAATTAGTTTGTCAATCATAATGTAAACCTAGCACCATGTGGGAACAAGTTTAAAAGCCAATAGAAGTTACAAGTCTAAAGAGACAAAGACAAGGAATCAGACCACCTTTTCAGTCACAAGGCCAAGGTCCTAATCAACAATATCAGAATCAGGGACAACCTTATCAACAAAATAGGCCACCATACCAAGGAGATTATCAAGGGCAAAGACAAAATTTCAATCAAAGACCATTCCAACCATACAACCCTGCACCGCTTAATTCTGCAAATCTAGTTAGGGACATGGCCTCTAGTTAAAATAATATGGCTATGGACAATGAATGGTGTTTCCCTTGTAATCAGCCTCATAATCAGGCTACATGTTCAAATGGATGGATGAACCAAGCTCTGATGGTTTAGAGTGCCTCAGAAGCTCAATTAGAGGCTTTTTCCAATGGATTAGTTCCTCAACAAGAATCACAAGAGAATGAGACTACTCTTTTCAATTGGGAGTAGCAAGACTTCAATGGAGTTGTTGGTGAACCTTCCATTGCTGCCAACACAAGGTCAAAGAGAAGAGCTCAAGACATGGAGCAAGTAGACTCTAGTACTAAAGCTACTACATCTACAGAGCCAATACAACAAGCTACTCCTATCACATTCAAGAAGGCTCCTGCCATTACAAGAAAAGAAGGCCAACATTCCAAAGAGGTAGAGCCCATCATTGCAAAAACACAACAAAGAGTACACACTATGTCACCTTTCAACATTGTAGACAACATGAGAAAGGTGAACATTACTATGTCTATGTGGGACTCTTTGGCTATTCCAGGGCAACCTGAGATTATGAAGAAATCCATGACTAAAATGACAACTCCTCAGCCTGCAAAAGAAGCTGCAAAGCCAGTGTTGGTCAACACTAATCATAAAAAGGAGGCTCCAAGTTGCAACTCCAAAGGCAATCCCATGCAAGGTAGGAACTCAAAGCCACCTCCCTTTTATGTATCTTTAATAATTGGAAAATCTTTAGTACATAATTGTATGGTAGATAGTGGAGCTACTAGCACTGTAATGCCCAAAAAAGTGGCTGACCAATTAGGACTTAAGTATGAACCCTTCCAAAAAAGTGTTACACAACTTGATGGATCCTCTGTTAACACTATAGGTGTTGCCAAGGATACCAGTCTAATCCTTCATGCTAGTCCTAATTTCTCCATCCTACTTGATATATATATCATAGATCTCCCTGCATTATTTTCCATATGTTTGTCAAGGGAGTTCACAACCAAAATTGGAGGCTACCTATCTTCTGATTGGTCCCACATGTTGTTCCACACAAGATATGGTACCAAGGTTACCATTAAATCAAAATCATTAGCAACACACCATATAGAGCCATATGTATCCAATGCCATCAATGCAAGCTGTCCTATTTTTGATGACAGTGATTTCCCAACTATCAAAGAAACAAACACTAAGATAGAAAGTATCCCTAATATTTTCCGAGATGAACTAGAATCAGAAAAGGTTTTTGAAGCCCAAGAGAATGTTATTTGGGATGCTGGTTTGGGGAGTTATTTGATACAAGAAGGTGGATCCATAGAACCAAACCTTTTTAAAGAGGACACTAATTCAGAAGATCAGAATAATTAGATTTGGGAATTTTTTTTTGATGGAGGTAGAAGTAGACATGGTTCTAGTGGTGGTGCTATGCTAGTCTCCCCAAAAGGAGAAAGGTACTATACAACTTTCAGATTTAGTTTCTCTTGCACTAGCAACACTGAGAATATGAGAGCCTTGTGAATGGACTAGAATGGACTAGAGAAAGAGGGCTTAAGGCCCTAAAATTTTATGGTGATAGTGACTTAGTAGTTAGCCAAGTGAGAGGGACAAGTGAAACCAAGAATGACACCTTGAAAGCGTACAAACATAGAGTTTGGGATGCAATTGAAGACTTTTGTGCTTTCAATATTGTTGATATCCCTAGGAAACTAAATCAAAATGTAGATAGATTAGCTGTCGTTGGGTCTCAATATGACATCCCTAATAGCATTTCAAAAGAAATAGACCAACAACCAGACCCTCTATCCCTGATAATGATACTAATTGGCAAGTGTTTGACAATGATGAACAAATTTTGCAATTCTTGTTTGAAGATGTTTTCTCAAAACATAACCAAGATAGGTTAGTGCAAAACTATGGTGACCAAGTGATACAACTTAAGTCTAATAAGATGCCTAGAGCTCTTGTCACCTTAGAGACTATCTTCAACAAGGATGATCAAGTTAAGAATAATAAATCTGGCCTGGTAGTTCAACAAGAACATTATGTTGAATTAGAGTTGGGACCAGGTAAAAGTTTACAATTTGGAAAGGTAAACATTGATTTAGAAAAGAAAGCTTACACCCAATTATTTAGAGAATTCAGTGATGTTTTTGCATCGAAATATGAAGACCTCAAAGGTTTTGATCCAACCCTTGCTCAGCACACTATTGAATTAGAGCCTAATGCCAAACCAGTAAGGCAAAAGAAAAGGCCTGTTAATCCCAAGCTTGAGCCACTTATGCATAGAGAAGTGCTCAAATTGATAGAAAGTGGTATCATCTACCCCATTAAGCATACTAGTTGGGTTTCCAACCTTGTTCCTGTTAGGAAGAAGAATGGGGAGTTGAGGTTATGTGTTGACTTTAGGGATCTTAATAGGGCTTCCCTAAAAGACTGCCATCCATTACCCTCTATGGAACAAATCTTACAATGTGTCTCTAGATCTGAGAGATTTTTATTTATTGGATGGCTACTCAGGATACAATTAGATCTTAGTCAATGAGAAGGATCAATACAAGACTACATTTACAACCAAGTGGGGAACCATGGCCTTTAAAAGTCTCATGTACAAATTTTTGCTGGTCTACTTAGATGACATAACTGTCTATTCTAAACATGCAGAAGACCACATATTTCAAAAGGCAATGGATATGGCCTTTTAAAGCCTCATGTAAAAATTTGTGATGGTCTACTTAGATGACATAACTATCTATTCTAAACATGCAGAAGACCATATCAAACATCTGAGGAAAATATTTGAAAGATGGAGAGAATTTGGGATATCTCTTAATCCCAAGAAATGTGTGTTTGCAGTTCATGAAGGAAAATTGTTGGGATATATAGTATCCAAGAAAGGAATTATAGTAGACCCTGAGAGAATTGCAGCTATCTTAGAGCTACCATTGCCACATCATAAGAAAAGTCTCCAATCTTTCATAGGGAAGATTAATTTTGTTAGGTGTTTCTTGCTTAATATTGCAGATTTATTGAAACCCTTAATAGCCATGTTAAAGAAGAGTTTAGTTTTCAGCTAGACTAAAGAGGAGAAAGTCAATTTCCAAGCTATCAAAGAAGCCTTAACAGAAGCTCCTGCTCTATTAAACCTAAGTTTTAGTAAGGATTTTATCTTTTATGCTTATGGAGGGCATGATGCTATATTTGTTATGTTGACTCAAGATAATTCAGAAGGGTTGGAGCAGCCTATTTCTTTTTTTAGCAAAGGTTTAGAAGAGTATGAACAAAGATACTCTTTTGTAGAAAAACATGTACTTGCTATGGTGAAGAGCCTTAAAAAGTTTATATATCTATTGACCCATAGCAAGGTACACTTGAAGGTTACTCATCCAAGTGTTAAAGAATTTTTTCTTTCCAAGGACCTAAATGAGAAAAGAGCTGGTTGGATTACCAAAGTAATGGAATATGACATTGATATCCGAACCACCAAGCTGGTTAGAGGAAGAGGTCTTTGTGAACATTTGGAAGGGGATGAAAGTTCAAAGAAATTAGAACAAATAGATGCATTTTTGGTTGTGCATTTTATAGAAGAACATGACAAGGCATCAGGTTGGTTGCTTGACATGATTCATTTCTTAAAGACAAGACAATGTCCTGCAGGCCTAGATTCAGCAAAAAGAAGGTATTATAGGTTACAATCTGTTCCTTTTGTGCTGATAGATGAGGTTTTTTTCAGAAAGGATCACAATGGTGTCCTTTTAAGATGTATTGGTTCAAAAAAGATAGCTGATGTCCTATTTGAATTTCATGATGGACCTTCTGGAGGTCACTTTTCTCCTAGGAATACTACTTTTAAAATCATGAGGGCTGGATAATATTGGCCATCTATCTTCAAGGATAGTCATGATTATGTGAGAAAATGCATCAAATGTGCTATGTTTGCAAGAAAATAAAAGCTTGCAGCTATTTCTCTTCAGCCAGTCAAAATAGAGCAACCATTCATGAGATGGGGTATAGATTTCATTGGTATGATCAACCCTCCATCTAGTGCAGGACACAAGTGGATAATTACTACTATATATTATTTCACTAGATGGACAGAGGTAGTTGCATTGAAAGAATCAAATGAGAGTGTTGTCTTAAGCTTTTATGATGATATAATTCATAGATTTGGCACTCTATATTCCATAATATCAAATAATGCATTGGCATTTACAGGCCTTAAGGTCTCAGAATGGGAAATTAGAAATGGCATCTATCTGAGTACAAGTTCAAATTATTATCCCCAGGGCAATGGCTTAGCAAAATCAACATATAAGAACTTGATTAGGATAATCAAGAAAACTCTACAAGATAACCAGAGAGATTGGCATACCAAGTTGAAATCTACCTTATGGTTAGGTAGGATCACTCCAAAGAAGATCATTGGGAACTCTCCTTATGTATTAGTGTATGGCAGAGAGGCTAAGTTGTCCATTTCAACTAAATTTCCAGCTTTGGACTTGGCCACTCAGTATGTCTTATTTGAAGAAGGAGATCCCTTACAAGTCAGGTATGCTCAGCTAATGGAGTTAGAGGAACTTAGAGCTAAATCCATGAAAGACATGGAGTTCCATCAGGATCAGACAAAGAGAAGTTTTGATAAAAGAGCTAGGGTCAAAAATTTCAAAGTTGGAGATGTAGTTCTCAAGTGGGATGAATTCAGATCCAGACCTGGCAGACATATAAAATTTTATTCATTTTGGGGTGGGCCATTTGTTATAATAGATTGCAATGGGTCTAATGCTTTTTAGCTATCAACTCTTAAAGGAGATGCCTTGCCTATATCAGTGAATGGATTCCACTTGAAGCCCTACTTTGAGGTTAATCCCTCTCTGTAAATTCTTCTAAATATATTTTTTAATTTCTTTCCCTATTTTCTAAGTTAGTTTTCTTGCTTTCCAAGAAGTGCCTATGCATAATTTTTGTCCCTTTGGTTCTAGTTTTGTCCCTCTATCAAATTCTTGTGCTCAGTAATGACCCATGCCCAATGAATATGTCAAGGCCACTGGTTTCAATGTCTAGCAGGCTGACATCCAGTAGAAATTGCCAAAATGTTACCCAATTTTCCATGCTCCATGCAAATTTGGCTAGGTTCTATTCCAAGGTCTACATTTTAATCTTGTTGAGCACCCCTAAAAATTTCATGGCTTTATGTCCCGTTCTCTGGCCTCTGTAATTTATTTTAACTCTCTAGTCTGTAGGTCTAAAAATTTGAAAATCTAGTCATTGCACCAAAAAACCCTAAAAACCTCAGCTAGGTTCTATTTTTCAGTTACTTTATCGGCCACTTAAGTCCCTCAAATTCCCATGTGCACATTTAAGACCTTCGGTCACCAGTTCTCTAAGTTCTCAAGTGGTTACCTTTTCCTTTCGGTGAACTAGTGACTCCAGTGGTTCTCTTAATCACTAAATGTTTGGTGGTTAAGTCTCAATAGTCAGTGACTCAACGAATGACTTAATTCTTCCTTTGATCGTGCATTCACTTGATGTTTGGTGGTTTGGGTATGTGGGGGTCCTAGTTAAGAAAGATCCAACGATTGTCACTTGATCTCATAGAATGTCTCAGAGGCTTGGAATCTTGTGACAGCCATTGATCCTTCTTTATGATGTAGTGCTTCAATTGCTAAGTGGATCCAATGTCGCATGTTGCTTATGTGCTTGCCTATGATTAGTTGCTAAGTGCTGAAGAAGATACACAGGTGGATCTAATGTGTCAGTGGGGTCCTATTTCTAAAAAGATCAATGGTTGGCATATCTTCTCAAGGTGTTTTTCTGACACATGAGATCTTGTAGTGACCGTCGATCTTCCCTTTAGGCAGCACTTCAACTGTCAGTGGGTCCATTGCCACATTGTCTAACATGGAGGTTTGTGATTGGCCAAGGGTGGTGATTGTAAATTTTGTCAGAGTGGGCCTGACGAGCTGTATAACTTTGATCCAATGGATGGCGCATCTTCTCAAGGTGTTTTTCTGACACATGAGATTATGCACCAACCGTCGATCTTGCTTTATTTTTAGAGGCTCTGTCAGGTGGGTTCTTTCTTACTGATGTGCTCACATTTTATTGGCTGACAGGATGATGAATGGAATGTGTCAGTGGGATCATGTCAGAGGATTTGCAGAGATGTCAGTAGGATGAGGATCTACGGTTGTCGCTTGATCTCAAGGGATCTTCCAGGCCCTTGTGATCTTGTGACAACCATCCGATGAGGATCTTAGTCTGGCATGGGTCCAAGTATCTTAAAGTGAGGTGGTAGTTGATTAAGATCTATGATAGTCTCATGATCTCATAGAATCTTCTGACCCTATGAGATCATGTGACAACCGTCCAATGAGAACCTTAGTGGGTTGTGGGTCTGATGTGCTACGTGTTACTGAAGTGTTCGCTTCTTATTGGTCAAAGACTGGTGAGTTGGTGCTTGACTTTTCAAAGGGTCTCCCAACTATTTCAAGGATAATCTAGTCGTTCATCTGCTGAGAAAAATAGACATTAACAATCAAGTTTTAAATTTGACCTGCTAGCCATTATTATTTAAATTCAAATTTATCTCTGCAAGGTTTTGTTAGGGTTTTGATCCAGTGATGGATTGCGACAAAGTGGGTAGCTCAGATTGAATTCTTCAAGATAGTTGTAGTTGGGAGGTTTATGAGAGGATCTTATGGCAGTCTCCTGGGATTTCTCAGAGTACCAAGTCGGTGTTCTTGCACTGAAGAAACATTAAAAGGTGGTGCCACCTATGGCTTTCTATACTTCAAAAATATAAATCAGACCAGGATCAGATTTGGTGCATTCATGGCAAGGCTGAGTTGCAGGGTGGTAGATGGATCAAGGTGGCTATGTCTACTGGTGGACTCAGTAAAGAGATATACATGCAAAGATAGTAAATGATCGGCCAGATATTTTAGAAATACATGATGATCAGAAGGACATTTAGGGTTGGATTATTATATGCAAATCAATGCAACCCTAGTTAGGTTTTACTCTAGCCTGTGTGCCAAAGGGAGATGTATATATGAATTTTTGGAGCTTTTAGAGCTCAGAGTTCACATATTGTAAAAAGAGTTTTTCTCTTTCTAGGAGTTATCTGTGGCATTTGTTCTTCCCTTTGACTTTTGCATTTTGTGATTTTTCATTGAAATCCTAGATTCAATAGAGGCTATCCATGGTAATTGGTTCCTACCCTCTAGTCTTTCCCTCGTCTGTATTTCTCTTACTAAATATAATATGCTGGTCTTATTAGAGAAATCTTGGAGTTCCAGGGCCCTTCTTTCTTTTAGCATATATGTGTACTATTGTGTTTGATTTGATTTGAGTGAGTTTGTGGGTATAACTCAACCCCCTATCATTCTATCTCATTCCCATACCCTTTTGCTGAAAAGAACGTCTGCTTGCAGGTTACAGTTTGTGTCTTTTGTCCAAGCCCCTCTGTGAAACACTTATGTAAGCTTGTTTAGGAAGATTGTGTTCTTTTAGATCTGAGAGCTTTCATGCTGATCTGGTCAGTGTATTGTGTTCATTTCAATTTGGTGTATCACCTAGTAGGTAGTTTTGTTTCTAGTCATTTCCCTTTCATGCATTCCTTCTATCCCTTTCCCTCCAAAAGTTTTTACTTTTCATGTCAAGAAGCAAATTAAGGTGATTATCCAAGAGGAACTAGCCTAGAATCTAGAGGTCTCAACTCAATTAGCATAGGTCCCACACCTGAAGATGATTCCCATGTTATACTAGGTTATCAAGACCAAGAGAGCTTGAAACAAGGGTGCAAACTTAGTGTATAAAAACTATTAGATAGTTCATGATTTGTAGATTATTTTTAACTATAGATTGTAGTCCATGAGATTGTTGTAAGGAAGTAAGCCTTTCTTTGGGTTGTAGCCCTTTTTTTGTTTGAGCAGTGAGCTCTAGGTAGTGTGCTTTAATGCATGTGCATTCCCCTTATAATACTACTCCTAACTATTGGAAACAATTGTCTGAAGAAAATTGCTACTCAAATTATGTATTGTCTTTGATGTCACACAATGTCATAGTCCGCAACAATCGGTACCTACCGAGCTCAGCCGGTCTGCCTAGCATTAAAATTAGTGTTTACTAAGTTCACTCGGTTATCAAAGAAAAATCAGCATTTATCGAGTTCACTCGGTTATCAAAGAAAAATCAGCATTTACTGAGTTCACTCGGTTGTCAAAGAAAAGTTAGCATTTACCGAGTTCACTCGGTTATCAAAGAAAAGGATTATCAGTGTTTACCAAGTTCTCTCGGTCTCCAAAAGATTGTAGAAAATTTCATTATGGTCACCGAGCACTGTTGGCCCTTGAAGGATCCTTGCAAATAAAGTTTGCTTAATTCAGCCGACTGTTATACTAAGTAATGCCAATTTGACAAATCAAAAATCATATAAATAAAAGGTCAAGTGTGAAAAATAAAGAAGAGATATAGAAGAAGATATATAGAAGAAAGACAGGAAAGGTGTGTGCGAAATTGTGAAGGATGACCAGATATCCTTGAGGAGCAGCAGAGATATATTCGATCAGAAAGGATCTCACTTATATAGAACAGAGATCTGTAATCAGCAAGGCAGTTGCATTATTATACAGGTCATTTTCATTGTTACCTTTTTATCATTGTAACAGTGAATTCTAAATCTCTTAACCGAGTTGGTTTAACAACCATATTGTAAATCCTCTAACAAGGTGACAATTCCATTGAATTGTTCTCAAGACCTCTTACCAGGCCACTCCTAGCAGGGTGATTAAATCCTCTAACAAGGTCACACCTAACAGTGTGTTTTGTAACCTTTTACCGGGTTGGCTTCTAACCGGGCATCACTTTAGAAAAGTGAAAATCAGTATCTAGATACATTGGTGGTTTTGCCCATATTGGGTTTTCATGTTAAATCCTATGTCTCTTGTGTTCTTAATAGTTATGTTAATCATATACAAGTGGTGATGAATATCTAAAAGATAATTTTACTAATACTCTATGCATCTACCAAGTTACTGCAATCTATTTACCGTGTGTTAAACAGATAATATTCATTAAGATATCCTAAGGGATCTGGAAAGAAATAATAGTGAAGTGTTTTATGGTTGACTGATTCACCCCCCCCCCCCCCCCCCCTCTCAGTCACTTCATCCATATTCCATCACTAATAGGGTATAGTGCTTTTAACAGAATACATCATTTTTTGGGTTCCATCCCCACTATTAAAGTTTCCATACCAAAATCTTGGTGCTATGTGTTTATGTGTTGTTTTGGATCATTGATTTCATGCTCAATTATAAGATATGTAATTTAAGGTATAGTTTATGCTAAGTTGATTTATGTTTATGAGTTTTGGACACAACTAATTCAACCCCCCAATCTCTCAATCATGTGGTGATTCCTTATTTCTATCAATTGGTATTAGAGCTAGTTTCTATTTGAGAAGATTAATTACTTGAGGTGATTTGGGATGTTAGCTTGTAAGAATGAAATTTCTATATTTTATGGCACTAACTATTCATTTTGGAAAGGATAGACGATGATACATTTGAGATGTATTAGAGAAGAAACAAGGGAAGTCATAGAAAAAGCATATAATCCTCCTCCAAATCTTGTTACTGCTATTCCTAATAAAAATAAGAAAGTTGAATGTTACACCAGATAAACAAAAGCATTATTGAGCACATTGACTAATTTAAAATATTCAAATTATTAGACTACAACTGATTAACTACTTGGAGAATAGAATGTAGAATATGAAGATGATCACCAAACTATTAAAGTATATGTGAGAAAAATTAGATCAGTTATTATATTGTCATTGATCTCAACTAGTTTTGAATGTAATTATTATGATAGTTACAAACATCTGAAGAAGGTAATAATGGTGAAGGAATGAGATATTAACATGAAGATGAAATGTATGAGTAAGATGATTATGGTATTCATTGGGTAAATTATTAATGAGTCTATGAAAATATGATAGTGATTTGATTGTATTACATGATTATGTTAAGTATTGAAGATCAATAATGTACAATTTAATGTGGTCAGTATATGAAGAACTTAGTATACACCGAGTAGATACAGTGTACATCAAGAAGGTGTAGTATATACCGAGTATAATATTAACTCAGTAGGAAGTCACTGACACATCATGGTATTGATCGAGTAGAAGAAATATTGTGGAACATGTGTGTTGGGAGTTCCCTTTGATCTTCAACTTGTATATTTATACTTTGATGGATAACTTTAATATAACTTTGACTCTATCACCACTCCAAAGTCTACAAGGAAGAGGGCCAATTAACAAGGATCAACAATGAGATCCTCCTACACTTTGAGCCTTACTGCTCAGGTGGGTGTACCCTTGAATCACTTCTCCAAAAGAGTCTCAAAATAATATACAACTATCCTTTACTAACTAACTGAAAGATATTATCATTTAAATTTGGGTGTGTGTGGTTGATGACAATGAAATGCCTCTAGAGAATGGACCAGTGCCATAACCTAGGGCAAAGAGTCACCCAATTACATACATCAGCTAAAGATCTTAAATCAAACACTCTTGGGCTCAGGATAAGTGCTTTCCCTATTACCCCTCTCCCTCAAACACAAGGACATCAAATTCTTATTTGGCTGTAAACTCACTGAACTCACCTAAAAGAATTTAATCCTAACTTTCTTAGGAACTCAGAGATGACTTCACAATAAGCTTTGTTTACCATATGCTAATACACTTTGTGACACTAACATATATGAGCTCAGAACCAAAACAAGAAGACACACACAAATGCAAGATTGGAACTCAATAGCATTCTCATTAACATATTCAGGATCAATATACAATCAAAGCAACACATAGATAGGAAAAAAACCCAAAATCTAGCTCCTCCTTCCTCAAATGTTCATACAATCATAAGCACTAGAACTGACTAAAATTCAAAAATAGAACCTTAGGATTGAACCTTACTCTATCAAAAAACTAACTACTTATACCCCTAGTCACCTTGGAATCCTCAAAGAAGATGCATCAAGCTTTGAGTGACTAGGGTTAGGGTTTCAACTACCCAACAAATCAAAAATTACATCAGAATTTATTGCAGGGGAAGAAACATAAGAAACCTAGAGAAAATGAATCTCAAACAATTTGCAATCATCAAAATTTACAAGAATAGTACAAAACAACAAGGAATTGCCATGAAAACTGGTCAAATCGGCCACCTGCAAACACATCTCAAGCACAAAACCATAGAGTACAGACCCCTACAAATGATCATGGAACACCCTGGCACACACTACAACCATCAGCACCATCAAACAAATCAAATCCAGCCTCAAAAGCAATTAAAATCAGTCCTTTCTGTCATTGGAAACCCTCTGCAAATTTGAATTTGAATTTCAATAGTTAGTTCCAAGCGCCAGTAGCAAATTAGCAACCAATATTTAAACTAAGATGAATTTTATATCATGACTGTTGGATCTCCCCTTTTCATGGTCTTTTGACCTTAACTCAATTGCCATCCTCAGGTTAACTCCTAGTGAACATGTAAGAAGGCATTTCTTATTCGCGAAGTGAAAACCTAACCCACCTTTAACTCCGTGACTTAGCAAAAAGAGGAAACCTAACTCATCCCAACTCTATTTAGTGAACTGGAAATTGAAGGAAATTGGCCATTTGTGGAACACTTTTTACCTCCGCCAAATCATCTAGCGACAATGTGAATGCTTGTTTGCTAAATCACTAGCCTTTCAGAACTCCACTACTTTTTCCTTGCGAATGAGCGAAAAACCTTTGAAATTTGTTGGACCGCCAGAACCTTATCCAAACCACCAAAAAGACTAAGAAACCTTACTGGGCCCACATCAAGAAGATTGATGGTTGTCTCATCTTTGCATTGACCCCCAAGATTCTTCCAGATCATGAGACAACCGTCGGAAGAAGAATCTTACCCTACTCTGATAATCCTCTGACAAGATATGAAATTGACAGTTGGCGCAAGATCTTAAACCTCTGACACATCTCATAAGAACTTATGCCAACCATTGATTTACTGACAACATCAAGACCCTCTAACGCATCTAAAAACTAGGTCCCATTGACAAATGCCAAGTCATTACCTCATGGACCAACCAAAAACTACCAACTATGCTTACATGGCAATTAGGACCCACTGAGAACATTATACCACCTGGAAGATCGAACGACTGGCGCAAGATCTGAAAGGTTCAAAAGATTCTATGCACTTATATGCCAACTGTTGATCTAGAATCTTAGCTAATTGAGATACCGGGCCCGCATGACATGTTATATCCAACTCACCACCCTCAACCAATAAAAAGCTGCCAATTCAACACCCTTTGACAATGGACTCGCCCGCTTAGAAAAGCTACGTCATGGAAAGGGATCAATGGTTGTCATAAGATCGCAAGCCTCTAACAAAACCCTTGTGCTTTTGTGACAACCATTGGATCAAGATGGTGTCAGAGCCGAGCCCAGTAAAGTTTAAGTCAAAAAATTAGGAAATATTAAAGTGCAAGACTTAGGCTTTAGGGAAAAATTAGGCGCTGAGGACAATAGGAAAAATTAAAGGCCACTGGGGGTAAAACTTAGGAAGAATTTAAAAGGGGGCCGACCAAAAACATAAAGCACGTGTATTTTAGGACTTTTAAGTGACCCAAAAAGGTAACTCAAAAATAGAACATGGCTAGGGCATATAAAGGGTTTTTATTCAACGGCTACATTTTCAAAAATTTGAACTAAGGGCTTATGCCAAAGACCTAAAAACAACTGCAAAGACCAAGAGAAAAGGGATAGAGCTGTGAAATTTTTTCAAGGTGCTAACAGTGGCTCTTTTTGGGGATGTATGCCTCCTGCAGGCATAGCAAGGATCTAGAATTGCTGGTTAAAGGAGACCATCCCACTGGAAAAGACTGACAACTGAGAGCAATAGGACCAAAACCTTACAGACCAGGACAAAACAGGACATCGGCAAGAAACTTTACAAGATTTATAGAATGTACTGACCTAACTACTATTCATGGAAAACAAAATACCTTCAATTGAAGTATTTCTTCAAGAATTGTCCATGAACTGGCAATTCTTGAACATCACCATTTAATTCTTTCACAATGTATGAATCTTGGACCCATTTCTCATGAATTAAATATGGCCCTAGCTAGATGGGATCAAAATTACCATGCTTTCCCTTATCTTCCAATCTGGCATTCCAAATTAATACTAGGTCATTAGGCTCAAACTTCCTCTCAACAGTCTTCTTGTCATACAAATTCTTAACCTGCAACTGCAATTTGGCACTTCTTGCAACTGACTCTCTTCTAGTTTCATCAAACCTAATGAGGTCCTCAATCCTTAACTGCATCTCATCATCTATGTCATCATCATATAACTAAACAAATTTATACATTTCCAATAAATTATTTTGAGGCATTCTTGCATGTATTCCATATACTAGGTCAAATGGTGCACAACCAATTGCCTTCTTCACAGTTACCCTATTAGCCCATACAGCTAATGGCAATTTTGAATTCCATGCCCTCTTATTCTTTTGAAGAATCCTCTTGAGGATTTTAATCAAACTCTTATTAGTAGATTCTGCCTGACCATTTCCTTGTGGATGATAAGGTGAGGAATTTGAAATCTGAATTCCTAAACCTTTGCAAAAGTCCTTATATTCAGCAGACCTGAAGCACATGGCATTATCACTTACTATCCTCTCATGACACCCAAACCTTGTAATAATATTATTCAATAGAAAATTAGTCACCACTTTATTAGTTTAATTTCTTGTAGGTATAGCCTCTACCCACTTTGTAAAGTAATTAGTGGCAACTAAGATCCATGAGTGTCCTCCACTTGACTTGTTTGGTATCTCCCCTATGAAATCAATTCCCCATTGTTGGAAAGGAGCTTGCACCTCAACTAGTTTTAATGGCATGTTACCTAAAAATTTAAGCTTACTAGAGAACCTTTGACAAGCATCACACCTCCTTACAAACTGTTCTACATCCTTGAAGATTGTGGGCCACTAGAATCCTACTCTCAAGATTTTATGAGCAGTTGTTTTACCCATGTAATGTCCACCACAAACTCCCTCATGCATTTCCTTTAACAATTTGTTAGCTTGATTCTCATCCACACATTTCAAAAGTATGCAATCTAAATTCTTTCTATACAATTTGCATTTCACAATTGCATACTTGATGGCCTATAATTTTAATGTCCTCCTCTGATTTTCATTCATTCCTACTGGACATTTCATGTTTCTCAAGTAGTAAATAATATCTTGATACTAGATACAATCGTCCATGTCACATGTATAATCAATTTTAGAATGATTTATCTGATTTGCATCAAGATTGGACTGAGCCATTAGTTTTACCAATCCTTGTCCTCTAACCGATTTGCTAATCTGGACATTAACATTTAATTCTTGGATCATATTGATCCATCTGCATCTTCTTCCAGACACCTCTTATTGTGAGAAAATATCCTTCATAGCTGCACTTGGCACAAAAGCAATCACAACTACCCCCATCAAATAACACCAAAAAGCCTTGACTTCCTTCACAAGTGCATATGCTTGTTTCTCATTGGCCTGCAAAGATTTACTAAAAAATGCAATAGGCTACTCAAAACCGTCCTTATTCTTTTGTAACAAAACTGTAGCAATAGTGTGAAAAGATGCAAAAGAGAAGATGTGCATTGGGACATTATAATCAGGTGCCTTAAGCGCTGGTGCATCTTTGATAGCCTGCTTGATATTCTTGAAAGCCTCATCAGGCTCACCCTCCCAATTGATTGCAGATCCCTTCTTCAACATCTTGGAAATAGGTATAGTAACCTCTACAAAAATTTTCACAAACCTCCTTAAGAAATTGACCTGGCCAAAGAAGGACTGAATTCCTTTAACATTCTTTGGTCTCTAAATTTTATCAATAGTTGCCACTCTCTCAGGGTCAATTCTCACTCCTTGCTTCCCAACTAAGTGGCCAAGCAACTTACCTTCAGCAACACCAAATGCACATTTCCTTGGATTTAATGAAATGCCATATTCCAAAGCTCTCACAAATATTTTCTCTAAATGAGTACAATGGTCTTCTTCCTTTTTGGAATAGGCAGTTAAATCATCTTGATAGACAACAAGGAAATCATTGATAAAATCTACAAAAGCAACATCCATTGCCCTCTGAAAAGTAGCACCAGCATTTTTGAGACCAAAAGGCATTCTCACATAAACATATGTCCCCCAAGGTGTAGTGAAAGTTGTCTTGAATTATTCTGATTCTTTTACAATTACCTGATTGTAACCAGAGAAACCATCCATCATAGACATCAATTCTGATTCGGTCACTCTCTGCAACATAGCCTCCATATTGGGTAGACAATAGTTATCCTTTAATGAGCTCATGTTTAAATTCCTGAAGTCCACACAAAGCCTGATGTCACTATTCTTCTTTCTCATAGGAACAAGGTTTGACACCCAAGAAGAATGCCTTATAGGCTTGATAATGCCAGCATCTCTTAACTTCATCAACTCTTCTTGCATCTTAGGTGCCAAAGTGGGATTTATAGGCCTTTGTTTTTGCCGGAAAGGTTTAGCATCTTCTTTCAATGGAATGATATGCTGAAATAAGTCTTCTCTATAAACCTTTAGGTCATCATATGACCATGCAAAAACATGCCTGAATTTTCTCAATAATTCAATCAGAGATTTTCTCACATTATGAGACATTTCCCTACCAATGTACACCCTCTTAGGTGCCTCATATGTTCCAAGACTTATCTCCTCTAGATCAACATGATCTTCTCTTTTCATATTCTTTTGAACTCTATCCTAGTTATCAAAGACAGTCTCCAAGACAACAAGACCCTTGGGCACCTTGTTAGTTCTAAGCTAAATAACTTCATTGCCAAAAACAACCTCTTTTCCTTCTACTGACTCAACCAAGGCTGAACAATCAAATTCCTGACCATGATACTAATCTTCACAACTCATAAAATTCAATATATCATTATCATCATCAAAAACTTACCAATTTTCAATATTGTCTGGTACACTAGGCCTAGCCTAAATTTCAACTTTAGAGGTACCAGCAAAAGTAATGTCACTGGGATTGATTGCTATATTGGCTAACAAGTCAGCCATCTTATTGTTACTCCTATCCTTCCACTCAATATTGAAGGCATCAAAATGTTCAATCAAATCGCAAATTGCATTCTTATATTGTTTCAACCTTTTGTTCTTGGAAGCATATACTGACCTAACTTGGGACACCACCAACTCAAAATCACCAACAACACTTAAGCACTTAATACCATGTTTTTGTTCCAACCTCAGTCCTAGCAACAATGCCTCATATTCTGCTATATTGTTGGTACAAAAGAAATTCAATGTGAAAGAAAACTTGTAGGTGTTTCCATTAGGAGAAATAAGTAAAATACCTACTCCTGCTACATCCTTGCAATTTGCACCATCAAAGTACATTACCCACAAATCACCCTTCATAGAATTAACACTTACCTCAATAGAGATAGGTGACAAAATAGGTTCCTTCTCAAGTATAGGGATCTCTACCCTAAAATCATTAATATCAGTATCCACAAAACATGTAGTTTCATTATCAATACTTCTTTCAATCATGTGGCATACTCTTGGTTCTCGCTCAATCTTGACAAACTGATCATCAATCTTGAAAGTGGCATAGGATAGATCACACTGTAAACTTTCACCCATGGCAGCACTCCACTTTCTAGATAGCAGCATCCCATAATGAGGAGGGATGTCCACCACCAAAACATTCATTGTTAACTCTTTCTCTTGATATGCTACCAGCCTATATGGCATTGCATTGATAGTCCCAATAACTGGTACCTCCCTCTAATCCATTGCACAACATTTTCCTTGAACTGTATGAACTTTAAGGCCCAATTTTTCCATAATCTTATAAGGCATAATAGTATTAGAGGCACCACTATCAATCATACAATTTCTTAATTTCATTCCATTCACAAGGACACTTAAAAAGAATGGATCAATGTTTTCAAGACTAGCATTGACAGAACTATCCAAATATATAGGAGGAATTTGAGATACAATTCCCTAAGCAGCAACACCTTTCAAAGCTTTATCTTGAAATCCATTGCATGCAACATCATTATTATGAACATTATCTACCCATGCAATAGATCTGTCTTTGTGTTCAGGGATCCTCAACAATTCTGACAATGGAACCTTAACTGTAATTTTAGATAATACAACTAACATATCAATAGGAGCAGAGGAAGGAATCTCAATCTGCACTGCCTTAGTATCTCTTTGTTTATTTGATACATTAGGTGTATTGGCCACCCTCATCTTTTCATTCCTAGCCATTGTGTTAATTGGCTTCTCAATCTCATTAGATAATCTTTCAACTCCAACTCCCTTAGGCTCACAATTCTTACCTTTTACATTCTTGAATTTCACCATGTGATCACCTTTTGATTTGTTCTCAGTAGGCTCTCCGAAGTGGGTACTCTTTATAAACATTCATGTAGCTTTTCCATTTGCATCTCTTGCTACCATGCCTCTAGTTTGCACTTGAGCAATCATTTCTATAGTAATCCTATCCATCTCTTCTCTAGAAGGTCTTCTTAAATTTATTAGCTCAGAAGAAGAGTTCATGTTACATGTCTTCTTATCAATGTCTTCACCATCAGAAAAAACCTCTTGATGAAAAAGGGCTTGATTGTGTCTCTTCACATTCACATATGCTTCTTCATCAAAATCAGAATCATCTTCATATCCTAGATATGAAGTAGCCATGTTGCATCCAACATCATCTTGATCTATCTCCTCATTGCCACAATCTTGATTTGCAGCCATAGAATGTGCAACCACACAATGCTCTCCAGAATGAGGGGACTGGGATGCAACACACCAAGGTATGTCTTCCATGACATTTATTGAAGCTTTTTGTAGAGGTTCAGGGACACCTTTGTCATTGTTTCCTCTTGCAGCAGGGACAATAGGCTTGCCATCCTTCCATTGGGTGTTGTAGGGGTAGTTTTGCAATCTATTCTGCTTATTGAAATTGTTGTTGAACTAAGGCCTTTCATTGGTAGGAGCACTAATTTTCCTATTTGTAGGTGCCTTCAAATCCTTCAATGCATTGAGCACCTTATCGAATTTATCTTCTTCTTGCCTCCTAGTTCCAACATTCCTATCATTTCCTTTTTCATATTTCTTGTCCCCAAACAACTTAGGGTCATCTCTTTTCCCACCCAACTTCCCTGATATTTTCATATTATTCTCAATATTGATGAAAATCCTAAAAGAATCTCTAAGAGTTCTTGGTTCTTTGTCCCTCAAAAAGTATCCCATCTTCCCATCAAATGCATTGTGTAATACCTCTCCTATGGTGATACTTAGACTTTGCTGATTTGGACATTTTATTATGATGGTCAGGACTATACATTTACATTTATGTTTTGTGAATGATGATATGATGGATATGCTCATTTATGGTTATCATTTATATGTTTATGAGATTTTTTATATGTTTTATGGATCTAACCCAATGATTTGAATCTAACCATTATCATGATGTTTTATGTTTCATGGATGTGTGTCTGATGTGTTTTCATGACTCAGGACGAAGTCGTAGTTACTCACTTAGCTGAGGTCCACACGATGTATCGATCCTGGTCATCTGCTTGTATATATCTGATTTGTATATCCATATGTATATATATGCATCTCTTCTTAGTGATGTAGGATTGCAGGTACCGGGTATTGTCTCCACCTGGCTCCATAGGTCTGAGCGATCCCTCAAAATCCTTGATCGTCATTGTTTTTACGGAGATATCACCAGGTTCCACAGGAAGAAACTTCACCTTTGATCCTTTTATCCTTAGGTGGGAAGTGTTAATTCAGTCCCTTGTGTGGATGTATTGTGTGATCTCGTAGTTGTTGGATTTGTGGATCTTGTAGCTAGTTCTTGTCTTTAGGGTATATTGATGTGAATCATTGTTCATTGAAGGTATGATTTAGAAATTTATCTTTAGTAGTAGCTACTATTATACTAGCATATCTCATTAGGAACGAGTCGGTATGTGATTTAAATTATGTGATTTTAATACCTATAATAATGAATAATTTTATGGTATTATTTTATAATACTCATAATAACAAAGTGACTATGACAATAGTAATAATAAAATATTTTAAATAAATAGTGGAAAAATCAAACTTATGTTAGTAGCTACCTGATATATATTTTAGAATGTGGATTAGTGTATGGATAAATAATATATTTTATAATAATAATGTTATTTTAATATTTAATATTAATAATAATGTGTCTTATTTATGGTATATGTACCATAAGCATATGGGTGCACACATATGCCTATGAATACATATATTAATATATTATTATATAATAAATTAATTAGTTGTGTGAAGGAAACTATTCTTATGTTATTTTTATAAGTGGTAATTAGGATTGGTAAATTCTATTACCATAGTTAAATAAGTTAGTAAATTAATTTTGGGATTATATTATTATTTTAACACCCTTAAATTTAGGGAACATAGATTATAGTCTTATTTAAAATGTATTCACCTTTACGGGAATGATTTTTTCTAACCATCCCATTAACTATTAACGAATGGATAGTTGAGATGGTTGCATCGGTTGGATTACCTGTGCAACCACCTCCTCCATTCTATTTACAGGAAAGGCTTTCCTGTGTATGGGAGTTGGGGAGAAGAATTGATTTCGAGAAGAGGATTAGTATTATTATTGTAGAAAAATTGATATTTTTAAGGAGAGAAGTCCCTTATTTAGTGAGTTTGGCATTTGGATTGTTACGGGTAGAAGCTGGAAGATTGCAAGCAAAGGGATTCAAAGGAGAGCTGGAAACGTTGGAGAGGATTTGATCTTCCTTCATCAACTGGTCTCCGCAAGACTCCAGGTTGGAATCCATATTGAGAGATTATTCTCTTTTATATTAAGAATGTTTGTTATGTTTGAATGCAGCTGTATATGTTTATTTGTATCCATATGTGCAAAATATTTATACATTATTCTGTGAGCCATTTATATGATATTGTATTATGCCCAATGTAAATAAATTATTGTATTATGTCATTAATTTCTATATCATAGTAGCTGTTTATACAAATATATATAAATTGCTATAATAATGAACAATGACAGCCGCTTATTTAAGCATAGGATGAATTCGGAAATAGATTATTTGTATATAGTTTATCAATAAGAAATATGGGTAGTATTCTATATTTTATTTGCTGTCAAAATAAATAATATATCTATTAGCTGTCAAAATAATATTATGCTTAAATAAGGTTATACTTGAATAATTATGTATGTTTAAATAAAGTTGTGCTTCAAAAATTAATAAATAAATTATTAATGTAAAACAATAAAAATAAAAAACAAAACTATATAGTTATAAAGTTATGCATAAACAATTATAGATGCTTAAATAAAGTTTTGTTTAAAAAAAAAAAATGATTTATAAAAAAATAAATTAATATAAAACAAAACAAAAGAAAATGAAAGAGTTTGGAAGGGGGGGCCACCACCTTCCCCACTCTCCTCACGGTTCCCAACCGTAGCACTGGCAGGCACTGCTACGGCAGTACCTGACTGCTACGGCAGTGGGTACTGCAGTAGCAGTACCCGTGAGTTGGGAAAGCACGCAGGGTGCTAGGTCAATGGGGTGCGGGGCCCACAGGGTCCCCCCCATAAGTCACTTCTAAATTATTTTTTTAATTTAATTTGTGGTAGGGGTTTTATTTGTTTTTAGATTTCAATGAATATTAAATTTAGGATACTTAGATTGCTATTAAATTTAGTTATGGTTTAATAGGAATTTCATAGTCTAGTTGGTTTATAAATATTTGGTGGAAATTATAATTGTTTATTTAAATTTTTAAATATGGGTTTTAATAATATCTGCTTTATACAAGTATAACATTTATACAAGTATAACATTTAAGTTTACGTACTTAATTCCTTATACTTTAAGTTATACTTGTATAAAGGGATTAGGTACCTTTCAAATTGATTGGAATAGGTTTTAGATTTCTAGGAGTTAAGCTGCAACTTCTAGATTTTAGATTTTAATAAAATTAGACTTAGTCAAATTTCAAACTTAGATGGAAATTTATGGAACATTATCTTTTGGCATATGGAAATTTGTGAAAACCTTAAATATGTTTGGCGGAGGTTATATCCAATGCATTTAGATGCCTTAATAGGGGTTAGGATGTGTTTAGGAAGTAGTTTAGGGTTTAGGGTTGTCTAAAGGATCAGGACATTCTAAACATCCTTAAACGTTCCTAATTTCCCTAAACGTTCATAAACTATCTTATTATTTTCTACTCTTTGATGCAATCTTACAAATGTGTTTATGATATGTTTTTACTATGTTTATGATGTGATTGTGAAATGGGGGTTAAGGGTAGAAAACCTAACGACACCTAGTGAGTGGCTCTCAGTGCGGGGCCGGGGCCCTAAGTGGCTAGAACTAGGATAACCGACTGAAGAGTTATTTAACAAGTGAAAACTTAATTAAACTTATGGGAATGGGTTAAAACATTAAAAAGATTAAATGTGCCTCGCCCATGCCATTAGCGCTAGTAAAGGCTATGGATGGGAGTGGGAGAAGGTACCTATGTTTAGGTACAATCGAATAGCACTTGTCAGTATGAAAGGCATTCGATCCCGGATGTGCCTACTTGGGGGCTGGGGCCCGGAGTGGCTAGTACCAGGACAACCCAAGGAGTGAGGGCTATGTGATGACACTCACTTAGGTTTTTGCTTAGAGTTTCTACCAAGCCTTAGAGCCTTTTGGGGAAAGATTCATACTTTGATCATCTTTTATTTGCTATTGGGAAAGGTTACCCAACCCTAGGTTTGGCCTAGCTATTCCTTCTTTGTGGACTTTGGTGTTTATCTCCTAGCACGGGGGAGTGGGCCTTTGGGTTTCCACATGGTTGGGTGGTAAATATTTTATCGAGGTATCTTTTGCGGATGCAGTGTTTGAAGATTCATGCTTGCTTATGTACCAGTTTTTGAAGAATAAAGGCTTTGTGATTATCTTTCATGATGTAAAGTTATTGTTACCTCTTGAGCAGAGATGCATGTAATGTAATCATTGATGTAATTTAAAATGATGTATCTGGAATGGGTAGATTTAGGAAAAAGGGAAAGGGAGATGTGAACTTTATGTATATGATCTATGTTGAAGGATTTTGTACCTTTTCAAGTAAGTTAGTATGTTTCTTATTATTGATTAAGTGAAAAAGGCTATTGAAGAACAAATGTATTAATTGCAATGTATCCAATGATTTAGATGATTCTATTTGATTTAAAGGTTAGATTGTTCATAAAGAATACTTAGGAATATAGATGGTTTTTAAATGGAAAGTTGAAATGAAAATATTTTGTATTTCTTAAAGATATGATGCAGTTGGCTTTGGGAAATAAATCTTGTTGTTAGTTTACTTAATGGATTTGAATGAATCATGCACTAAATAGAAGGGAACCTTGGGAGGAAACTAAGTTTAAGTTTTGTTCTTATAATTGTTTTAAAAATTCAAAATTTTTCATAAATTATTACTTAGGTTTTCTTTAATAAAGAGAATCTTTGTTCTCTTCCCCAGTTCCCTTGTGGGGCATGACACATTGAGGTATGTAGTTAGACAAACATTGTCATCTAACCGCATAACTTGGAACAACTTATGCATACCCTTCTGAAACCTCATGTTGAATTTAGCTGCAGACTCATTTTGATTTTTCCTTATGGTATTGAATTCATTCAACATGAAACTAGCATTAGGCCTATCACCATACTGCTCTTTAAAACATCTCTCAAAATAATCCCAAGTATCAATACATTTATCATGAAGTCTCTTAAACCAATCTCTAGCATCCTCCATTAGAGATTGAACAAATAATTTTCATGACCACATCCTCATGCTCTACCTCATAATCATTAAGCATATCAACAAATAACCTAAGATGATCCTCACAACTAATAGCATTATTACCAAAAAACTTAAGTACCTTATCTCTTATATCATTTGGAAAATCATTTGGGTAGCCTGGTATCCCATCAAAACTAATTTGCCTATAGCCTTCTAATTGCATAGGTCTTCTTTGAAATCCTAAACTAGTGTTCCCACTAGAATTATTATTTTTATCTACATTCCCACCCACTTGCACATTTGATTGTCTATTAGGATCAACAAATGATTTGGTAGATATATTAGGAATTAGATTACTAGTAGTAGCATTGCTAAGTGGAACAATAGTGTTCATAGATGGCATACCTAGTTTAGTAGCAGAAGGGCCATGAACATTAGCTAATGAAGCCTTTAAGAACTAGATCTTTCTTCTTTTCTTTGCAATAGTAGCATCAACTTCAGGTCTTTCCAACTCTTGAGCTAGAGCTTCATCCTCTTTTCTTTTTCTTTCTATCTTTGTCTCCCTATTTGATTTAGGTGGTGGGATCCCTGGTATTGTCACTGGTTTTCTTGCTTGGACACCCACCATCTTTTTCTTTCCTTTTACATTAATAACTACAGTAGGCCTAGTGATCTCATGTCCATTCTTACCCTTAGGCAATGGAGCATAACTTTGCACTTGTCTGATCACAAGGCCCTCTTCATCAAACTCATGGTCTTGCAACAAACATTCTTGCTCACTTCTTAGAGCTTCAAGATCACCAAAAACATCATGCTGCAACACCCTAGGAGCAGAAGAAAGCATCTTGTTTCTCTCCTTCATTTCATTAATTTTTCTAAGGAGAGACTATCTTTCTATTAGAGCATTCACCTTTTCAGCTTCTCTCTCCTCTTGTAACCTTTTATGTATGGCATCCTGCTTTGCCAACTGCAACCTAAGTGCATTTAAATCATCTAGGTCTATCATAATGTCATCAGAACCTAATGACACATCCATATTAGTAAGATTTTGATATGGGAAATGGACTTGCCATGGTCTTATGGGCTCCCTTCTGAAATTATCCTCATCAAGATCTAAATCAATCTCCAAACCCATCTCTCTGGCTTGTTCATCCTGACCTGTAGGCAATGGACCCTTGTCTTGAAATACAGCCTCTAGGGTATCATAAATTTATCTTCAGAGTGACCACCATCTGATCTAGAAACTCTATCTTGTGAACCTTCCTCACTCAAGGAAACATGTGGTGCTCTACCTCTGGTATTTCTTTGTTCTCTTATGGGAGCACTAGTAGACTCACCATTCCTTCTAATCCAACTCTTCTTTTCCTATCTAGGTAACTGTTCCAGAGTGACCTCTGAATTCTTTCTGAAAAAGGACCTAGTATTCCTTCTCTTGTCCATAACTTGTAGTATGACACTAGTTCTAACCTCTTGAGTCACCACCCACCTAGATGGGAAAACCTTAACTGAATACAACATGAAAATAAGAGTGCACTTTGCAAATTTTATCTCTAGACTCTCCCTAGTAGAGTCACCATTTTGTTGGTGACTCAGATGGGTAAATCAATCTAGTCCTTAAGATTTTGACTTTACAATGTAACCACAACCAGAGATTCTAACAAATATACTTCTTCATTGTTGCTCTCCCCAGCAAAGTCACCATTTTGTTGGTCACTTGGATGGGTAAATCAATCCAGTCCTTAAGATTTTGACTTTACAATGTAAGCACAACCAAAGATTCTAACAAATATACTTCTTCATTGTTGCTCTCCCCAGCAAACTCACCATTTTGTTGGGAGTTCCCTTTGATCTTCAACTTGTAGATTTATACTTTGATGGATAACTTTAATATAACTTTGACTCTATCACCACTCCAAAGTATACAAGGAAGAGGGCCAATTAACAAGGATCAACAATGAGATCCTCCTACACTTTGAGCCTTAATTCTCAGGCGGGTGTACCCTTGACTCACTTCTCCAAAGGAGTCTCAAAATAATATACAACTATGTCCTTTACTAACTAACTGAAAGATATTATCATTTAAATTTGGGTGTGTGTGGTTGATGACAATGAAATGCCTCCAGAGAATGGACCAGTGCCTTAACCTAGGGCAAAGAGTCACCCAATTACATACATCAGCTAAAGATCTTAAATCAAACACTCTTGGGCTCAGGATAAGTGCTTTACCTATCACCCCTCTCCCTCAAACACAAGGACATCAGATTTTTATTTGGTTGTAAACTCACTGAACTCACCTAAAAGACTTTAATCCTAACTTTGTTAGGAACTCAGAGATGACTTCACAATACTCTTTTTTTACCATATGCTAATACACTTTGTGACACTAACATATATGAGCTCAGAACCAAAACAAGAAGACATACACAAATGCAAGATTAGAACTCAATAGCATTCTCATTAACATATTCAGGATCAATATACAATCAAAGCAACGCATAGATAGGAAAGACCCAAAATCTAGCTCCTCCTTCCTCAAATGTTCATACAATCATAACCACTGGAACTGATCAAAATAAAAAAATAGAACCTCAGGACTGAACCCTTACTCTATCAAAAAACTAACTACTTATACCCCTAGTCACCTTGGAATCCTCAAAGAAGATGTATCAAGCTTCGGGTGACTAGGGTCAGGGTTTCAACCACCCAACCAATCAAAAATTACATCAGAAGTTATTACAAGGGAAGAAACATAGGCAACCTAGAGAAAATGAATCTCAAACAAATTTTCAATCATCAAAATTTGTGAGAACAATACAAAACAACAAGGAATTACCATGAAAATTGGTCAAATTGATCACCTACAAACACATCTCGAGCACAAAACCACAGAGTACAGACCCCTGCAAATGATCATGGAAAACCCTGGACCACATTGCAACCATTGGTGCCACCAAAAAAATCAAATCCAACCTCAAAAGAAATTAAAATTAGTCCTTTCTATCGTTGGAAACCCTTTGCAAATTTGAATTTGAATTTCAACGGTTAGTTCCAAGCGCCAGCAGCAAATCAGTGGCCAATATTTAAACTAAGATCAATTTTATATCATGACCATCAGACCTCTCCTTTTTGTAGTCTTTTGACCTTAACTCAACTGCCATCCTTAGGTTAACTTCTAGCGAACATGTGAGAAGGCATTTCTTATTTGCGAAGTGAAAACACTGACCCACCTTTAACTCCGTGACTTAGCGAAAAGAGGAAACCCAACTCATCCCAGCTACATCTGGCAAACTAGTGACTAAAGGAAATCAGCCATTCACAGAACACTTTTTACCTCTGCCAAATCATCTAGCGACAACGCGAATGCTTGTTCACTGAATCACCAACCTTTTAGAACTTCGCTACTTTTTCCTTGCGAATGAGTGAAAAACCTTTGAAATTTGTCAGACCTCCAGAACCTTATCCAAACTGTCAAAAACACTGAGAAACCTTACTGGGCCCGCATCAAGAAGATCAATGGTTGTCTCATCTTTGTATAGACCTCCAAGATTCTTCTAGATCATGAGACAACCGCCAGATGAAGAATCTTACCCTGCCCTAACAATCCCCTAACAAAATATGAAATCAACGGTCGGCGCAAGATCGTAAACTTCTGACACATCTCATAAGAACTTATGCCAACCATTGATTTACTGACAACATTAGGACCCTCTAACATATTCAGAAACTAGGTCCCATTAACAAACACCAAGTCATTACCTCATGGACCAACCAAAAACCACCAACTATGCTTACATGGCAATTAGGACCCACTGAGAACATTATACCGCCTGGAAGATCGGACGGCTGGTGCAAGATCTGAAAGGCTCAAAAGAGTCTATGTGCTTATACGCCAACTGTCAATTTGGAATCTTAGCTGATTGAGATATCGAGCCTACCTGACATGTTATATCCAACTCACCACCTTCGACCAATAAAAAGCTTCCAATTCAACACCCTCTGACAGTGGACCCGCCTGCTTAGAAAAGCTACGTCATGGAAAGGCATCAATGGCTGTCATAACATCGCAAGCTTCTGACAAAACCCTTGCACTTTTGTGACAACCATTGGATCAAGATGGTGTCAGAGCCGGGCCCAGGAAAGTTTAAGTCAAAACATTAGGAAATATTAAAGAATAGGACTTAGGCTTTAGGGAAAAATTAGGCGCTGAGGACAATAGGAAAAATTAAAGGCCGTCGGGGGTAAAACTTAGGAAGAATTTAAATGGGGGCTAACCAAAAACATAAAGCATGTGCATTTTAGGACTTTTAAGTGACCCAAAAAGGTAACTCAAAAATAGAACAGGGCCAGGGCATACAAAGGGTTTCTATGCAATGGCTATATTTTCAAAAATTTGAACTAAGGGCTTATGCTAGAGACCTAAAACCAATTGCAAAGACCAGGAGAAAAGGGCTAGAGCCATGAAATTTTTTCAAGGTGCTAAAAATGTGATTGCTGACTTAAGGTGATGATTTGGATGAATCTAGAAGATTCTAAGGATAAAGATAAAAATTTTTATGAAGATCTATGGCTGAAAAAATTTGAGGAAGATCTGATGATGAAGATTGAAATTTTTTCAAGGCACAAGTTCTGAGGAAGTTTAAAGGGGAAAAATCAATGATGGAGATTAAGAGGTAAAATCTATGGCTGAGAAGACAATGGTTTATCATGTCTATATAAGGATACAAGAGATTCAAAATGATTTAATGTGTGTGATGATAAGATTGTATTCATGTGAAGATGGTCAGATAGGTTGAAGTAAGAACTGAGAAATTCTACAGACTACACCAAGCATAGGGGAGGAGATAACTAAGCATAACAGAGTTAGAGGATAAAAGGAAATTGAAGAGATTATGATGGCCAGAGGTATATTGAGCTTAGCATAGATCTGAATATCTACAAAGGAATTTTTATTTGAATCAGATCATATAGTGTTGCATTCTAAGCATTGCTACAAACAAAATCTCCTAACCGAGCAGGACTTAATAGCCTTTGTTTATTTCTTTATGAAATTCAATGAATGTTGATTGTTTTATTGTTGATCCAAGTGAGTGTATGGTCACAAAGAAATATTAGTGATAAATCCTCTAACAAGGTCACATCTTACATTATGTTTTCTAACCTTTAATAGGTTGGCTCTTAACCGAGCTTACTTCAGAAGAGTGAAATTATTTCAGGTACTAGTCCCAGGTGGTTTTTCCCCTAAAAGAATTTGCATGTTAAAAATAAAGTGTTAAATGCATATGCATGTGATGTTTTGTTATTTTACTTTACAAATTACATTAAATGGTTTGATTGGTATATACTAGACGATTTATCTGACAGTTGGTTAATACATAAAAAAGGCACAGACAAGTTTTTATTGAGCTATTTAGTTTATTTTTTGAAATTAGTTTTATACATTTGAGAATAAATGTGGGACTCTAGGATAATTGGACTTAACTAATTCAGCCCCCTCATAGTTACCTAACAATTGGTATCAGAGTAAGAGTACTTGAATGAATAAATTTGAAGGACTTAAGTTAAAGATCTAAAAATGTATAAAAGAAAGGTGCCAAAGTTGAACAAAGATAATTTCTCAGCATGGAAAAGAAAGATGAAGTTGTATCTATTAGAAATTGGAGATTCTACAATATACTATTTGGAAAATGATTTCATAGCTCCTACCGGTCCTTTCACTGTCACACAGATGAAAGATAGACAAGAACATAATGCTATGATTATTGAGATTGCTTCTTCTCTATCAGATGGTGAATTTGAAGATATTAAGAACTATAAAATGCAAAAGAGATGTGGGCCAAACTGACACTAGTTCATGGAGGAGATATGAATGTGCTTAGGGAAAAAGAAGAAAGCTTATGAGGAAATTTTGATGATATGAATATGGAAGAAGGTGAAAACATTACTCAGTACAAAAATTGAGTCAAGGAAGTGGTGAATGATATCTAAGGAGCAAGTGGAATTATTGAAGAATACACTGTGGTAAGTAAAATTCTAAGAACATTGTTTCCTACCTATGCTATCAGAGTCTCTGCAATACATGAAATGAGAGCATTTCCTAGTAATGATATTTCTCTTGATAGTTTTATTAGTAGATTGACTGCATCTAAGCTTAATAAAAATGATAATAGTATTTTACCTAAGGTGGAATCTTCATTTGTATCATCTCTAAATAGTGGAAGATCAAGCAATAGACATAAGATAGGAAATGAAAGTGATAGTGAGGCTGCAGAAGATGAGCTTGATGAACTTGAAGTATTAATGGCTAGAAGGATGTTGAAAGGAAAAGGAAGATATAGAGGTAAACTAATCTTGGTATGTTTTAAATGTAAAGAGATTGGTCATATTTCTGCAAGTTGTCCTGATAGGAAAGAATGATGAAGAAATTGTTAGTCCATTTTCCTGTCATAGCAAGAATCCTTTGAACATGGCCTTTTCCCTATAAATTTTGAAGTTGTCTCTACCTAGCCTGCACTCACAATTTCAATGTGTGAGGAAAATCCACAAGCCCTTTTGGTGTGTGCTCTTGGCCCCTTATTATTCATTGTGTCACCTAGCTCCAGCTTTGATCACATTTCCTAAATTACAAAATCCAGGGAGTTATTCAATTTTTAGGATCTGCGGGAGATAGTTCTTAATATGCCAAATTGTCGAAAACGCATTGTTGTTTTCTATCTCTGTTACTTTTGGGGTCTGCATGAAAACCTTGGTTGTTTTTGACTCACACTTATCATCCCCACTATTGGGACTAGTTGATGGTTTGAATAAGGCAAAATACCCTAGATGTTTTTGATCCTTCACCAAAAACCCTGGATGTTTTTGACCTCACATTTCTTCTCTTCTGCCGGCACTCCTTGTTCATCGATCTTAAGTGCACAAGTGCGATGGTTGGTGGGGCCAGATTCTTTAAGCGACAGAGGGAGGAGATCGACGGTCAGTGTATGAGCATAAGGAATATTCCATGCTCATGAGATCATGCGCATGTCATTGATCTTGTTTGTTTCAGGCATTTCTTCGGTGGTGGTCTCGATGTCAGAAAGGAAGTGAAGGTGTGTGTTTCCATTGGTTGTCACATGATCACATGTCAGGAATTTTTGACATGTGACCATGCGACCGATTGACATCTATCACTTGGGGCCCATTGGTGGATAATTGTGGTGGGACCTGTCTGCTTGGTGGCACTGATGTGTCAGTGTTCGGTTGGTTGAGCTAGATGGTGATGTGGAATTGCATTGGGACCTAACATCTATATACAATCAATGGTTGGCATAAAAGCTTATCTAAGATGTTGAAGAAGGGATTTGTTATTAATTGGGAGGGTGAGCCTGATGAAGCTTTCAAGAATATCAAACAAGATATCAAAGATGCACCAGTACTTAAGGCACCTAATTATAGTATCCAAAAGCACATCTTTTCCTTTGCATCTTTTCATACTATTGCTTCTATTTTGTTACAAAAGAACAAGGATGGTTTCGAGCAACCTATTGCATTCTTCATTAAATCTTTGTAGGCTGTTGAATTGAAGTATGATATCAATGAGAAATAGGCATATGCACTTGTGAAGGCAGTGAAGGCTTTTAGGTGTTACTTGATGGGGGTAGTTGTGATTGCCTTTGTGCCAAGTGCAGCAGTCAAGGATATCTTCCCACAACAAGAGGTCTCTGGGAGAAGATGCAGATGGATCAATAGAATTCAAGAATTCGACATTGATGTCCAGATTACTAAGTTGGTTAGAGGACAGGGATTAGCAAAACTGATAGCCAAATCAAATCTTGATGCTAATCAGGTAAATCATTCTAAAATTGATTATACATGTGATATGGATGATTGTGTTTGGTATCAAGATATCATTTATTACTTGAGAAATATGAAGTGTCCACCAAACATGGATGACAATAAGAAAAGAACATTGAAATTACAGGCCATCAAGTATGTGATTGTGAGATGTAAATTATATAGGAAAAATTTGGATTGCATACTTTTAAAATGTGTTGATGAAGATCAAGCTAACAAGTTGTTAAAAGAAATGCATGAGGGAATTCATGGTGGACACTATATGGGTAAAACTATTGCTCATAAGATCTTGAGAGTAGGATTTTGGTGGCCCACAATATTCAAGGATGTAGAACAGTTGGTAAGGAGATGTGATGCTTGTCAAAGGTTCTCTGGTGGGCTTAAATTTTTAGGAAATATTCCATTAAGACCAGTAGAGGTACAAGCTCCTTTCCCATAATGGGGAATTGATTTTATAGGGGAGATACCAAACAAGTCAAGTGGAGGACACTCATGGATCATAGTTGCCACTAATTACTTCACAAAGTGGGTAGCGGCTATGCCCACAAGGAATGCAACAACCAGGGTGGTAATTGATTTCCTTTTGAATAACATTGTCACATGGTTTGGGTGCCCTAAGAGAATAGTAAGTGATAATGCCATGTGTTTCAGGTCTGTTGAATATGAGGATTTTTGCAAAGGTTTAGGAATTCAGATTTCTTATTCCTGACCTTATCATCCACAAGGAAATGGTCAGGAAGAATCTACTAAAAGGAGTTTGATTAAAATCCTCAAGAGGATTCTTGAAAAGAACAAGAAGGCATGGATTGCAAAGTTTCCATTAGCTCTATGGGCTGATAGGGTGACAGTAAAGAAGGCAATTGGTTGTGCACCATTTGACCTTGTGTATGGAATACATGTAAGGATGCCTCAGAATAATCTATTAGAGATGTATAAATTTGTGCAATTATATGATAATGATATAGATGATGAGATGCAACTGAGGATTGAGAATCTCATCAGGCTGGATGAAATTAGGAGAGAATCAGCTTCAAGAAATGCCAAGCTACAGTTACAGTTTAAAAACCTATATGACAAGAAGACTGTCACAAGAAAGTTTGAGCCTGATGATTTAGTATTAATTTGGAATGCTAGATTGGAGGATAGAGGAAAGCATGGTAATTTTGATCCAATCTGGCTAGGGCCATATCAAATTCATGAAAAATGGGGCCAAGATTCTTATGTTGTAAAAGAACTCAATGCTAATGTTCATGAATTGCTTGTTCATGGACAATTCTTGAAGAAATACTTCTCTTGAGGTATTCTTTTTTCCATGAACAGTAGATAGGTTTGTATATATGTGCATAGCCCTATAAATTCTGTAAAGTTGTCTGGTCCCTAGTCCTGTTTTGTCTTAGTTGCAAGTTTGCCTTGCCTATTCCTTGTTGTCTGCTTTTTTCTGCCTGTGGGCGGTCTACTTTAACCAATGATTCTAGATTCTTTCCATGCCTACAAGAGGCATTCATCCCCAGATAAAGCCACCGTTAGTCTATTTTCTTGTCATAGCAAGAATCCTTTGAACATGACCTTTTCCCTGCAAATTTTGAAATTGTCTCTACCCGACCTGCACTCATAGTTTGAATGTGCAAGGAAAATCCACAAGGTCTTTTGGTGTGCACTCTTGGCCCCCTATTATTCATTGTGTCACCTAGCTCTAGCTTTAATCACATCTACTAAATTGCAAAATTTAGAGAGTTATTCAATTTTTAGGGTCTGCGGGAGATAGTTCTTAATATGCCAAATTATCGAAAACCCATTGTTGTTTTCTATCTCTGTTACTTTTGGGGTCTAAATGAAAACCTTGGTTGTTTTTGACTCACACTTATCATCCCCGCTGCTAGGACTAGTTGATGGTTTGAATAAGGTAGAATACCCTAGATGTTTTCGATCCTTTGCCAAAAACCCTAGATGTTTTCGATCCTTCGGTGAAAACCTTGGATGTTTTTGACCTTGCATTTCTTCTCTTCTATCGACACTCCTTGTTCGTTGGTCTTAAGTGCACAAGTAGTATGGTTGGTGGGGCCAGATTCTTCAAGCGGCAAAGGGAGGAGATCAACGGTCGGCGTATGAGCATAAGGAATATTCCATGCTCATGAGATCATGTGCCTGTCGTTGATCTTGTTTGTTTTAGGTGTTTCTTCGGTGGTGATCCCGATGTCAGAAAGGAAGTGAAGGTGCATGGTTTCATTGGTTTTTACATGATCGCATGTCAGGAATTTTTGATATGCGACCATGTGACCGGTTGACATCTATTACTTGGGGCCCATTGGCGGATAAGTGCGGTGGGACCTGTCTGCTCAGTGGCACTGATGTGTCAGTGTTCGGTTGGTTGAGCTGGATGGTGATGTGGAATTGTAGTGGAACCTAACATTCGTATAAAATCAATGGTTGGCATAAAAGCTTATGAAGTATGTCAAGTCTATGAAATTATGAGACGGCCGTCGATCTTCCTGTGTGGGCCCAGTTGAATTTCTTAGTGTCTTTGGCAGTTGTGATAAAATGTTTAGCGGCCCGACAAAATTTCTTCTTGTTCGCTGGTTCGCATGATAAATTGGCAATGCCCTAAGTGTTTTGGTGATTCAGTGAATGTGCATTCACACATTCTCTAAATGATTTGGTTATGACCTAAGGTTTTCTGCGACTTGGTGATATTCTTTCAGTCGTGCATTCACCGAATAGGAAGGTTGAGTTTGCTAAGATGGTGGGACAGTCTAATAATATGTCGAGTTCTAATTGGCCGGTGAGCGTTGATGTGGATATGTTGTCAGCAGGTCTGAGAAAATGAGAGAATTTGGATGTCTACCTACTGGATTTTTGACTTGTCTTCTTCTCATTGGTTGGCTGCATCGGTGACGTGGTTTTTTCTTTTTCAATGGGGCCCGTGTCTGCAGTGCCTAAGCATGTTTAACTTCCAGTGGTGAATGTTAGTGGGTTGTTGCATGTTCTCATAAGCCATTTTTAGGCTATGCGAACATGTGACTAACCATTAATGTGTCGCCATTGCGGACTTAACGGTGAGCCTAGTCTTATGTCAAGGGTTTTAGAGGAGGCATAGAAAGTCAAGTGTTGGCAGTTTGTCGCATGTTTGCATAGCTCATTTCCTGGCTATGCGATCATGCGACAATTGTTATGCATGTCGCAGTTGCAGAGTTAAAGGTGGGTCTTGCCAACGTGCTTATTTTTGGTTGGTAGCTTACTGGTGTGGGACCACGACTTCTCAAGAGGGTTTTTGGTCGCAGTTGCATGACTAGGGGATTGTAGTCACATGATCACAAGGGTGAGTAGGGTGTCTTGTGATCATGTGACCAGGTATAAATGTAAACCAGGATTCCTTTAAGGGGTGCCCGATTTGCCAGCAAAGATTGATCATCAACGATAATGTTTTAAAACAAACTAGGCACCAAAGACTTGACCATTGGAATTCAAATTCAAGCTTGCAGAGGGTTTTTGCAGTAGAAGGTACTGGTTTTGATGGTTTTAGCAATGGTCTTTGATTGGTTTAATGGAAGTAGGTGTTGCAGTTTGGTCTGAGGGTCTTAGTGGTCAATGGCATGATGTTTTTGTACCCAGTAGAGAATGTTGGTTGTGTGTCACATGTTCACATAGCCCTTTTCCTAGCTATGCGATCATGCGACAACCATTATTTTGCAGGGTTTTCAAGCAGTGAACCATGTGTGATGAAGGGGGTTGCTCGAATTTAATTTTTGTAGGACAATAGCAGTTGTGAAGTTGATGTGAAGGACTATTTTGGTTCTTGAGGTGTGTTTGCAGATGGCTTATTAGACTGGTTCTCATGGCAATTCCTTGATGTCCTATACTGAGCTCGTAATTTCTCATGATTACAGATCATTCTTGGATCTGATTATCTAGGTTGTTTGGTTTTTCGCCCAATGTAATAAATTTTTGATTGGTTAAGTTGTTCTAGTGGGTGAAACCTTAGCCCTGCCCTAGCTATCCGTAGCTTGTTGCAACCTATTTTGGGTTTCCAAGGTAGCTAGTGTTATAAGTTGTAGCAGTTTTGACTTAGTGGGGGTTCTAAGTTTTCTTTTGGTCCTAGGTTGTTGATCTATAAACATTTTTGAAGGAGAAACTAGATTTTGGTTCTACATCCTATCTTAGTATTACTTTGATTGTATACTAATTTTGAGTATGTTAATGAGAATGTTATTAGGTTCCAATCCTGCATCTGTGTATTTCTTCTTGTTCTGGTTCTAGGCTCATATATGTTAGTATCACAAAGTGTATTAGCATATGGTAAACAAAGAGTATTGTGAAGTCATCTCTGAGTTCCTAACAAAGTTAGGATTAAAGTCTTTTGGGTGAGTTCAGTGAGTTCATAACCAGATAAGAATCTGATGTCCTTGTGTTTGAGGGAGAAGGGTAATAGGCAAAGCACTTATCCTGAACCTAAGAGTGTTTGATTTATGATTTTTAGTTGATATATGCAATTGGGTGACTCTCTACCCTAGGATAAGGCACTAGTCCATTCTCTAGAAGCTTTTCATGGTCTACAACCACACATACACAAATTAAATGATAATATCTTTCAATCAGTCAGTAATGGGTACAATGGTATATTATTTTAGATTCCTTTGAAAAAGTGAATCAAGGGTACACCCACCTAAGAATTAAGGCTCAAAGTGTAGAAGGATATTGTTGATCCTTGTTAATTGGCCCTCTTTCTTGTAGACTTTGGAGTGGTGATAGAGTCAAGGTTATTTTAAAATTTATCCATCAAAGTATAAATCTGCAAGTGAAGATCAAAGGGAAGAACCAACAAAATGGTGACTCTACTGGGGAGAGTCTAGAGATAAAGGTTTTTAAAGTGCACTCTTGTTTTCCTGTTGTATTCAGTTAAAGGATTTCCCACTTTGGTGGGTGGTGACTCAAAAGGATTAGAACTGGTGTTACAGACTACAAAGATGGAAAAAAGAAGGAATACTACATCCTTTGTTAGAAATAATCCAGAGGTCACCTTGGAGCAATTACCTAGACAGGAAAAGAAGAGTTGGATTAGGAGAGATGGCGAGTCTACTAGTGCTCCCATGAGAGAACAAAGAAATACCAGAGGTAGAGCACCACATGTTTCCTCAAGTGAGGAAGGTTCACAAGACAAAGTTTCTAGATTAGATGGTGGTCACTCTAAAGATAAATTTTATGATACCCTAGAGGTGATATTTCAAGATAAGGTTTCATTGCCTATAGGTCAGGATGAACAAGCTAGAGATGTGGGTCTTGTGGTTGATTTAAATCTTGATGAAGATAATTTCAGAAGGTAGCCCATAGAACCAAGGTGAGTACATTTCCCATATCATCATCCTACTAATGTGGAGGTTTCATCAAGCTCTGAAGACAACATGATAGATCCATGTGACCTAGATGCACTTAGGTTGCAGTTGGTAGAGCAAGATGCCATATATAAAAGATTACAAGAGGAGAGAGAGGCTGAAAAGGTAAATTCTTTATTGGAGAGGTAGTCTCTGTTGAGGAAAATTAATGAAATGAAGGAGAGAAATAGGATGCTTGCTTCTACTCCTAAGGCTTTGCAACATGATGTTTTTGGTGATCTTGAAGCTCTGAGGAGTGAGTAGGAGCACTTGTTGCAAGACCATGAGTTTGATGAAGAGGGCCCCATGATCAGACAAGTGCAAAGTTATGCTCATTTGCCCAAGGATAAGGATGGACATAGGATCACTAGGCCTCTTGTTGTTATTAATGAGAAAGGAAAGCAGAAGATGGTGGGTGACCAAGCAAGCAAACCAGTGACAATACCAAAAATCCCACCACCTACTTCAAACAAGGATACAAAGTTAGAAAGGAAAAGAAAAGAAGATGAGGATCTAGCTAAAGAATTGGAAAGAGCTGAAATTGAGGCTTCCATTGTAGAGAAGAAGAGAAAGATTCAGTTCTTAAAGGCTTCATCAGTAAATATTGTCGGCCCATCTTCTACTGAATTAGGTATGCCATTAATGACTACTACAGTTCCACTTAATAATGCTACTACTAGTAATCCTATTCCTTCCGCATCCACCAAACCAGTTGGTGACCCTAATAGATAGTCAAATGTAAATATGGGTGGGAATATAGATAATAATGCTAATGCTAGTGGGAATACTAGTTCAATTTTTCAGAGAAGACCTATGCAATTAGAAGGCTATAGGAAAATTAACTTTGATGGGATACCAGGCTACCCAAATGCTTTTCCAAAGGATATAAGAGATAAGGTACCTAAGTTTGCTAGTAATAATGCTATTAGCTATGAGGAGCATCTTAGGTTATTTGTTGATATGCTTAATGACTATGAGGTAGAGCATGAGGATGTAGTAATGAAATTGTTTGTTCAATCTCTAATGGAGGATTCTAGAGATTGGTTCAAGAGACTTCTTGATAGATGTATTGATACTTGGGATTCCTTTGAGAGATGTTTTAAAGAGCAGTATGGTGATAGGCCTAATGCTAGTTTCATGCTGAATGAATTCAATACCATAAGAAAAAATCAGAATGAGTCTGTAGTCGAGTTCAACATGAGATTTCAAAAAGGTATGCATAAGTTGTTCCAATTTATGAGGTTAGATGATAATGTTTGTTTAACCACATACTTTAATGCATTTGATGGAAAGATGGGTTATTTGTTGAGGGACAAGGAAACAAGAACTCTTAGAGACGCTTTTAGGATTACTATTAATATTGAAAACAATATGAAGATATCAGGAAAATTGGGTGGGAAAAGAGATGATCTAAAGTTGTTTGGAGACAAGAGATATAAAAGGGATAATGAGAAAAATGTTGGAAATAAGAAACAAGAGGAAGACAAGTTGGATAAAGTACTCAATGCATTGAAGGACTTGAAAGCACCTGCCAATAGAAATAGTAATTTTTTTGCCAATGAGAAGCCTCAGTTAAACAATAATTTTAGTAGGCAAAATAGATTATAGAATTATCCCTACAACACCCAATGGAAGGATGACAAGCCTATTGTCCCTGCTACAAGAGGAAATAATGACATAATTTTCCCTGATCTTCTACAAAAATCTTCTATAAATGTTATAGAAGATACACCTTGGTGTGTTGCATGTCAGTCCCCTCATTCTGTAGAGTATTGTGTGGTTGCACAATCCATGGCTGCAAATCAAGATTTTAGAGGTGAGGAGATAAATCAAGAAGAAGATCATGATGATGTTGGATGCAACATGGCTACTTCATATCTAGGATATGAAGATGATTTTGATTTTGATGAAGAGGTAGATGTAAATGTGAAGAGACATAATCAGGCCCTTTTTCATCAAGAGGTATTTTCTGATGATGAAGGCACATATGAAAAGACCTATAACATGAACTTTTCTTCTGAACCAGTGAATTTGAGAAGACCTTCTATAGAAGAAATGGATAGAATTACTGTAGAAATGATTGCTCAAGTACAAACTAGGGGCATGGTGGCAAGGAATACAAATGAGAAAGTTGTAGGAATTTTTATAAAGAGTACCAACTCTGGAGATCCTAATGAAAACAAATCAAAAGGTGATCACATGGTGAAATTCAAGAATGAAAAGGGTAAGAATTGTGAGCCTAAGGGAGTTGGAATGGAAAAAACCTCTAGTGAGATTGAAAAGCCAGTTAGTACAATGGCTAAGAATGAGAAGATGAGGGTGGTCAATGCACCTAATGTTTTAGACAGACAAAGAGATACAAAGGCAGTACAAATTGAGGTTCCTCCCATTGCCCTTGTTGATATGTTATCTGTGTTGTCCCAAATCACAGTTAAGGTTCCATTGTCAGAATTGTTGAGGATCTTTGAACACAAAGACAGAGCCATTGCATGGGTAGATAATGTTCATAATAATGATGTTGCATGCAATGAAGCTCAAGGTAAAGTTTTGAAAGGAACTGCTGCTCAGGGGATTGTATCTCAAATTCCTCCTATATATTTGGATAGTTCTGTCAATGCTAGCCTTGAGAACATTGATCCATTTTTTTTAAGTGTTCTTGTGAATGGTATGAAACTAAGAAATTGTATGATTGATAGCGGTGCCTCTAATACTATTATGCCTTTTAAAATCATGGAGAAGTTGGGCCTTAAAGTTGATACAATTCAAGGCAGGTGTTGTGTAATGGATTAGAGAGAGGGACCAGTTATTGGGACCATCAATGCAATGCCATATAGGCTGGCAGCATATCCAGAGAAAGAGTTAACAATAAGTGTCTTGGTGGTGGATATCCCTCCTCATTATGGGATGCTACTATCTAGAAGATGGAGTGCTACCATGGGTGGAAGTTTACAGTGTGATCTGTCTTATGCAACTTTCAAGATTGATGACTAGTTCATCAAGATCGAGAGAGAGCCAAGAGTATGCCATATGATTGAAAGAAATATTGATTATGAGACTACATGTTTTGTGGATACTGACATTAATGCTTTCAGGGCAGAAATCCCTATACTTGAAAAGCAACATATGTTACCACCTATTTTTGTTGAGGTGAGTGCAAAGTCTGTGAAAAGTGATTTGTGGGTAATGTACTTTGATGGTGCAAGCTACAAAGATGGAGTAGGAGCAGGTATTTTACTTATTTCTCCTGATGGAAACACCTATAAGTTTTCTTTCACATTGAATTTCTTTTGTACCAACAACATAGCAGAATATGAGGCATTGTTGTTGGATTGAGGTTGGCACAAAAGCATGGTATTAAGTGCTTAAGTGTTGTAGGGGATTCTGAATTGGTGGTGTCCCAAGTTAGATCAGTATAATCTTCCAAGAACAAAAGGTTGAAACAATATAGGAATGATGTTTGGGATTTGATTGAGCATTTTGATGCCTTTGATATTGAGTGGAAGGATAGGAGTAATAATAAGATGGCTGATTTGTTAGCCAATATAGCAATCAATCCTAGTGATGTTACTTTTGCTGGCATCTCTAGAGTTGAAATTTAGACTAGACTGAGCATACCAGATAATGTTGAAAATTGGCAAGTTTTTGATGATGATAATGATATACTAAAGTTTATGAATTATGAAGATCAGTATCATGGTCAGGAATTTGATTGCTCAACCTTGGTTGAGAGTTTAGAGGGAAAAGAAGTTGTCCTTGGGAATGAAGTTATTCAACTCAAAACTAACAAGGTTCCTAAGGGACTTGTTGTTTTGGAAACTATTTTTGATAGCCAGGACAGAGTCCAGAAAGATAATAAAAAAGAAGGTCACATGGACTCGGAGGAGATAAATCTTTGAACACAAGAGGCACTTAAGAAGGTATACATTGGTAGAGATTTATCTCATAGAATAAGGAAGTCTTTGATTGAATTACTGAGGAAATTTAGGCATGTTTTTGCATGGTCATATGATGACCTAAAGGTTTATAGAGAAGATTTATTTTAGCATGTTATTCCTTTGAAGGAGGATGCTAAACCTTTTAGGGGAAAACAAAGGCCTATTAATCCTACTTTGGCACCCAAGATGCAAGAGGAATTGATAAAGCTGAGAGATGCTGGAATTATCAAACCTATAAGGCACTATTCTTGGGTTTCAAACCTTGTTCCTAGGAGAAAGAAAAATGGGGACATAAGGCTTTGTGTAGACTTCAAAAATTTGAACATCAGCTCATTAAAGGATAACTATTGTTTGCCCAATATGGAAGTGATGCTACAAAGAGTAACTGGATCAGAATTGATGTCTATGATGGATGGTTTCTCTGGTTACAATTAGGTGATTGTTAAGGAGTCAGAACAATTCAAGACAACTTTCACTACACCTTGGGGGACATATGTTTACGTGAGAATGCCTTTTGGTCTCACAAATGTTGGTGCTACTTTTCAGAGGGCAATGGATGTTGCCTTTTCAAATTTCATTAATGATTTCCTTGTTGTTTATCAAGATGACCTGACTGCCTATTCCAAGAAGGAAGAGGACCATTGTATTTATCTAGAAAAAATATTTGTAAGGGCCTTGGAATATGGCATTTCACTAAACCCAAGGAAGTGTGCATTTGGTGTCACTGAGGGCAAGTTGCTTGGCCACTTAATTGGGAAGCAAGGAGTGAGAATTGACCCTGAGAGAGTAGCAGCTATTGATAAAATCTAGAGGCCAAAGAATGTTAAAGGAATTCAGTCCTTCTTTAGTCAGGTAAATTTCTTGAGAAGATTTGTGACAAATTTTGCAGAGGTTACTAGACCTATATCTAAGATGTTGAAGAAGGGATCTGTTATTAATTGGGAGGGTGAGCCTAATGAAGCTTTCAAGAATATCAAACAAGCTATCAAAGATGCACCAGTACTTAAGGCACCTGATTATAGTATCCCAATGCACATCTTTTCCTTTGCATCTTTTCATACTATTGCTGATGTTTTGTTACAAAAGAATAAGGATGGTTTCTAGCAGCCTATTGAATTCTTCAGTAAATCTTTGTAGGCTACTGAATTGAAGTATTATATCAATGAGAAATAGGCATATGCGCTTGTCAAGGCAGTGAAGGCTTTTAGGTGTTACTTGATGGGGGCAGTTGTGATTGCCTTTGTGCCAAGTGCAGCAGTCAAGGACATCTTCTCACAACAAGAGGTGTATAGGAGAAGATGCATATGGATCAATAGAATTTAAGAATTCAACATTGATGTCCAAATTACTAAGTTGGTTAGAGGAAAGGGATTAGCAAAACTAATTGCCCAATCCAATCTTGATGCTAATCAGGTAAATCATTTTGAAATTGATTATACATGTGATATGGATGATTGTGTTTGGTATCAAGCTATCATGTATTACTTGAGAAATATGAAGTGTCCACCAAACATGGATGACAATAAGAAAAGAACATTGAAATTATAGGCCATCAAGTATGTGATTGTGAGATGTAAATTGTATAGGAAAAATTTGGATTGCATACTTTTAAAATGTGTTGATGAAGATCAAGCTAACAAGTTGTTAAAAGAAATGCATGAGGGAATTCGTGGTGGACACTATATGGGTAAAAATACTACTCATAAGATCTTGAGAGTAGGATTTTGGTGGCCCACAATCTTCAAGGATGCAGAACAGTTGGTAAGGAGATGTGATGCTTGTCAAAGGTTCTTTGGTAGGCTTAAATTTTTAGGAAATATTCCATTAAGACCAGTAGAGGTACAAGCTCCTTTCCAACAATGGGGAATTGATTTTATAGGGGAGATACCAAACAAGTCAAGTGGAGGACACTCATGGATCTTAGTTGCCACTAATTACTTCACAAAGTGGGTAGAGGCTATCCCCACAAGGAATGCAACAACCAGGGTGGTAATTGATTTCCTTTTGAATAACATTGTCACAAGGTTTGGGTGTCCTGAGAGAATAGTAAGTGATAATGCTGTGTGTTTTAGGTCTATTTATTATGGGGATTTTTGCAAAGGTTTAGGAATTCAGATTTCTTATTCCTAACCTTATCATCCACAAGGAAACAGTCAGGTAGAATCTACTAATAAGAGTTTGATTAAAATCCTAAAGAGGATTCTTGAAAAGAATAAGAAGGCATGGAATGCAAAGTTTCCATTAGCTCTATGGGCTGATAGGGTGACAGTAAAGAAGGCAATTGGTTGTGCACCATTTGACCTTGTGTATGGGATACATCCAAGGATGCCTCAGAATAATCTGTAGAGATGTATAAATTTGTGCAATTATATGATGATGATATAGATGATGAGATGCAACTAAGGATTGAGGATCTCATCAGGCTGGATGAAATTAGGAGAGAATCAGCTTCAATAAATGCCAAGTTACAGTTACAGTTTAAAAACCTATATGACAAGAAGACTGTCGCAAGAAAGTTTGAGCCTGATGATTTAGTATTAATTTGGAATGCTAGATTGGAGGATAGAGGAAAGCATGGTAATTTTGATCCAATTTGGTTAGGGCCATATCAAATTCATGAAAAATGGGGCCAAGATTCTTATGTTATAAAAGAACTGAATGGTAATGTTCAAGAATTTCCTGTTCATGGACAATTCTTGAAGAAATACTTCTCTTGAGGTATTCTTTTTTCCATGAATAGTAGATAGGTTTGTATATATGTGCATAGCCCTATAAATTCTATAAAGTTGTCTGGTCCTTGGTCCTATTTCGTCTTAGTTGCAAGTTTGCCTTACCTATTCCTTGTTGTCTACTCTTTTCTGCCTGTGGGTGGTCTGCTTTAACCAATGATTCTAGATTCTTGCCATGCCTGCAAGAGGCATTCATCCCCAGATAGAGCCACTGTTAGTCCATTTTCCTATCATAGCAAGAATCCTTTGAACATGGTGTTGGTTCCTGAAAAGGAGTTTACACTCAAAGAGACACCAATATGCCTATGATGGATATTAAGGATTGGTTAGTTCCAAATGTGGGCAATCTATAGGCAACTGGACCAACTATAGGGATGGATAGTCCCTCTTCTACTTCTGGCTCTGTGAAACCAAGGTGGGTACACCTGATCCAATAGTATTTAACTCTTAACTGATAGTCTTAACTCTGCCCCCTATTTCTTTATTGGATCTTTTAACAGATAAAAATAGTGAGAGAATACTAAACAACAACCTATTGTTCATTGATCCTCCATCACTGGGTAGGACAATACATAAAAGTAAATGAAAGTAAAGTACTAGTAGTGATTTTAAGATCTTGGGACTTTGAAATTTGAATCACCTTCTCAAAACAAAGATAGGAGAATATAGGCCAGTGTCTTATCCATTGGGCAATAGAGTCAGAAAATAGAAAGGATCCCAAAACAAATTTGAGAACAACTAGTTTTTGAAACATAAATACAAATACCCCAACTCTTCCCTACTTACAGATAATCCTTATGCGAATTCAATGAGCACATATTTAACTTTGAGTAATATTTAATCTAACCCTAGGTCAGAACTCAAAGCAAGATACATACACATAAACCCTAAAATAGGCTTAAAGATTCATAGAACAAACACAACAGAGAGGTAAAGATTTGATATTTGTATTAAGTATAACCATGATCATTTACATGCATCATATTCTGAATAACAAACTTACTAGATAATGGTGCTAACTTGTATCACTTCTCTATTATCCTGACAAAATCATGCAAATTTACAATCCTCGACTGAGTAGCAGGGCTTCAGAATTATCTTTTTCTTCTTACACCTAACTCACTCAATACCTAGAATGACCATGGGAAATCCTTTTATATACAAGGAAATGCAATAAGCTTCGAGTCATTCTAGGGTTTACAAAATATCAACCCTAAAACTTTACAACAACTACAAAATTTACAATAAATACACTCAGTCACGATGGCGAGGAAATTTACAGTTGAGCCGACCTTCTTCATGTCTTTTAATGCAATCTTTGGGCAGCTGTTAACAAATCTGATCTGTAATATTTGCTATCCATTCTGTAATGAATATTTCCTCATATCTCAACCACCCTTATGACTCAAAATTAACTATTCTGATCTACTTTATGAAGCTGGCGGTGTATCTTCACTCTCCACAGTTGGCATGTACTGAGATCTCCATTTATTATACACCTTTTCACTCGGGAACTCAAACTTAAAAAATTCATCCTTCCCGGTAGACAACTGTTCCCATTCACTTATGATCTGTATGATTTTCTGTTGAATGGTATCAAACATTAATCTGGCATTTATCAACATTTTAATTGTGCCACTGAAAGAAGACTTATCACTTAAAACATTATTGATTCATTCTGTGAGGAGTCCATCTAACTCCTCCCTCCACTGGTAAGCTTCCTTAAATTCTCCTTTGTCTGTAAAAATAGGAGGCACCAGTTCATAACCTGAAAGCATTAATTCAGATTTCAACATACTTGTTCTCCTGATAAAATTATCCACAAAAATGTTGAAATGCACCAACTTCTTCACAATTTGATGCAATGGCTTTATTAAAGGATCCAGGTCCTCCTGTCCCTTTGATAACATACGAAATAGTTTTACATTGGGAGACCTTTCAATCCATCTTTTCAAAACTGGAGCCATTTCATCCTTCTCTTTATTAATAACCTTAAGCAAAGAAATTAGCTTATCCATATGGCCATGTATAATAGAAGGCTTTAAATCTACTGCAAATTCCATAATCACCCCTACTATTTTTTCTTCATATTTTTGATTTACCAAAGCTGTGGCCTTTGCATTCTCATTCCTTTCCTTTTCCAATTGTTCCCTGATTTCCCTCAATTTATTTGTTTCCTCTATCAGCTTTAGCTTCTCCCAAGCAACCCTTGCATCCATATCTATTTCTAGGAGTGGTGAGGGTGGAAATTCAATTATTGGGCTTGAAGATGAAGCCACCGCAGGCTTATCAGAAATTGCTAATTGAGGAGATCTTTGGTCTTGTGGTCCTGATAACTGGACAATCAATTTGTCTTTTTGAATTAGCTGAACTTTGAGCTCATTATAAGATTTAAGGACCATTTCAAATTTGAGCCTAAGCTCCTCCTTTTCTCTGGCATCCTTCTCTGCCACACTAACATTGAACTTGGTAGTTTCAAGAATCAAATTAGAGGCCTCCACACCAGATGTTTCTCCCACTCTCTGAACCATTAGGCTCCCTATATATCCTGTGGAGAAATCACTCTTCTTCCCTTTATTTTTGTCTTTATCTAAAGACCACATGACCAGAGCAGCATGATCTTCAAAAAAAGTAATTCCCCTAGCTGCCTGCTTAGCCTGTTCTAGTGTAGTTAGGGTCTTTACCTTGCTCTTCCTTACTTGGTCAAAAACAATGGCATCAGTAATGTCCCATTCTAGTAGGATCAGAATCCCTGCTGTATGAATCATGGCTCTCCCTTCTTCTGGAGTGATCTTCTCAAATTGTTTAGCCATTTGTGCCTTGGTCTCCTCCTCTATTTCTTTCACATCTTTATCAGGGGATTCTTCCTTCTTCTTCTCACAAATCTCCTTAAACTGATTGATTTTCATTCTCCATAAGAACTGTGAGAAGGCCTTGGTTTTAACAAAATCATCATCGGCAAGGAAAGAGTCACTTGCCTATTTTAGAATAGGGTCTATTTGTTTACCCTCAAATTCTTCTACTGTGAGATCCATGGCCACCTCCTTAGGTGCCTCCGGCATTCCCTCCTACAAATCTTCATTAAAAACAAAAAGATTTCCTTCATCCCTTAACTGTACCAGCTGCTCTGCCACTCCATGCTCATCCAACTGAATAGGGGATTGAGAAGGAGAGTAAATCTCCTTTGCTAGTCTTTCTTCTTCTTGTCTTCACCTTTTGGGGGAAGGTGCTTGCACTGCTAGATCACCAAGTGGTCTTTTCCCTCTTGAAGTGGAAGGAACATCTTCACTTCCTTGTTGTGAGGTCAGAAGGATAGTATGTCCACTCTTCTTCTGTACTGTGTACACCCCCTTAGGGATTAACTTCATATATTTAGGCTGGTTTAAGATTTGCCTAGCCTTTTCTGGATCTGTCTTAGTCACAGATACCCTTTTCTCATTTACAGCACTCATGAGTCCCTCAAAATTCTCCATAAGGACATTAAATTTTCTAGCCCATGGTTCAAAACTAATCAATGGGTCATAAGTTTTATCAAAGTTCTGAATAAAACCTATAGACTTGCTATAAATCACCCATTTTTCTTTCTTAATCTCCTGAGTTTGAAGATCAAACTCATTTCTTATTATGTCTTCTGGAAAATTAAATTGATGCTCAATAAGAGCACACCTCACCTTATCTTTGAACATGCCTGAAAGGAAACCCTCTGTATCTGCACACCTCACTACTGCCTTTGACATTCTGTAGGGTTGCAAAACCTTATGCAAGTGTACCCATCCTCCTTTTGTAATTACATACTGATGTGCCAGAGTTACATCAGGAAAGAAAGTTCCTCTACCTTTGCCAGTGAGCGTGGCTTCTTGCAAATTTCCAATCTGTCTTAAGATCTTAGCATATCCTAGCTTCAATGGGACCTGATATGGCAAAATACAAGGCGCCACCTTACTGCCATACACTCTAAATACTATGGAGACTAGATATAAAATGATGTCTCCAAAATTATGGACAATGGTAATGTCCTTGCAGTAATCCATCGGCCTAATCAATCTTAATAACTCTCCTAGGATTCTTGGATTATCAATAAATAAAAGAGGCCTAAGCCTCGATGCAAAATCCCTATCAAAGGAAATATAACTAGCATCAGTTCTATCCCAGGACAAGGCTGTGGTCCACAATTGCACTGGGAGAGTCTCTCCATATCTTTCCTTCTCAATATTCATCGTTGTACTAAAAAAATTCTCACCCTTATACAAAAACATGTGCATAAGCATCGAGTACCATCTGAATGGTCTAGAGACCTTCATATTCTTAATCCCTATTAATCCTTCATGAATTATTTCAGCCAAATGAGAAGCAAAGTCAAAAATGAGGGCAAGCTGGGGGTGGAGTGACTACACCATCATGAACATAAAAGGTACTGGCATATGAGTCTTCTCATCATGCCCTAGGATCAAAGATAAAGACTTATAAACTTCTTGTGCCTTTTTACTAAATAAATCTAACCTGATGGGCTCCGGTGTACTTGAACTGACAGCGCACATTGATCCTATCTGATCAAAATATTGCCTTAGAGGCCCTGCCCTTAGATAATCCTTCTGTGCCTCATAAATCTCAGTGAACTCCATGAAATCTATTTTTTCCAACCCCATAGATGGTTCATTTAATGAGAAAACCTGCCTAATCTCATCCTTGGTAATGCTTATCAGGTCTCTTCCGCTTACATCCTTGACACATCTTGTCACAGGATCATAGCATTTAGCAATCTATATTAACAATTCATCATCCATGAAAACCCCAGGGCATACCAACCTCCCAATGTCAAACTTCCATACATTACTAAGGGGTGCACAAGCGTTCCTTTGTGAATATGCCGATTTAAAAAGAATAAGACCATTGTGCTTATCGCCCACTTTAGCATCTCTCATCCAATTCCCTCTGTCATAGAGACCTTCTACAACTGAATCTCTAGGATGTCTCAGAGTGAGCTCTTTTACTCTTTGTGCCCCATTATCAGAAAATGGGAGCAACTGCATCAAATCCTTGAAAATTCCTCTCTTACTATATTCTATTTGACCAGACAAACTCCTCTTGGGCGGCATTTTGAAAATAGGGCTTCTTACTAAGATATGAATTCCCAAGAAAACTTCAAACAATATCAACTGACCATACGAAAGAAGACCCCACAAAGCTTTACAAATTTCAAATGACTTAAACACAGGAGTAAACCTACCAGGCACCTGAAAAATCTTCTGCTTGAAAGCACTGCATGGAAAATATATCGCCGGAGAACACATGAGAGTAGTGAAGAAAAACATTAATCAAATTCTGGTATATAACATCTACTAACAGCTCACAATTCTCCTGCACATAACAAATTTATTCCACCATTACTGAGGTTGGTGGCCCTATCACTCACTGGATGTGAAAACGTCATTCAAGAGAAAAATTCAAATTCAACCCGTTGATATATTTCATTTTCGGCGCATCGGGCGGTAGAAAATCTTATCAGCAAAATCCTATAGTACCTTTAGCAAGCTAGTTCTCGACCAACGAGAACATTTCAAAATTAGCATGTGCAGAAATAAATTCCTTAAGTTCATCCTGGTCTGAGCAGCGATCTTTACATGTCAACATCACCCGTAGCCAATCAAAAATGACCACCTCATCAATATATCTAACATAGAGGACCCACCAAAAGGCTTCCATCTCTTTATCCAAATCAACGGTTGTCGCTAAACCACAAACTTAAAATCCGAGCATCTCATCCCAATGGTTTAATGACAACCATGAGATCTTGTAGCATTTTAATCATCTGAGAAACTAAGGTCCCACTGTGACACATCAGCGGGCACATATCAAATCAAAACATGCCATGCAGCAAAAAACTGACAAGTGGACCCAGTCCCTTTTCCTTTCTAACTCAGAGCACTTTGAAAATAGTCAGATCATAGCTGTTATCCAACTAATAAGAAATAAACATGTCAAAGTGAACTGGCGCAATAAGGGGCCCACTGAGCACTTAAGTCTCTAAGAAGATCGGACGGTCGTCACTATATCGCGAACTTAAAATCCTCACATCTTTGATCAACGGTATAACGAGAATCATCCGATCAAACTGAAGATTAACCTTTTGGAAAACATGACCCCACAAATAAACACATCACCTTTTGTCAATCAAATCACATTGCGCCACGTTTTCATACGGGCGGGTCCCTTCTGACTATCCTTTACCGTCTTTAAAAATGCGTTAGCCGCCACCTAGCTTTCTAAGAACCAATAAGAACCACAAGAATTGTAGTGACCTGGCACTATTAGGACCCACCGAATCCTTTTCAAATATAGCAAATCTGACGGCTGTCACTATACCACAAGCTTAACATGCAAGCATCTTGGATCAATGGTATAACGACCACCGTAGATCTTTTCCGCCCTTTAAAGTCCGCAAACTCTTCCTCCAGTCGGGCCTGCCTTTGAGATAGGTGGCAACTCGTCGCTATATCGCATGTCAAAGAAAACTGACAATCGAGGTCTTGTGGTGTAACGACAGCCACTAGTTTACTTTAGTGAGAACTTTAGGAAAATATACCGAAAACTTAGGCCTAGAGAAATAAAAAGGAGAAGAGGGGGACGGGGGCCAACAACTTTCTAACCACAAACGCATGACTTAAAAATGTTAAAGGCACATGCGGATTAGCACTTTTAGTGAATCAAAAAAGGTAACACGGGAAAACAAAAAGGAACAAACCAACCTAGGGTTTGGAAATGAGGGAGGAAACCCAAGCCAAAAATGCGGATTCAAGAAATATTTAAAAAAGTGATAACACATAGCCTTTTCCCTGCAAATTTTGAAGTTGTCTCTACCCGGCCTACACTCACAGTTTCAATGTGCGAGGAAAATCCACAAGATCTTTCAGTGTGAACTCTTGGCCCCTTATTCTTCATTGTGTCACCTAGCTCCAGCTTTGATCACATCTCCTAAATTGCAAAATCTAGGGAGTTATTCAATTTTTAGGGTCTGCCGGAGATAGTTCCTAATATGCCAAATTGTCGAAAACCCATTGTTTTTTTCTATCTTTGTTACTTTTGGGGTCTGCATGAAAACCTTGGTTGTTTTCGACTCACACTTATCATACCTGCTACTGGGACTAGAGTATGGTTTGAAAAAGGCAGAATACCCTAGATGTTTTCGATCCTTTGCCGAAACCCTAGATGTTTTTGATCCTTCACCGAAAACCTTGGATGTTTTCAACCTCTCATTTCTTTCTTCTACTAGCACTCCTTGTTCGTTGATCTTAAGTGTGCAAGTGTGATGGTTGGTGAGGCTAGATTCTTCAAGCAATAGAGGGAGGAGATCAATGGTCGGTGTATGAGCATAAGGAATATTCCATGCTCATGAGATCATGTGCCTGTCATTGATCTTGTTTGTTTCAGGCATTTCTTCAGTGGTGGTCTCGATGTCAAAAAGGAAGTGAAGGTGCGTGTTTTCATTAGTTGTCGCATGATCGCATGTCAGGAATTTCTAACATGTGACCATGTGACCGGTTGACATCTGTCACTTGGGGCCCATTGGTGGATAAGTACGGTGAGACCTGTCTGCTCAGTGGCATTGATGTGTTAGTGTTCAGTTGGTTGAGTCAAATGGTGATGTGGAATTGCAGTGGGACCTGACATCTGTATAAAATCAATGGTTTGTGTAAAAGCTTATGAAGCATGTCAGGTCTATGAGATTATTAGATGACCGTTGATCTTCCTGTGTGGGCCCGGTTGAATTTCTCGGTGTCTTTGGAAGTTGTGATAAAATGTTTAGCGGCCTGACAAAATTTCTTGTTGTTCACTAGTTCGCATGATAAATTGGCAATGCCCTAAGTGTTTTGGCAATTCAACAAACATGCATTCACACAATCTCTAAATGATTTGGCGATGACATAAGGTTTTTCGTGACTTGGTGATATTCTTTCAGTCACGCATTCACCAAATCAGAGCGTTGAGTTTGCTGAGATGGTGGGACCATCTGATGATATGTTGAGTTCTGATTGGCCTATGAGCATTGATGTGGATATGTTGTCAGAAGGTCTGAGAAAATGAGAGAATTTAGATGTCCACCTGCCAGATTTTGTGACGTGTCTTCTTCTCATTGGTTGGCTACATTAGTGATGTGGTTTTTTTTTTCAATGGGGCCCATGTCTACAGTGTCCGAGCATGTTTAACTTTCGGTGGTGAATGTTAGTGGGTTGTCGCATGTTCTCATAAGCCATTGATTTTATACAGATGTCAAGTCCCACTACAATTCCACATCACCATTGCAGACTTAAGGTTTGGCCTAGTCTTCTATCAAGGGTTTCAGTAGCGGTGTAGAAAGTCAAGTGTTGGCAGTTTGTCACATGTTCGTATAGCCTATTTCCTGGCTATGCGATCATGCGACAATTTTTATGCATGTCGCAGTTGTAGAGTTAAAGGTGGGTCTTTCCGACGTGCTTATTTTTGGTTGGCGGCTTGCTCGTGTGGGACCATGACTTCTCAAGAGGGTTTTTGGTCATAGTTGTGCGACTAGGGGATTGCGGTCGCATGATCACAAGGGTGAGTAGGGTGTCATGCGATCATGCGACCAAGTATAAATGTAAACTAGGATTCCTTTAAGGGGCACCCGATTTGCCAGGAAATATGGATCATCAATGGCCATGTTTTAAAATGAATTAGGTGCCAAAGACTTGACCGTTGGAATTCAAATTCAAGCTTGCAAAGGGTTTTCATGGTAGAAGGTACTGGTTTTGATGGTTTTAGCAGTGGTCTTTGACTGGTTTAATGGCAGTAGGTGTTGTAGTCTTGTCTGAGGGTCTCAATGGTCAATGGCATGATGTTATTGGATCCAGTGGAGAATGTTGGCAGTGTTTCATATGTTCGCATAGCCCTTTTCCTAGCTATGCGATCATGCGACAACCATTATTTTGCAAGGTTTTCAAGAAGTGAACCATGTGCAATGAAGGGGGTTGCTTAGATTTAATTTTTGCAAGACAGTAGTAGTTGCAAAGTTGATGTGAAGGATTGATTTGTTGCTCAAGGTGTATTTGCAGATGGCTGATTAGACTAGTTCTCATGGCAATTCCTTGATGTCCTGTACTAAGCTCACAATTTCTCATGATTACAGATCATTCTTGGATTTGATTATCTAGGTTGTTTGGTTTTTCGCCCAATGTAATAAATTTTTGATTGGTTAAGTTGTTCTAGTGGGTGAAACCTTAGCCCTACCCTAGCTGTTCATAGCTTTTTGCAACCTATTTTGGGTTTCCAAGGTAGCTAGTGGTATAAGTTGTAACATTTTTTACTTAGTGGGGGTTCCAAGTTTTCTTTTGGTCCTAGGTTGTTGATCTATAAACATTTTTGAAGAAGGAGAAGTTGGATTTTGGGTCTACATCCTATCTTAGTATTACTTTGATTGTATACTAATTCTGAGTATGTTAATGGGAATTTTATTGGGTTCCAATCATGCATCTGTGTATGTCTTCTTGTTTTGGTTCTAGGCTCATATATGTTAGTATCACAAAGTGTATTAGTATATGGTAAACAAAGAGTATTGTGAAGTCATCTCTGAGTTCCTAACAAAGTTAGGATTAAAGTCTTTTGGGTGAGTTGAGTGAGTTCATAACCAGATAAGAATCTGATGTCCTTGTGTTTGAGGGAGAAGGGTAATAGGCAAAGCACTTATCCTGAACCCAAGAGTGTTTGATTTATGATTTTCAGCTGATATATGCAATTGGGTGACTCTCTGCCCTAGGATAAGGCACTGGTCCATTCTCTGGAAGCTTTTCATGGTCTACAACCACACACACACACACAAATTAAATGATAATATCTTTCAATCAGTCAGTAATGGGTACAGTGGTATATTATTTTGGATTCCTTTGAAGAAGTGAATCAAGGGTACACCCGCCTGAGCATTAAGGCTCAAAGTGTAGAAGGATCTTGTTGATCCTTGTTAATTGGCCCTCTTTCTTGTAGACTTTGGAGTGGTGATAGAGTCAAGGTTATTTTAAAAGTTATCCATCAAAGTATAAATCTGCAAGTGAAGATCAAAGGGAAGAACCAACATAAATAAAGAAAGAGCCAGAAGACTATGGTAGATTTGTTTACATTGAAAAGTCTAAAACTCTACCTGAGTAATAGCCTCATGTCACTGAGAAGCAAAATAATGCTACCGAGCAACAATCCTTGCAGACTGAGCAACAACAAACCGTTACTAGGGAAAATGATGATCATACACCGAGTGAAGAAAACATTGAAGAACAAAGATCTGAGAATGTACTAACAAAGTATGTAAGAAGAAATCATCCAAAAGAATAGATAATAAGATACAAAGGAGAAAGAATGATAACTAGAAGTAAGTTAATGAATAATACATGTTTGGTTTATGAATTTGAACCTAAAACTGTTAAAGATGCATTGGAAAATGATGATTAGATTACAACAATGAATGAAGAGAATAAAAAACTATAGAAGAACAAGACATGGACATTGGTAACAAGACCTAAATATAAAAATGTAATTGGCACCAAATGGATTTTCATTAAAAAATTAAATGAGAATGGAGACATAACAAAGAATAAACAAAGACTAGTCTACAAAGGTTATGCACAAGAAGAAGGAATTGACTATGGAGAAACTTTTGCACCTATTTCTAGACTTGAAGGAGTAAGAATACTACTTTCACATACTTCTTATAAAATATTTAAGGTATATTAGATGGATGTGAAATTTGCATTTCTAAATGACATACTTGAAGAAGAGGTATACATTGAATAACCTAAAGGTTTTGTTGATCCTAATCATAAGAACATGGTATGTAAGATGCACAAGGAACTTTATGGACTAAAGAAAGCACCGAGAGCATGGTATGAAAGACTGCAATCTTATCTCATAAGAATTGGATTTTTTATAACAAGTGATAACAACAATTTTTATTTGAAAAGTGAAACTAATGACAAGATTCTTATGTTGCTAAAAATTTTGTTGATGATATAATATTTGGAGGTCATGATACTTTATGCAAGTCTTTTGCTAATGAAATAAGAAAAGATTTTGAAATGTCAATGTTTGGAGAGATCAAATTCTTTCCTCATTTGCAAATACAACAACTGAAGGAAGGAATCTATATCACACATACAAAGTACATTAAAAAAGTCTTGAAGACATTTGATATGGAAGACTCAAAACTAGTTGGTACACCTATGGTAACTAGATGCAAGCTGAACAAGGATGACAAGTTAATAGAGGTAAATCAAACCTTATACAGATCTATGATTGGCAAGTTAATGTATGTTGAGCATAGTAGACTAGATATTGCACATGCTATTGGAATTGTGACTAGATTTTCTACTAATCCCAAAGAGTCACACATGATTGATGTGAAAAGAATTTTGAGATATCTGAAGAGCACTGAAATGTATGGATTTTGGTATAAGAAAGAAGACAATTTTGAACTTAGAGTTTACACTAATGCTGATTGAGTTGGAGCTATTGGTGATAGAAAAAGAACTATAGATAGAGCATTCTTTTTAGGTGAAAGATAAGTAGCATGGATAAGTAAGAAACAAGGATGTATTTCTCAATCTACTATTGAAGATGAATATGTAGTTGTTGCTGCTAATTGTTCAAATATTACATGGATCAAGAAATTTTTGGAAGGTATGAGTAAAGAAATTACCAATCTAGTCATTAAGCACCCAATTTGTCATAAAATCAACAGTACATCTCCCCTCTCTCAAAGTATGGATAAGTCTAACCCATCCAAAAGAAGACATCATCCTTTTATAATCATCCATCAAACTTGAAATGTACCAAGGGAAAAAAAGTTTGTTTTGCAAATGCTCAAAAATCATTTTAGAATCCCCTTTAAGAATAATTCTATCATAATTTATCTCCTACAAGCATTTTATTCCATACCAAATAGTCATTTCTTTTGCATGGTTATTAGTCCCAATTCCTATTTTCTTACCAAATACTTCTATAAAATTTCCTTTCTATTCTCTAATAACTCCTTCTGCCCTGGGTTCCCTTTCCCACAACCATCCACATTACATTTTATCTAGTCTATTTCTGGAGGAACCCAACTAGTAGTCCTTATTTCCAAAAGTTATCCCAATCTATCTTAAGAAAGTCCTGACGCACATTCCAAACTTGTTTGATTCTTAAGTCAGGAAAAGTAGGAAGTACTTTATCCTTCCTGAAGAAACTAGCATTAAGGTTTTCTCTAACTTGATGTTTTATGATTTGAAACAAACTAGAGTTGGTTCTCTCGTGATCCCTAAATATTATATTGTTTCTCTCCTTCCAGATATTCCACACTAAAAAGGGAGAATTTGAGCCCAGAGGTTCCTAATAATCAGGTGCTTAAGAGGAATACAACTCTATTGATAAATCAACAAATTATGAGTACTTTCCAAGACCCAATCCACATAGAGAGAAGATGGGATAAGGTGCCAAATATAAATTGTAAAGGGACAGTGAATAAAAATGTGATCAGTGGATTCACATTCACTTTTAGAAAGGATACATCTATTGAAAAAATGAAAACCATGCCTATTCAGATTATCCACTATAACAATCTGACCATGAGAAGAAACCTAGAAAAACTAGTTTATTTTTGAAATAAGGTAGGGGACCTAGATGTGTTTACAGAAATATTCATTATCTTCTATCCTTTCTAAAGCCCTATAGGTCAAGATAATAGAAAAGGAACCAGGAGAGTTATATTGTCATATCCATTTTCCATGAAGAGCTTGGGAGAAGAGAGCACAATCAGGAAGAAGCCAAGAAAAAGACCTAAGGTCTTCCAACCATTTCCTTCTTATCACATCAGGAGGACCCATATTTTGAATCAAGGGTCCTACAAAGTTCTTCCAAATAGCTTTACCTTCATTCCAATTCACATAATTCTCCACTTGGGTGAAAAAATTATTGGTAAGTCAACCCTTAATTTGAGATAACGAATTAACATTAGCCATGGGTTTTTCTTGGTTCAAAATGTCTTCCCAAGTTTATCTTTCTTACCATTACCAATGATCACTTTACTCCCTTTCTTGAGACTATTTTTGACATAAGTATACTCTTCCACAAGGGGGGAGCTTGTAGCAGAGAAATGCTCATATAAAAAGGATTCATAAGCCTTGTTACCATGATATTTTTCCTTCATTATCCTAGATCATTCCTTCTTATCTTCCATGAGTATCCAACCTAAGTAGTCATAAGAGCCTTATTAAATTGGCCGATTCTTCTAAATCTAGAACCACAAACTCTTTTTAGAGTGCACATATTTGTATCATTTACCTAAAGTCATTCATGTATGTCCCTCTATGTCCATCCAAAGAAAATTCTCTTGGATTCTTTCAATCGCATCAACAATTGAACCAAGGATTTTGAAAAGAGAAAGAAAATACACCTAGCAATTTTGCAAACAAAATTTCAGCAAATGAATTTTCCTTCCAATGCTAATGAGTTTATCTATCCACCCATCCAGTTTCCTATAGAATCTCTTGATGAGGTTATCCAATATAAAGTAGGAGGAAATTTAATGGTAAGGGGAAGCCCCAGATAAGAGTCTGGAAGGGGGTCCACCTTACAACCCAAGATCTTAGATATTCTATTTTGAAGAGAAATAATAACATTAAAGAAATAAATCTTTTTTTATTATTATAGTTTATCTGCTAGCCCAAGTCCTTGGCATAGCTAACAAGGAGATCCTTCGATTTTATTTATTTGGAGATGTAATCCTCACCAAATATGATAGTGTCATTGAAAAACTACTGATGGGAGAAGGCATGAAGTTGGGAAGTATCTCTCACTCTCCTTAGGGTATTGGACACTCCGTACTTCTATATATTCCTTCCCAACACTTCACCCACCATAATGAAAAGCTAAGGAAAAAGAGGATCTCCTTGCCTAAGATCTTTACCAAAAGATAAGAACCCACTTTGGGATCCATTATTTAAGTCCAAGTACTTGGTAGTAGTTGTATACACCTAAAAATGGTCATCTAGACTATTAGCTCTTTTTGCTAAATCAGCAATTGCTTATTCTTGATCAAATCCTAGCTCTATCATTTATTCGATTATTTTCTATGGGCTAACCATTTTATCCTAAGTATTTATTTGATTAAAAGGAATATTCCATCCCCTTTTAATAAATAAAAAGCCCCCACTTTTCCTCTTATCCTAAGTTGCACAAATAAAGCATTATTCTTATTTTATAAAAAAGGGGAAAGCACTTTTTGTCTCATATGGACACAAAAGTCAACTCCTATTTTCTCATTGGAGGATATTTGTGCACATGGATTGCTCCTCTTTCAAGCTCCACCCTTGATTAAATCTTTTGCCTCTTAATCTCCATGGTCCATTCCTTCTCATTTCCTTTAAAAGAAGAGCTCTCTTCTTCATTCTAGATCCCCAACTTTTTATGCTAACTTTATGCTGCAGGTTTTCTAGGTCACTTTGGAGCTTTTGAAGATTTGGAGAATTCTTAGCATCTACATCTCATTCTTGCATTCTACATCTCATTATTGCATTCTTAGCTTAGCTTCATATTTATGCTTTCTTAGATTAGCTTCATTTCTATGCTCTAGATTAGCTCACATAGATTAATTAGCTTGGGTTGTAACACTTGCATATTTCCTTTCATAGCTTGGCTTGCATTCTCATTTCTAGTTAGCATTGCATTACATTTTCATTCTTGATTCTTGAGGATATTGGCATTCTTGCCCTTGCCTTCATTGAATCTCCCATTGCATGGTTTACTAGCAAGGTTATAGGCTAAATAGCTCTAGCTGAGAGCATTCTTAAAAACCCTTGCACTCCATGCCTAGGGAGCTATGGATCAATTTTTGAGACCTCATTCTTGAGTGTTCTTGAATGTAATGATTCATAGAAGTGTGACACAATTCATGAACATGTTGAATAATTTATAGTTGAATCCAAAATTATTTTAAACTGACACTAGAAATTGCCAATCCACTTTGTCATAAGCCTTAGATATATCCAACTTCAACATCATACTACCTTTTTTATTACCTTTCACTATCTCATGGTTGTATTAAAAACATCCATAATATTCATGTCCCCAAAAAATCATTTTTGATTATGGGAGATAAGTTTATCCAAAACCTATTTTAGTCTATTAACCACCACTATAGAGAGGATTTTGTATATAGTATTGCACAAACTGATCCATCTGAAATAAGAAATAGTCTAGGGGTCAGCCACCTTGGAGAAAGGGGAAATAAATGTAGAATTAATTTTCTTAACCATTTTACCAGTTTTGAAGAGGTCTCTTACTACATTATAAATATCCTCCTTAATTATATCCCAAGACTCCTAGAAGAAAGCCAGTGGAAACCCATCAGGGCCCAATTATTTGAAGGCACCAAAAGAGAAGAAAACATTTCTAACTTCTTGGATGGACACCTATGTGGATAGGTTTTTATTATCATCTTCATCAATCAAAGAAGGAATAGCCTCTAGAAAACCATCTAGATCAAAGAAGATAGAATTTATAATGCCCTGATTAGTAGCAAGAAAATTAACTTCTTCACTAGCAATGTCCTCCTCCTCCTACTCAATAAAAAAACCATTAGGAATCAAAAACTTCTTGATATGATTTTTTCTCCTATGTTTGAGGGTAGACTGATTAAAGAACCTAGTATTTTTGTCTCCTTGAGTGAGCCATTAAACCCTCGATTTATTTTTCCAAAAAATTTCCTCTTATTTTTTAAGTTTAATCCATTTCTCTCTCCGAGTTCTTTTCTTGGTGGAAGATGTCTTGATGATTTTATTCCTTCTCCATTCTCCTTTTTATGTCATTAAGTTTAATCACAATATCATTTTTCCTCGTGGAAATGTTTCCAAATGAAGATTTATTCCAACCTTTAACTTTCTCATTAATGATTTACAAATTTTTACACACTTGGATCATAGGAGAATTGGCAACAGAAGTGTTCCACTAGTGTTTAACAATTTTACAGAGGTATGAGTGAGTGATCCACATAATTTCAAACTTAAAGGGTGAAACATTTTCTATGACCATATTTCCAATCTAGAAAAAGAGAATTGTGATCAGATCCAGTTCTAGGATGAGCAGTAAGATAGAAATCTGCAACGTTAGGCCACTTAGAGGATAAGATGAATTTGTCCAATCTAACCCGTATATGGCTATTCCCCTTATCTTCTATTAGACCTTGAGTAAACTCCACCCCATGAACATCCAAATAAATCATACCCGTGGATGAAGGGAAATGCCCCTAGCTCCATCATATGGTCATTAAAGTCTTTAGTGCCACCATATTTTTCAAAGGGGAAAAGATGACATAAAATCACCCTCCATCATCCATTTAACCACATTATTTATGTCAATAAGAGGATTTAATGAGTCTCTCAAAGACCTCCTCAAAGATCTCACATTAGGAGCATAGACATTAATCAAATTCCAAGATATACAATAAAGAGCATTTTTAAAACACACTATTAATCTATTTTTAGAGGAGTGAAGAAGAGTACCCTCCACCTTACCTAGATTCCATAGCATAGATAGTCCTCTAAAAGTGCCAGAGGAATCAGAAACTTCTGATTTCACTCCATACCAAATATTATTAACAATTTTCTCAAAACTCTTCTTCTTCATTTTTATTTCTTGAATGAGCAAGATCCCAACCTTGTTTTCTTGAATAGAACATTTCATCATGTGTTGTTATTATGGCTATTCAAGCCCCTCATGTTCTATGAAATAATCTTCATAGCAACTCTTAAAATTATGAATCTCCTAACAACTAGATAATCACTCCATGAGTAGTAGAACCACTCCCCCTCTAGATTGGAAGACTCATTTCTTATTCTTCTTAACATCAGAGAAACCATCCATGGTTCTCTATTTCCCACTAGAAATATCCGTTGTTATATCTCTTTATGTACTCTTTTTCTATGTTGGCCTACCCTATTTAGGTTCACTACCCACATCTTATTTTTTATTTCTCTTCCCTTTATCCCTACAATATTCTAGTCATATTCATCACCATCTTACACACCCATCAGATTAAACCTTAACTATGGAGGGGTCAAAGAGAAACCCTATAGTGGAAGTTTTTGCTTAAGGTTAGTGGATCTAGTAAGACCCCTAGAATACTTAGGAGTTGCAATCAAAATTATATCATCCTTGATACTCTTGAGCTCATTATTAATGAAGACATCATCGGTCCCATTTAGAAGGTTGATGCATAAAGGGGATAGACTTAATATTCTCATAAGAAGGGACATTTTTCTAAAGCACTTCTTCTAAGATCATAATAAATAACTGTATCACCATTTCCTCTAGAATCAACTCTCAGATAGTTTAAGGATAGAGGCTAATCCATCTAAAGTCACAAAACTCCTACTATTTATATCCATAGTATTCTCAATAATAGCTATGTTCTCTTTCTCAGAGTTATGAGATATGGGTAGGGAAATAATAGTCACCAAAATTTGAGCACATGGGAGATCCTTGGGAACTAGAGAAGCAGATGACCAAATCTAGAGTTATGTAATATTGTAAATGGATGGAGATAAAAAATTTCTTATCTATCTCATTGATTGTTGATGAGAAGGTATCATGTTGATACTCATGTCACTTTCAAGGAAGGTATGGTGTGATTTCAATACTTGGTTTAACATCATAATGAGTAATTGTCTAACTAAACAAAAATATACCATAGGAGTAATTTTCTTCTACTCTTGTGATTTATCTACAATTGGAATTATGGTTGTATATATTTAAATAATTTAAAATAATAGGAAAATAGGAATATGCATTAGAAGCTTGAAATTGTTGTTATATGAATAGAAATATAACATTATTATTTTGATTTGAGAAAGGAGAATATTAGAATTAATGTTATATTACATTTGGATACTACCATAGGGAGAAAATAAACATGATTAAAGTTAATTAAGAATGTTTACAAATGTAATAAGTAGAACTAGTGAAAGCTAAGAGTGTTTTGTAAGGGCTCTTACCCTAATATTCCAACAAGGGTTACATGGAATCAATAGTTATTTGTAGAAAAATGCCAAGATATGTAAGTTTCAATATTTTCAAGAATAAACACATTTTTTAGTATTTACAATCTTATTTGAATATCACAAAGGATTAACATTGGGTAAAGAAAGTATGTATGTGATGGGAAAATGGGAGGATAAGGGGGTAATTGAAACTATTATCACCTCACTTCATGAGCATGAAGTATGAATGGAGTGATGAAAATATGAGATGAAAATTCTTAGGGTGAGTCAAAAGTGGTGAGATATAAAAGTTAAATTTCATGAATGTGCTTTAGAGAGTTGTAACTTGTACGTCACTTTTAGAGCCATTTTTGAGTGATGATAAAAGTCAACATTTAGGTCACTAGGCAATTTTTAAAACCCTAAACCATTTATACTTATGGTTAGGATAGTCATTAAACATGTTAAAGAAGGGATTTGAGTTCTTTTGAACGGGGGTCTTAGCTATTTGGTTTTGTTAGAAGAAAATAAAGGATTTATCAAGAAATTTTATATTTATTTGATTCATTATGGAGGCTGGGGATGAGAGGTAAGATATTTTTTTTCATTGGGTATGTGCAAGATCATGAGGGGCCAAACTATGCCCTTAAGTGGCAATGAAAAATCAGGAAATCAGGGTTAGTCAACTTGACGTGAAAATTTCAACTAGCTATGAACATAATATCAAAAAGTTGTAAGAATAGAATATATAGAAAATTGAATGTAGTTTCTAAACTACTAGGATTTTTCTGAGAAAAAGTTAGTATGATTGGTGAAAAGTATAGATTTCAATGCAGCAGTACCAAAATTTTAGGAAAAAAATAAGTAGGTGTATGTCTGACCACCTTAATCATAATCAAATGATAATATTTTATTATAATATTTTATATATAAGTAGTAGACTCATGCCCAGATGTGACGCGTATTTTTTTTAATTTTATTCCAAAAAAATAATTAATTATGAATTTTTTGCTACAACATTTTCAGAATTAAAAAACTCTTGTGTCAGACCACCTTAACTCATTCAAAACTTTACAAAATTCAATTTTTTATTTTTTTTCCTTATAGTAGGTGAAGCATAGAATGTGACGCATTTTTTGGATTTCAAAAATGTTATACCGTCTGAAAGTTATAGTCATTTTTCAATCAATATATAAATCAGCACTTTAGAGGTAGCTCAATTAGAAAATAACTAATAATTACTTACCGAATTCAAAATTTGACAAAAATTATATCGATAGAAAGCTAATAATCTTCTTAAGATGCCCTTTTCATTTTATCAAATTTAGGTGAAAAAAAAGTTGTCAACTACATTGTCAAAGTTTTGAACTGACATCGCCACTTTTTGGCCCCTCATGATCTTGAACATACCCCATTCTCTCCTTCCATGAAATTTTGATCCAAATAGAAAGTTGAGATATGATATGTTGTTGGGCCTTTTTGGGGATATTATTTCTCTTGGAAGGTATTGTGCCATTGAGGTTGTCATGCATACTCATTTCTTGAATAGAATGTAAGTTGTATGTTGGGTTATTTTCTTTTGGAGCTAATCATGGTAAAATATAAGGGAGGGGAAAGATTGGGGTGTATTTATTTTTTTGGTCAAGTTTTCATAGTTGATTGATGATTCCCTTACACTCATGGGATGGCTATGATCTCAAATGATCTCATGATGTCATAAGGAAGTGTGGTGAGAAAATCTATCACCATTGGCCTCCCATTAAAAACTGATACAACAAATAATAATAACAAAAAAAATCTTGAACTATATTATTTACATGGAAATGAAATAAGCTCTTGTTATTATTGTTATACACTAAGTTTGCACCCTTGTCTCAAGCTCTTGTAGTCTTGATAACTTAGTATAATATGGGAATCATCTCCAGGTTGTGAGACCTATGCTAACTGAGATGAGACCTCCAGATTCTAGGCTGGTTCCTCTTGGATAATCACCTTAATTTGCTTCTTGAAATGAAAGTAAAACTTTTGGAGGGAAAGGGATCGAAGGAATGCTTGTAAGGGAAATGACTTGAAAGAAAACTATCTACTAGGTGATGTACCGAAACTAGGGTTTGGATCTCAATATGTAGGAATAAAATCAATGAAAGTTCAGGTCTAGTAGGTCACAACTTACTAAATAGGCTTGCATAAATATTTCATAACAGGGCTTGAGAATAAGGCACAACTTATGACCTGCAAACAGACATTCACTTCTACAACTTGGTGTAGGATTGAGACAAGACTATTAAGGGGGCTGAGGTATACCCACAAGAACATCCAAATTAGATCAAACACAGTAACACACAAGATTGCAGAAAGTAAGAGGGATTAGGAACCCTAAAATATCATTGAAAACATGCACATACTTTGATCCAATAAGAGATAATCCAAACAAGGAAGCATAGGGACATGAAGGATTGTCACAAAATACCTCTGCAATATTTGTATTATCAATGGGAATTTTACAATTGTATAAGCTAGAGGGTAGAGTTGATACCATAGATGACCCTTAAGAAAAGATGATTTTCTTCCACAATTGTGAACCTCTCTTTTTACAGAAAAAGTCAATTCTTAAGCTCAAAAGCTCCAAAAATACAATATATACATCTCAACTACCCACAGGAAGGAGTCAAAACTAACCTAACTAGGGTTACAGATCCACAAAAATATCAAACCCTAAAGGTACACTACTGACCCATCATGAAAATCACTCAGAACTGATCATCAGATCAGATCTTTCTCTTTGTGTGTTGATCCTGGACTGAGTCCACCTGCACACACAAAAACTTCGACCCATATACCCACCTACAACTCCACTAAGCCATGAAGCCTTCAAATCTGATCTTATTTCCCTGGAAGAGGTACTGCTTGCAAAGGTGGCACCAACTCTTTTCATCACTTCTTAGCATAGGAACATGACACAGTACCCTGAAACACTGACCAACAGTCACCTCCATCACCCTCTCAACCCACAACCATCCTGAGAATTAAATTATTGAGCTAACCGACATCGTGCATGGCTGAAAGAATGCAATACCCTAGCAAAAATAGCAGAAAGCATTTAAATTTTGAAATATAACGGCTAGCAGATATATTTAAAAATGTGACCATCGATGAATAACCTTCCCAGTAGATGAATGGCCCAAATGCACCTTTTAAAATAGTCTAAAACCCTTTCTGACAAGTCAACCACCACCATAGTAGTCAATAGCCAATAAAAAACAAGCAAATCAGCATCTCTGATAAGTCACGGGACCCACATCCCTGAGAACACCATCAGATGGCTATCACTATATTGTTGTGATAACAATCGAGCATCTTGAGCCTCCAGTATAATGACAACCACAAGATCTGATCATGCATTATCTTCTTTAGAAAGCCTTGACCCCACGGGTCCACTGACAACTACCACGTCGCACATCAAACAACTAATCAAACTAGGCCATTTTGGATACACATTGAAACCTTCTGACATTAGACCCACTGCTTGAGATACCAATCTAATGGTGGGTGCATAATCTTATAGCCCCAGAATATTCCTTACCCTTATATGCTAGCCATTAGATCCTTTCTAAGCTGAGACCCCACTAACCCATCAATCCACTTGGGAATCCTCATCATCATTCGGTGGCCAATAAAAAGCATGCATGTTAGCAATATGCATCACTGGGACCACCTGACATATCTCTTTATTCCAACCAATAAGGACTTAGCAACTCATCCTGACCTGGCACCGGATCCACTGACAAGTCTGAACACTTTGGAAAATTTGACGGTTGGCGCAAGATCTCATACTCTGACACAAACCTTTGCAAAGATACACCAACTGTTGATCTTCATCTTTCTGACATCTGACCCACTATGGCATTTAAGTCATTGCTATGTGGACCAATCGGATGTGAGCACGTCAGAAAGAAAGGACCCACCAAATGAAGCTTTGACGAAAAATCAAGATTGACAGTCAACGCATCTGATGCTCTGACACAAACCTTTGAGAACACATGCTAGCCATAGATCTTGCTAACTAGGACCCTCAGTTATTTGAGACTGCCAAAATGTCTAAGCGACCATGCGACTGAAGGGAAGCTAACCGCCCGCTGAATCCCTGACTGCTATGGACTTAACCACCAACCTTTGGGCTATTACACGAACAAGGCATTCATGGAATCGCTGACTAAAAGATAGCACCACCAAAGAACTTAGCGGTCATGTGACTAAAGAGATATTAACATTCACCGGGTCGCAAGATATTTTGTGATGACCAAGAAAATATCAACAGTTATGAGAATCGTTGTATTTGCTAAGTCGTGGGAAGAAAAGACAACCACCAAAAAGAAAAGGAGAATTGGCGACTAGGACAAAAGATTAAAGCACACATGCTGAAAAGAGGACTTAAGTGGTTGAGATAAAGTAACTACAAATTAGAACAAAGGATTAGGTTTTTCAAGGGTTTTGACCTATAACAGCTAGTTTATGAATTTTTAAACCTGCAGACCAAAGACTTGAAATAATTGCAGAGGCCAGGAAACAAAATGTGAGGCCATGAAAATTTCAGGGACACTTGGCAAGGGTAAAACAAAAACCTTGAAATAGATTTGGCCAAATTTGCATGCACAAGGAAATTATGGTAACATTTTGGTGATTTCTGCTGGATGTCAGCCTGCTTGACATGGAAAATCGGTGACCTTGAACATCCATTGGGCATGGGGTCATTCTGAACAAAAAAATCCAAATTCTCTTAGAGAGGCAGAACTGGAACTGTGCTCAGAGCACTTCTTGAAAAGTAGGAAATTAAACTAGAAAGTAGGAAAGTATTTACAAAAGTTTACAAAGAGGGATTAACCTTAAAACAGAGGTTCAAGTGGAAACCATTCACTGAAATAGGTAAGAGGACTCCATCCATATTTGATAGTTGAAAAGCATTGGATCCCCTACATTCTATGATTACAAATGGTCCACTCCAAAAGGAGTCAAATTTTGTGTGCCTACCAAGCCTAGACCTGAACTCATCCCACTTGAGGACTACATCCCCAACATTGAAGTCTCTGACCCTGGCTCTTTTATCAAAGCTCTTCTTTGTTTGATTCTGATGAAACTCCATATCTTGCATTGACCTTCCTCTGAGTTCTTCTAACTCCATCAATTGAGCATATCTGATCTATAAGGGATCCTCTTCATTCACTAAGATTTGATTGTATCCTGAATAGCCATCCAATAATGAAAATCTCTCAAATCTAGAGACACATTGCAAGATTTGTTCCATAAAGGGTAATGGATGGCGGTCCTTTAATGAGGCCCTGTTAAGATCCCTGAAGTCAACACATAACCTCAGCTCCCCATTCTTCTTCCTGATAGGAACAAGGTTGGAAACCCAACTAGTATTCTTAATGGGGTAGATGATACCACTTTCTATCAATTTGAGCACTTCTTTATGCATAAGTGGCTCAAGCTTGGGATTAACAGACCTTTGCTTTTGCCTCACTAGTTTGGCATTAGGTTCTAATTCAATAGTGTGCTAAGCAAGGGAAGGATCAAAACCTTTGAGATCCTCATATTGCCATGCAAAAAGATCACTGAATTCTTTGAATAAATAAGTGTAAGTTTTCTTTTCCAATTCAATGTTCACTTTTCCAAATTGTAGGTTCCTACCTGGTTCCAACTCTAATTCAACACAATGTTCTTGTTGAACTACCAGGCCAGCTTTTTTTTTCTTGACTTCATCATCCTTGTTGAAGAAAGTCTCTAAAGTAACAAGACCTTTAGGCATCTTATTGGATTTGAGTTGTATCACTTGATCACCACAATTTTGTGATAGCCTATCTTGATTGTGTTATGAAAAAACATCTTCTTCAAACAAGAACTACAGAATTTATTCATCATTGTCAAACACTTGCCAATTGACATCATTATCAGGGATAGATGGTCTGACAATCACTTTGATATGTTTTTGATCTATTTCTTTTGAAATGCTATTTGGGATGTCATATTGGGATCCAACAGTAGCTAACCTATCTGCATTTTGATTTAACTTTCTAGGGATAGCAACAATACTAAAAGCATGGAAATCTTCAATTGCATTCCAAAATCTATGTTTGTATTCTTTCATGGTGTCATTTTGGGTTGCACTTATCCCTCTTACTTGGCTAACAACTAACTCACTGTCACCATAAACTTTTAAGGCCTTAAGCCCTCTTTTTCTAGCCCATTCTAGTCCATTGACTAGACTTTCATAATCTACAATATTGCTAGTGTAGAAGAAACTGAATCTAAAGGTAGTATAATACCTTTCTCCTTTTGGGGACACTAACATAGCACCACCACCAGAACCATGCCTATTTCTAGCTCCATCAAAGAATAGTTCCCAAACCTGATTGTTCTGATCCATTGAATCAGTATCCTCTTTGAGAAGGCTTGGCTCTATGACTCCACTCTCTTGTATCAAATAACTTCCCAAACCAAAATTCCAAACAAGATTTTCTTGGACCTCTGAAGCTCTTTCATCTAGAAGAATATCAGGGATACCCTCTATCTTTGTGCTTGCTTCACTAATAGTTTGGAGGTCACTGCTATCAAATATAGGGTAGTTTACATTGATGGTATTGGATACATATGGCTCTATATGGTGTGCTACTAATGCTTCTGACTTAATGGTAACCTTGGTCCCATACCTTGTATGAAATAACATGTGAGACCAGTCAGAAGATAGATAACCTCCTATCTTAGCTGTAAACTCCCTTGAAATACATATAGAAAATAATGTAGGGAGATCTATGATATATACATCAAGGAGGATGGAAAAATTAGGACTAGCATGAAGGATTAGACTGGTATCTTTGGCCACATCTATTTTATTAACTAAGGATCCATCAAGTTGGGTAACCTTCTTTTGGAAGGGTTCATATTTTAGTCCTAACTGGTCAGCTACTTTCTTGGGCATTACAGTGCTAGTAGCTCCACTATCTACCATACAATTATATACTAAAGATTTTCCAATAATTAGAGATATATAAAAGGGAGGTGGCTTTGAGTTCCTACCTTGTGTGGCATTGGCCTTGGAGTTGCTACTTGGAGCCTCCTTTTCTTGATCGGTGTTAACTGCAATACCCCAAAAATGGGTTATATGTTCATTAAACTCCTACATCCTCAAATCAAACAAAATCGACATCGAAGTCCTAACCTAAGGCACATCTGAATATCATCGAATCCTAATTGATTATCTCAAATTCTACATCGGGGAATATTCCTAGCAATATTCCTAATTATCTTAATTATCTTTAATTTAATAATTATTTGGTGATAAATCACATTTATCCTAAGTTTGATTAATTGAATATTCTCATATTTAATTAATTAGATTTAATATCTTGCCACTTAATTATGTAATTAAATTTAATTCTATCTATTATTAATTGTATTATTTAATTTTGACAATAAATTCAATATCCTATGAATAATTGATTAAATTCGTATTTAATTAATTAAAGCATGTTGTGATTATTTAATAATATAGTTTTTAATAAAAGTTTGATTAAATAATTGATTAACCCATAAATCAATTATTTATTTTCAAAAATTAGTTAAGTTGAGAATAAATCACTTTATTTATTTATTAATTCATAAATAAAACATGCACAATCATAAAAGCAGACAACTATCAATTATCAATTAAAGCTAAACTCTATTTTGAGTTAAAACTTAGCTTTTGCATGTTTTTGTGAGTTAATTATTCTTTATTTAAAAATAACTCAAAAATCAACCTGAGTTATTTGAGTGATTTATGGTTTTTATCCATGCACCTCTAAAGCCTTGGATTTCTATAATTAAAGCTTCAGCTCATCCCAAAGCATCTCATATTTTTGCACAATCATGTTGGAGAATTGGAATTTGGAGAATCAAAGCTTATTGTGAATCAATGCTATTGTGAGATCAATTTGTTTTTTTTTACATTCATTTAGATTCTTTTTCATATCATTGTTAGATCATTTTAGCAGATCAATTTCATATAGATTAGATTTCGTATGAAGTTTTTATTATTCTTTTTGCATAGAAAATCCAAAAAAAAAGCTTAATTGCATTCAATTCATATTTAGATCAATTGCATTCAAATCCTTCATTTAGGTGTTGTCTAGGTCACTGATCTCGATAGCAATCTGAAAACATCAATCTTGCACCTACTAGAAGGCAGTAAATCGCTTGGTTAAATTAGATTTCAATTTTGCACGATTTTGATTTTTTCTAACCTCTAATGTTTTACTGAAGTGTTGTGTCTACAGATCAGGTACAATTTTCACACACACATTAACCATCACTGGCTTTGCAAATTCTTTTGCAGGTTGAAGAGTTGTTACTTCTGACATAGCCTTCTTCAAAATTCCAGGCTGTCCTGGAAGAGCCAAAGAGTCCCACATGGACATGGTGACATTCACCTTCTTCATGTTGTCTACAATATTATAAGGTGTCACAATGTGTACTCTTTATTTTGTCTTTGGCATGATGGGCTCTACCTCTTTGGAATGCTAGCCTTCCTTGCTTGTAATGATAGGAACCTCCTTAGGTGTGATGGGAATAGCTTGCTACATTGGCTCTGCAGATGTAGTGGCTTTAGCATTAGAATCTAGTCTCTCCATGTCATGAGATCTTCTCTTTGCTCTTGTAAAGGAAAAAAAAGAAACCTCATCATTGACTCCATTGAAGTCTGGTTGCTCCCAATTAAAGAGAGCAGTCTCGTTCTCTTGTGATTCTTGTTGAGGGACTGACCCACTGGGTGAAACTTCTGATTGGGCTTGGGAGGCATTTTGAACCATTAGAGCTTGGTTCATCCATCCATTTGAACATGTAGCCTAATTATGAGGCTGATTACAAGGAAAACACCATTCATTATCCATAGCCACATTGTTTTGGTTAGGAACCACATCCCTCGCCAAATTTGCAGAGTTTAGGGGTGCAGGGTTATATGGTTGGAATGGTCTTTGGTTGAAACTTTATCTTTTTCCTTAATAACCTCCTTGGTATGGTGGCCTATTTTGTTGATAAGGCTGTCCTTGATTCTGATACTGCTGATTAGGACCTTGGCCTTGTGACTGAAATGGCGGTCTGATTCCTTGACCTTGTTTCTTCAAATTTGTGACCTCTTTAGTCAAGGTCTGCAACAAGTTAGTCATCTCTTGTTGACTGCTTTGCTGACTATTCTTTATCTCTTGTAGCTCTTGAGAGAAGCTAGCTGTTAACTCTTGGCCACTAGTACTAGCTTGAGGTGCCAATATGGTGGGAATAGGGGTAAATGGGAGTACTTGGGTAGGTGCAATGGGTTGAAGGCTAGGAAAAATGGGCATTGGAGGCCTTCTAGCAATCATTCCTGCTTGGATTAAACAATTTTTAGCCCTAACAGCTATGTCAAAAGCTTGGGGTAGAGAAGTACCACCCATAGACTGGATCATGATAGAAATTTGACCATTTAGACTTTGTAAATAGTATAGGAAGGCATGGTCAGCTGATGGTCTCACTGAGACTGGGATTCTATTCCATGTTTTAAGGAATCTACTATTGTAATCTATCATTTGTTCTTAAGGGTCTCTCTTAATAGTTGTTAACTATTCAGCTAGAGACAAATTATCTAATTTATCCTCAAAATGCTTACTTAATGCATCCCCTAACTCATCCCATGAAGTAATAGAACCAATAGTTAGATTTCTAAACCATTCTAGAGCCCTACCTTTTAGAGAGGCTGCTAATAACTTTGTGGCCACATTCTCTTGAGTAATGTTGTGTATGCTACAGATGGTGGTCACATCCCTTATGTGTTCAAAAGTAGTTGTCTACCCTTCACCTGTGAAATTAGGTATACCCTTAAGTGCCAACAAAGGCACATCATGATGTTGAGAAAAGGCCAATGGGCTGCCTTGGTTGAATGGTGCAAGAGAAAACTGTCTCGCCATTGTAGGAGTTGGAATCTAAAGATTGACAACTATATGAGTTGTACTTTCTGCTTGATTGGAATCTTCCTCTAGATCTTTGGTTAGAGATCTCCCTCTTCTTCTGGAATGAAAGGGAAAAGGTCTCCTTTCTGAAGTATCAGGAGGTGTTGATTGAACTCTTCTTGTAGGAGATGTTCTTTGAGTTGACCTGCCTTTATGACTTCTTCTTGAGGGAAACTCTGAAAATTGGGTAGGCTTTGAGCTCCTAGTCTCAATCTTTCTCATAAAACTTTAAACAAATTATCCCTGATCTTTTGAAATCAGTGGAGTCGCTAGATATAATTGGTAAAATGACTTCTAAAAGCCTATTTTATGCAGTCTTTATATCAGAGATAAGATATCTTTCAAACAATAAACTTCTTGTTTTGTCCCACCGAGTATGCCAGAATTGTTATACACTAAGTTTGCACCCTTGTCTCAAGCTCTCGTAGTCTTGATAACTTAGTATAACATAGGAATCATCTCCAGGTTGTGGGACCTATGCTAACTAAGATGAGACCTCTAGGTTCTAGGCTGGTTCCTCTTGGATAATCACCTTAATTTGCTTCTTGACATGAAAGTAAAACTTTTGGAGGGAAAGGGATAGAAGGAATGTTTGTAAGGGAAATGACTTGAAAGAAAACTACCTACTAGGTGATGCACCGAAACTAGGGCTTGGATCTCAGTATGTAGGAATGAAATCAATGAAAGTTTAGGTCTAGTAGGTCACAACTTACTAAATAGGCTTGCATAAATATTTCATAAGAGGGCCTGAGAATAAGGCACAACTTATGACCTGTAAATAGACATTCACTTCTACAACTCGGTGTAGGATTGAGACAAGACTGTTAAGGGGGCTGAGGTATACCCATAAGAACATCCAAATCAGATCAAACATAGTAACACACAAGATTGCAGAAAGCAAGAGGGATCAAGAACCCTAAAATATTATTGAAAAAATGCACATACTTTGATCCAATAAGAGATAATCCAAACAAGGAAGCATAGGGACATGAAGGATTGTCACAAAAGACCTCTACAATATTTGTATTATCAATGGGAATTTTACAATTGTATAAGCTAGAGGGTAGAGTTGATACCACAGATGACCCTTATGAAAAGATGATTTTCTTCTACAATTGTGAACCTCTCTTTTTGCAGAGAAAATCAATTCTTGAGCTCAAAAGCTCCAAAAATACAATATATACATCTCAACTACCCACAGGTAGGAGTCAAAACTAACCTAACTAGGGTTATAGATCTATAAAAATATCAAACCCTAAAGGTACACTGCTAACCCATCATGAAAATCACTGAGAACCGATCATCAGATTAGATATTTCTCTTTGCATGTTGATCCTAGATTAAGTCCACCTACAGACACAACAACTTTGACCCATCTACCCACCTACAACTCCATTAAGCCATGAAGGCTTCAAATCTAATCTTATTTCCCTGGAAGAGGTACTGCTTGCAAAGGTGGTGCCAACTCTTTTCATCACTTCTCAACGTGGGAACACAACATAGTACCCTGCAACACTGACCAATGGTAACCTCCATCACCCTCTCACCCACAACTATCCTAAGAATTAAATTCCTGAGCTAACCAATGTCATGCGTGGCCGAAAGAATGCAAAACCCTAGCAAAAATAGCAGAAAGCATTCAAATTTTGAAATATAATGGCTAGCAGATATATTTTAAAATGTGACTGTCAATGAATAACCTTCTCGATAGATGAATAGCCCAAATGCACCTTTTAAAATACTCTAAAACCCTTTCTGACAAGTCAACTGCCACCGTGGTAGTCAACAGCCAATAAAAAAAAGAGCAAATCAGCATCTCTAACAAGTCACAGGACCCACGTCCCTAAGAACACCATCAGATGGCTATCACTATACCACTGTAATAATGATCGAGCATCTTGAGCCTCCGGTATAACGACAACTGCGAGATCTAATCACACTTTATCTTCTTTAGAAAGCCTTGACCCCACGGGTCCACTGACAACCACCACATCACACATCAAACAACCAATCAAACTGCGCCATTTTAGATACACATTGCAACCTTTTGACATCGGACCCACTGCTTGAGATACCAATCTAATGACAGGTGTATAATCTTATAGCCCCAAAATATTCCTTACACTTATACACCATCTGTTAGATCCTTTCTAAGGTGAGACCCCACTGACACATCAGTCCACCTGGGAATCCTCATCATCATTTGGTGGCCAATCAAAAGCATGCATGTCAGTAATACGCAGCACTAGGATCACCTAAAATATCTCTTTATTCTAACCAATAAGGACTCAGCAACTCATCATGACCTGGCACCGTGTTGGTTGTAGATTATTCCCTTTGATCCTCAACTTGTAGATTTACACTTTGATGGATAATGTAAATAAAATCCTGACTCTATCACCACTCCAAAGTCCACAAGGAAGAGGGCCAACTGACAAGGATCAAAAGATCCTTCTACACTTTGAGCTCCACATCACTCAGGTGGGTGTACCTCATCTGCACACTCATATAGCTTGTGTCACCCTACAGGCCTGCAGGTCACTGACTGTGGAATGGTTCTCAAAATCCTAGGCATCATGTACCTCAATGAAGCCAATATCTCATGCAATAGCCCAACTTGCATAGAGTGAGTATGAAAACCATAGACCTATCCTAACAACATGAAAGGGAAAAGGTGGGACTGAAAAGAAATGATTTTAAAAATGATTGAAAGGAGCACTGAGATGCCCTAAGTCTCTGATAGACCAGTGCCTTATCCAATGGGCTATAGAGTCAAATACCCTACTGCAAAAGATAGTTGTAAAACAAGAACACAATATGCCCAATGTGTTGATGCCTGACATCTATCACACACCATGACCAAACCTCAACTTAACACCCACTTGTGCATTCAAGCATGCTATCATCCCTCAAAATATTTTGACCCTCCCCTTAGAAGAGACCTATGAAAGGACATTACATATACCAGCATCCACTAGAAGATAAGCATGACCTATCTTTGACATTTTAGCTCATACATACATAAACACTAACCCTGAACCAGTTACCTCTGCGAAGATAACTCCACTTGCAAACACATAGGCAATACAAGTAGACAAATCAAACACCCTTGATGCATGATCAATGAATTCATAATTCAAATTGAGATAGCTTAGTAACAGTAAGAATAAACTGAGTTCTCATACACAAAATAAGTCTGTTACAATATGTATTGTATTTTTTGAAATAGCAGTAGAAATAGAACACCCTATATGCAGAGAGAAGGGGAAATCTAAAGAATAGAACCTTTCATGGAACCAGAAAGGAACTCTAAGCTAGAACCTTTTGTTAATCAGAAAAAACAACATATATACCCATGTTTACCTTGAAATCCCACATAGGTTAGGATGCAACAAGCTAAGGGTAATCATGGTTAGAGTTTTCCATCAATTAGGCATTTCAAAATCTGATACAATTCAGAGGGAAAACACTAAGTCCTAAATGTAATTAACACTTGGTCTTCAATCATGAAAGAATCTTTGAAAGGCACCGAAGATCAATCAAAATTCTAGAAAATTCAAACTGGAAGTGACCCTGCAACTACTTTTGGTACATTTTATTTATTCCCCTACGGCAAGACACTCCTCCTTTGCAATCATCTCACACCTTGGAGCACACTAGAGCGGCGGAGAAGATTAGTTTCACCAACTCTGGCCCTTCCTATCATCAATTTTGATCCTTTCCAGTCATTGGAAATGTTCACAGAGATTCAAAATTGAAGGCAAACAGTCACAAGCATTTCACGGGCATTAAGTTTCTTAACCATTCACCCACAGTCGTACAACTGCACAGTCACATCTCACTACCACAGGAAACAGACTCCAATTTTATGCTTGGTCGTATGATCGCATAACTAGGAAATGGGTTATGCAAACATGTGACATGCCATTTCCTTGTGCTATCTTCATAACCGCCGATGCCAGATCGTGGCCACAAAGGGCATGTCGCATGTTCACAAGCTAGAAAACTGGCTCATGCAAACATGCGACAACCCGCTAACATGCACCCTACCGTCAGTTAAATCACCATCGAGAATCCCTAGCCCGAGCCTACATTCAAACCTTGACATCCTGCCAGCACGGACCAACCGGAGATCACCATGACACATCTACCAACGAGACCATCAAGAAAATACAGACAGGCCCCAGGGACATGTGGCACCTCATCGCATGATTGCATAGCCTAGAAATAGGCTATGCAAATATGCAACCACCCGCAGACGGCTACCTACCACCGCACGAAGATAACACCACCACCCGCTGGCTAATAGAACACCACCACTGCATCTGGAAGATGCCCCATCACCTACACCTGGGCCCCAACACCATGTGGCACCCGATCGCATGATCGCATAGCCAAAAACTTGGCTATGCGATCATGCGACAGCCAACCAAAGGCCACCACGTAACCGCCTCCGAGACCACGAAACTACAACTACACCATTTCTACCAACAGGCCCCCATGACATGTGGCAAGCGGTCGCATGATTGCATAGCCAAAAATTGGGCTATGCAACCATGCGATAGCCTATCACAGGCTGCCACATGTGCACCAACAGGAACACAACCCTCCCGCCAATGGGCCCCACACGCAAGGCAAGAACTAGTCGCATGGTCACATGTCAGAAAACTCTGACATGTGATCATGCGACAGCCAATAGGAACACACGCCTTCACCTCCCCTCTGACATCGGGCCCACCTCATCGCACATGCGCAAATAGGAAATGCTAGCAAATAGGGAACTAGTGCGAGGTCGAAAACACAATGTTTTTTATGAAAGAGGATAAAAAACACACAAAGTTTTCAACACATCAACAGATAAGTGCACAAAGCTGGAAGACAAAGGGTCGAAAATAACACAGATTTTTGGCAAAAGATCAAAAACATCATGCATTTTCAAAAATACTATGGGTTTTCGACACTGTGGCAGATTCTGACAATATTTCTAGCAGACTTTAGAATTTGAATATCTTTCTGGGTTTGGCGAATCAGGAAATGCAGTTGGACTGAAGCAAGGTGACAATAATAAACTACCAGGGGCAAGACACTTCAAGAAAACTTGCAAGGAAAGAGGCCATTTTTAAAGGATTTTGCCATGATAGAAAAATGGCCTAATAGTGCCTCTGGTTGGGGATGATGGGTAACTTGTGCCCATGCAAGAATTCAAAATTTCTTGGAGAGCAGACCACCAACAGGACAAAAATAGGGAACTGAAAAACTAGCAACTGAACCAGGAAAAGAAACACACAACGGGAAAAGGAAACTGTACAAAGATTTACAATATTTACAAAGGGCTCAAGGCCCCAAAAATATGATCAATACTTGCCTCTGTCAAACAAGTAGTTTTCATCTCCACACATCAGAGACAAACTAAAAAATTTTCTTCCATGTGACTGATCAAACTTATATCCATCCTTCCATAATTTGAAACAAAATTTTTTAGTACATACTTCCTGAGGGCCGGAAAAGTAATCATACCAATTCTGAAAATGTTGTGGCACATGCATGTTGCATTCCTTAAATAGGAAAATGCTGAAGGAACTGCAACATAAATCACCTTCAAATTTACCACCACATTCGGGAAGCTTACTGTCCAGCTAAAAAGAAAAACTCTCCAGCTCTATCAAACTATTAGTACAATCACTATTGGATCCATTCATACCAAAAATTTGCATCTCCAAGGAGAAGATACACTGATCTTCATGCAAACAATGAGGGAACTCATCACATGGGGCATGATCATTGAACATAGGAGCAACCTGCATTTTGTAAACAACTGACAAAACCAAAAAAATTTGATAGGTGGGAAGAGAAACATCAACCTGTCCATGAGATGGTGAAGCTTGAGTAGCTAAGAGACCATCCTCCCATGGCCTAGCAACAAATTCAAAATCAGAAGAGGATTCAGAATCCACACAACTCTTCCAATCAGTACTCAAAACAATATCAGGGACCATTGAGTCATTTGAAACTGAGAAAACACTAGCAACCTCATCATCTGACACATCATATATAATAGGGTTGCTGCCTGGTGGTGCTGGGGGAAGAAGGGGAGAAGAGGCACACATGTCAAAATCAAAACCTATTGACTCATGCTCTCGGTCAAAATCAATGTGTGCTGGATGTAAGAACCCAGAGCCATCTCCCCTTGAATATCTGAGATACTCACAAGACAAGAGGTCTAAAATTTGTTCACTGTGAAGTGAACAGCTATCCTCAAGAACATCATCTTTTGCCATACAATCATTAGCAGTACCTTCATCTATCCAATCCTCTTCCTCATCTGACTGATTGCATAAACCTTTTGTCCCATACTGAGAAAGGGCATCACTTTCATGACTGCAAGAAAGAGTGTCAACACCTGACACATCTCCTTCATAAATTTCATCATTCTCAATATCAGCACTAATGATCAAAGCCCCAAGTGCATCCTCAAGTTCAAGACTACCCACACCAAGTGCCCAATCCCTAACACATACATAATGCTCTTCCCACAAGGCATCTGACCAACTGGTTGACTCAGGAAAACAAAGCTCGATGAATAAACCAATGAAGTCAAATTCAAGAAACTCAACATCCTCAGGAAGCTCATCATATACTTCACAAAATCTATCATAGAACAAGGATATGGATAAATCCTTTCTACTTCCCACATTTAATCTTACTAATCTCATGCAATCCCTAAGGATGCCCTCCTCAAGGAAAGTCAGCTCCTTATTCAACTTATCCATTAAACTTAATCCAATACTTCCACATAATTTTGCCAAAGCTGCAACTAAAAACTTGAAGTATGCTAACCTCTGCTTACACCTTATCCTTCTTTTAGTGCTTGATCACTTTATAAGGAACATTTAAAATTTGAAAAATACCTAGGAAGATCTTGCAGCAGAAGACCTTTGGCTGGAAGGTAGGGCAGATCTTGAGCTCACTTTGAAGCTGCATCAGATAACTTTGTCATGTAGAGCCGCCACCTCCTTGAGAGGAAGATGTTTCACTATTTCTTCTTCCAACCAACACAAAGCTACACTAGGTATACACACTATTTATCAGGAGGAACATTGATCAAACAGAGAAAATTAGAGCCGCCACTTACAACTAGGTGAGAAGATATCAGCAAATGCTTGTTTTTGTATATCTAACTCTTTCCAATGGCCACTAGAGATTATGATTCCCTTAACAAGCTTTGTTATTTCTCCCTAGTAGAGTCACCATTTTGTTGGTGACTCGGATGGTCCAAACCAATCTGGTCAAAAGATATGATATTGCAAAATTTGTAAACATAACCAGAGCTCCTTAATAGGTTTTCTTTATGTTCTCCCCAACAGAGTCGCCATTTTGTTGGTTGTGGATTATTCCCTTTGATCTTCAACTTGTAGATTTACACTTTGATGGATAATGTAAATAAAATCCTGACTCTATCACCACTCCAAAGTCCACAAGGAAGAGGGCCAACTTATAAGGATCAAAGGATCCTTCTACACTTTGAGCTCTACATCACTCAGGTGGGTGTACCTCATCTACACACTCATACAGCTTGTGTCACACTACAGGCCTATAGATCACTGACTGTGGAATGGTTCTCAAACTCTTAGGTATCCTGTACCTCAATGAAGCCAATATCTCATGCAATAGCCCAGCTTGCATAGAGTGAGTATGAAAACCAGAGACCTATCCTAACAATATGAAAGGGAAAAGGTGGGACTGAAAGGAAATGATTTTAAAAATGATTGAAAGGACCACTGAGATGCCCTAAGTCTCTGATAGACCAGTGCCTTATCCAATGGGCCATAGAGTCAAATACCCTACTGCAAGAGATAGTTGTGAAATAAGAACACAATATGCTCAATGTGTTGATGCCTGACATCAATCACACACCATGACCAAACCTCAACTTAACACCCACCTGTGCATTCAAGCATGCTATCATCCCTCAAAATATTTTGACCCTCCCCTTAGAAAAGACCTATGAAAGGACAATACATTAACCAACATCCACTAGAAGACAAGCATGACCTATCTTTGATATTTCAGCTCATACATGCATAAACACTAACACTGAACTAGTTACCTTTGCGAAGATAACTTCACTTGCAAACACATAGGCAATACAAGAAGACAAATCAAACACCATTGATGCATGATCAATGAATTTAGAATTCAAATGGAGATAGCTTAGTAACAGTAAGAATAAACTAAGTTCTCATACATAAAATAACTCTGTTACAATATGTATTATATTTTTTGAAACAGTAATGGAAACGGAACACTCTATATGCAGAGAGAAGGGGAAATCTGTAGAACAGAACCTTTCATGGAACCAGAAAGGAACTCTAAGCTGGAACCTTTTGTTAATTAGCAAAAACAACATATATACCCATGGTTACCTTGAAATCCCACATAGGTTAGGATGCAACAAGCTAAGGGTAACCACGGTTAGAGTTTTCCATCAATTAGGCATTTCAAAATCTGATACAATTCAAAGGGAAAACACTAAGTCCTGAATGCAATTAACACTTGATCTTCAATCATGAAAGAATCTTTGAAAGGCACCGAAGATCAATCAAAATTCTATAAAATTCAAACTGGAAGTGACCCTACAACTACTTTTGGTACAGTTCATTTATTCCCCTATGACAAGACACTCCTCCTCTATAATCATCTCACACCCTGGAGCACACTGGAGTGGCGGAGAAGATCAGTTTCATCGACTCTGGCCCTTCTTGTCATCAATTTCGGTCATTTCCAGTTGCTGGAAACATTCACAGAGATTCAAAATTAAAGGCAAACGGTCACAAGCATTTTGCGGGCATTAAGTTTCTTAACCATTCACCCTCAGTCACACAACTGCAGAGTCACATCTCACTACCACAGGAAACAGACTCCAATTTTATGCTTGGTCGCATGATCGCATAACCCAAAAATAGGTTATACGAACATGCAAGATGCCATTTCCCCGTGCCATCTTCATAACCACCGATGCCAGACCATGGCCATAAAAGGGCATGTCGCATGTTCGCAAGCTAGAAAACTGGCTCACGTGAACATGTGACAACCCACTAACATGCACCCTGCCGTCAGTTAAATCACCATCGAGAATCCCTAGCCTGGGCCCGCGTTCAAACCTTGACATCCCACCAGCACGGACCAACCAAAGATCACCATGACACATCTACCAATGGGACCACCAAGAAAATATATACGGGCCCTAGGGACACGTGGCACCTCGTCGCATGATCGCATAGCCCGAAAATGGACTATGCGAACATGCGACCACTCGCAAACTGCTACCTGCCACCACACGAAGATAACACCACCGCCCGCCGACCAATAGAACATCGCCACCACATCTGGAAGATGCTCCATCACCTACAACCAGGCCCCAACACCACGTGGCACCCGGTCGCATGATTGCATAGCCAAAAACTAGGCTATGTGATCATGCGACAGCTAACCAAAGGCCGCCACGTAACCACCTGTGGGACCATGGAACTGCAACTAAACCATTTCTGCCAATGGGCCCCCAGGACACATGGCAAATGGTCACATGATCGCATAGCCAAAAACTAGGCTATGCGACCATGCGACAGCTTATCACAGGCTACCACATGTGCACTAGCAAGAACACAGCCCTCCCGCCAAAGGGCCCCACACGCAAGGCAAGAACTGGTCGCATGGTCGCATGTCAAAAAACTCTGACATGCGATCATGTGACAACCAATAGGAAAACATGCCTTCGCCTCCCCTCTAACATCAAGCCCACCTCGTCGCACATGTGCAGATAGGAAATGCTAGCAAACAAGGAACTAGTGCGAGGTCGAAAACACACAATGTTTTCGATGAAAGAGGATCAAAAACACACAAAGTTTCCAACACGTCAATAGATAAGTGCACAAAGCTGGAAGACAAAGGGTCAAAAAAAATGTAGATTTTTAGCAAAAGATCAAAAACATCATGGATTTTCAAAAATACTATGGGTTTTCAACACTGTGGCAGATTTTGACAATATTTCCAATAGACTTTAGAATTTGAATATCTTTCTGGGTTTGGCGAATCGGGAAATGCAGTTGGACTGAAGCCAAGCGACAATAATAAACTACCAGGGGCAGGACACTTCAAGCAAACTTGCAAGGAAAGAGGCCATTTTCAAAGGATTTTGCCATGACAGAAAAATGGCCTAACACACCGAACCCACTGACAAGTTTGTACACTTTGGCAAATCTGATGGCTGGCACAAGATCTCATACTCTGACACAAACCTTTGTGAAGATACACCAACTGTTGATCTTCATCTTTCTGACATCTGACCCACTACGGCATCCAAGTCATTGCTATGTGGACCAATCGGATGCGAGCACGTCAGAAAGAAAGGACCCACCAAACGAAGCTTTGATGACAAATAAAGATTGACGGTCGGTGCATCTAATGCTCTAACACAAACCTTTGAGAACACACGCTGGCCGTAGATCTTGCTAACTAGGACCCTCGGTTATCTAAGACTGCCAAAATATCTAAGCAACCACGCAACTGAAGGGAAGCTAACCACTTGATGAATCGTTGACTGCTATGGACTTAACTGCCAACCTCTGGGCTATTACGTGAACAAGGCATTTGTGGAATCACTGACTAAAAGATAGCACCACCAGAGAACTTAGCAGTCACATGACTAAAGAGATATTAATGTTTGCTAGGTCACATGATATTTTGTGGTGACTAGGAAACAATCAGCGGTTATGAGAATCACTGTATTTGCTAAGTCACGGGAAGAAAAGACAACCGTCAAAAAGAAAAGGAGAACTAGTGACTGGGCCAAAAGATTAAAGCACACATGCTAAAAAGAGGACTTAAGTGGCCAAGATAAAGTAACTACAAATTAGAACAAAGGCTTAGGGTTTTCAAGGGTTTTGGCCTATAATGGCTAGTTTATGAATTTTTAAACCTGCAAACCAGGGGCTTGAAATAATTGCAGAGGCCAGGAAACAAAACATGAGGCCATGAAAATTTTAGGGATGCTTGGCAGGGGTAAAACAGAGACCTTGAAATAGATTTGGCCAAATTTGCATGCACAGGGAAATTATGGTAACAGTTATGACAATAAAATTGCACTCCTGATGTATAGTTTTGATGTAGTCCAAGGTCAGAGGATCCAATAAAGGACTATCCAAACTTGCAGCCAAACACCAATGATGCAGAATAATACAACAAGAGAATGTTTCAACAAAAAAATTATTAACATGCCCGACTATAAGGCCTTCTAGTTTAGGGCCAAATACAATCACTTACAAAAGCATTTCTGCAATCTCCTAGCTAGTACAGTTCTGAAACACACCAGTAATTGATGGAAACACTAAGGCAGATCTAAAGTTGAGCTCGCAAGCCTCCAAGCATTCTCCTTGTCTCCAAGCATGAAAACCACTAGCTTTGCTATTACAACTATCAGACAAACAATCTGATCTTTAAGATCTCGTAGGATCCAATTGCCATCCTTCAATCTGCCCCACTGACTCTCTCTAAACATCTACCCAAACACTCCTTAAATATATTTCCTTAACCAAAAGCTGGCTAGAAGAAATAATTAACTCCTAATCCAAGTCGGCTTCTACTACAAACAAATATTAAATGCAACAACAGTTGGCTCTCAAATAGCCTTACAAATAATTAATTGTCCATGTCGGCCTCTAGATCTACATAGGAGATTACAAAAAAGCTACCAATATTAAATACACCAAGTCGGCCAACCAAAACTTCATGAACTCTAGTCGGTAAACCAGAACTACCAAGCACCAGTAAAACAACTGAGCATGCCAAGCATCCTTGAGCAAGAATGTTGACTGAGCACCACAAGCATCACCAAGTACATGTTCCACCGAGCACCAGAGCTTTTACCAAGTTCCTTCAGTGACCGAGCTCCTTCAATAATCGAGACTATTGATTAAAGCTGCAACCGAGCAACACAGAACCATTTCAACACACCACCATGCAGATTTGTTGAGTACCCTAGAATGCCCCTCCATCAAGTTTTCATTTGACATGATCCAAACTATTTTTTAATTGTGATAAAATATTTTCATTGATGGAAGAAATATTTGAGTAAAATATGTTGTGCAAAATGATGTTGATGTGTAACATAACTTGAGATCATGTTCCATCTTTTTTATGTAAGTTTTATTTTCATGCATGGTGTGTAGTGCTAAACTAAAGGTAACATAATAGAAACTACATGTAATGCTTGTTACCATGAGATAAACCATTATGGAAAAGTAGAAATCAATTTATATAGTTTGGACTCAAGAAAATGCATTTATATATTCACATGATGCATTACTTTTCAAGGGTTGTTCATATATATAAACCTTTTCAATAGAACTTATATTATCTAAGACCTCATAATCCAATTCTCAATAGTCCAACATGGTTTTTCTTTCTTTTTAAGACAATTTATCACATTTTTTGAATCTCCTTTCAACCAAACCTTTCTAAAGTTAAATTTAAGGCTAAAATAAGGCCATGGTAGGACTCTACTACTTGAAATACGTGATTGGTTTAGTTACCTAAAGGGAGTGCAAATGCCACAATAAAATCACTATAGACATCTCTCAGCACTCCCCCAAAACTAGGGAGCCATCATTGTTAGTGTTATCCTTTACAATTGAATTTTAGTCTTTATTTTTTTAGATGACCATTTTATGTGGACCTAAACTTAGTAATATGATGTGAAAACTATATAAAGAAATATTTTATCACTCATAAGGTCTAATTTTTTATGATTTCCCTAAATATGATCAAGAATTTATATTCGATTTTGTTAGAGCGTGCATATTTTTTGGATCATATTGTTGCATTATATATTTGTGCACATGATCGTGCATATTTATGAAAGTGTACACTTAGTTTAAGTTCACTTAGTGGAGCTTTAGTTGAGCCTAATTCAACCTAGTAGAGGGGTGGCTGCAAGAAGTTGAGTCCCACTTTTGGGCAAAAAGTGGAAGTGTTTTCCCTATTTTTCAAATTTTCTATCAATTGATGTCTAAATTTGAGGCACTTAGAGATTGAATCTCAAAAAACTTTAGTTATATAAAATTAAGCGCTTGGAGTCTACTTTTCAAATATGTAATTTATTTAGATACTCACATGGTATAAATTTCTTTTTAGAAGGAATGTTTAAAAACCACTTTTTCAAAATGCCTATTTTAGGACCATACCATAGTCATGTAAGACCACCATATTTTGACCTAAATAAATGATTTTTTGCAAATCCTTCTAGGGAAATATACCTAAGGCACCAAAGATTGATGACCATATTTTTTCTTTTTTTTTATTGATTTTTTTTTAATTAATTTTTAATTGACTTTAAAGTACATTTTCAAAATCTCTCGTGTACGACCACCATAATTTGATGAAATTTCATATTTTTTCAAAAAAAAATTTATCTTCAAGAGAATTGTATGTAGATTGATTTCATTTAATTTATTTTCCAAAAAACCTAAAAACAAAAAAGTTATTAAAGTTTTAGTGAACCTCACTATTTTACATTTAGGTACCACTTTTAATTAATAAACAATGAACAAATAGTAAAAATAATCACATCACTATGAAATTTACATTTTGAAATCAAGACAGTGAGAACTCTAATGAGTTTTTCTTTCACCAAAAAATATGATCAGGAAGGCCCTCAAAAAATTATGACAAGGCAAAAATGTAGAATTCCAGTGCCTTAACCAAATTTTTGGAGGTCAAGGCATAGGCTTGGTTACACCAAGCCTACTCCAAACCTATTTTGAACCGAAATCTAAGGAAGAGGTGTGTTTATGACTCATATCTTAACAAACAATGCCCATTTTTAAAAATTCAAAATACTGGCACCTGTTTCTTGAAAAAATAAATTGGTGCATAAAAATGCATTTCTAGTTAGAAAAAAACTTTTCAAAAAAACATTTAGAAATGAACATCCGTTTTGAAACAGGTACCCATTTTTTTAAAAAAAGGGTACCTATTTTTTGAATTTTGGATTGGGCGTCCAAACCTAAATTAAGTGCCCATTTTTTGAAAATAGGTATCTATTTCGAGTGACATTTTCCAATTCTACAAGACTTCTGTGGAATAGGAACCCAACTTCTTGCACTTACCTAGAGATTTGGTTAATATTTATTTATTTTTCTACCATTTTTAACATTCTCATAATTTTAGATAACTTTCTATCGATAAACAAATTCTTCATCCTAGTGTACACCTCATATTTTTTGATCTATCCACCATATAGAAAAAATTACTCCATGACTTTTCTATATAGCTACTCTTGCAAGTTGGCCATACATCTACAACAAACTCACATACATCTATTCACTACCCAATAAGACTTCTAGAATACACACCTCTCACTTCCTCTATCCACTCTCTCTTAGGATAGGAACAATGTGCATCTTCTAGCTAGATTCAATATCTATTAGAGGACAACCAAAAAGATCTCATAAAAATTTCATCCAATCCAAGGTCTTGGCGTAGATTGTCTCACATTCAATGATCTATCTACACACTCAAGGTCTCTAGCTTTGATACCATTTTATGTAAGAGACTCCCTAACTAGCTTAAAACACTATGATCTTACACTATATGAGGGTTAGTTCACCCAACATTCATACATAGCATACCTAAGAGAATAAATCATAAATTTGTAAGAAAATATGTGCCTTCTATTTCTTAATAACATGAAAATACATAGATGGTTTTCTATCTTAATAACATGAAATACACAATCTTCTATTACAAAATATTATTCACTTAGGCTTTAAAAGATAAGTCTATCAGTAAAATATACATAGCCAATAATTGACCTTTGAAATTCCCTAAGAGGGCTCCTAAAAGGCATCTTTTCAACTTTCCAATGAGGGTGCCTAAAAATATGTCTTTTCCCAATTTTCATGTAACATTACATAAATAAGAGTGAATGACTCTTCTCCTTGCTAAATCAAGAAGGCTATTTGTACAATTTTAGCAATATAAGGTGTCCCTTATTGGAAATCAATTTCCTTAATACAAGGCCACAAAAATTAAATATTTTCAAACTCAAGTATGTCATTTGGAACACTTGGTTAGGTACATGGAGACCTATAGATGCTTGCATTTAGTTTTAATCACCTAACCTTAATAGAAATTTAAAATAAAATAAAAATCGGAGAGATGTAGGATTTCCATACACCCTAGGATTCTCTTGCATCATTTACAACCTTCGATATATCTAATAGAAATGCATATATCATAATAAGGTTTTATTAATCTCATACAAGGTACTTGGTCTTATATAAATTAATGCAATATAAATAAATACTAAGATTAAATGAATAATGTGAAGATTAAACTATCAATAATAGTAATATATGTAGTGATAAACAGTTTGTATGGTATAATTGTGAAATGGAAAGGGAATAATAATATAAGAGATATTGTACAAATTTAATGAAAAGATTAAAATTTTGAAAAATAAATAAGTGAAATCAATAATATTAATATATGTAGTGATAAAAATTTTGTATGGTATAATTATGAAATAGAGAGGGAATAATAATATAAGAGATATTGTACAAATTTAATGAAAAGATGAAAATTTTTGAAAAAGAAATAAGTGAAACTATTGTGAGTAAAACAAAGATTGGAAATATTGACAAAATAAGAATAGGTAGTTCATCAAATTATTAAAAAAAATAGTAACTTAAATTAATATAGCAATTGTTAAACATTAAATATAAATAGTAATAGATGAAAAAATTAAGTTTATATATTCAAAATAATATGAATTTGAATGAATTTCGATCTTTTTCTATATGTTTCTATTTTGAGAATTCAAATCAAATTAGATAGATTGAATTATCTGAAATAGTTCGATCGAGAATTACTGAAATTAAAACTTATTATTTCCTGACCAAAGTGGTTCGACCCAAGTCTTCTAAATTTTTCTGACGACGTAGAGGTCAGGTAACCAATTCAAGTACATCTCTTGCATTGGCAAACCCATGAATCTACACAAAAGTAAATTCAACTGACCATTTAGTACTAATTCCTCTTGCTTCTAGCAGGTTAGCATGAGCCATTCCTGTGATAGCTAAATCAGGTTGTAATTCACGTATACATCATATTTGATTCAAATTATCTGGTTTCTCCGCAATTCATGGTATTGGTACACACATCTTTATACATGTATTTTGTAAAAGTGATAATTCAGTAGCTTGATATCATTTATCCATATATGGAATGCCAATTTCATGAACAATCATTCCACATCTGATTAAGAATCTTGCTAGAGAGACTTCTAGTAGATTATCTCCCATGAAAAAGACAGATTTACCATGTACCAAATCAAGATAATCCTTTAAACCTTCCCATAGTCCTTCCTCCCTTTCCTCCAAACCTTGGGGTTCAACACCAAATATAGGACAAATCTTTTCAATCCAAGCACGCATTCTGTCTGGACCGATAGGAAAAGGAGCTCCAATTAATTGACATTTTCGCGTCTTATCAAAGTTGTCACTGTTCGACTCAAAAATGGGTGAACACCACAAACATAAACTCCATCACCCAATGATGGAAGATCGATATATTTTTGAGCAAGTAACCGACCTGATACCTTGATGGATTGACATTTTAATTCTAAATTGAGTTGAGAAGTGACGTTGGATGGCAAAGATCCAAAAAGAACTAAGGAAGGATGATTTGCATATTCAACCAATTCCTCTTTTTGTCTAGAATGAAAAGTCAAAATTTTTTGACTAGTTTCTTTTCATTCATGAATAGAGAATTCCAGTTTTGGACAATGATGTGCCATCACAGCTAACACAGTATCTTCTCTTTGAGTAAAGGCATAATCGAGTCCATTCGCTCTTGCCACTAGAATTGGGATTCCAATTTCCCATTCTAGTTTGGGTGCCATACCTTCCAAATCCATTTTGATTATCTCTGTAGTACAAGTACCTATCCATATGATCACGCTAGGGTCTCTATCTTTTCTTATTCGAATACAAAGCTTTTTTAATCCTTCATAATCATTCAATGAGCTGATATATCTCCTTCTTCCAATTCTGCCATTGCATAGCGAGGTTCTGCAAAAATCATTACTCCAAGTGCATTTTGCAGAAAATAACCGCATGTCTTTGTACCCACAACTAAAAAGAAACTATCTTCAATCTTTTGATAGAACCAAGATACACAGCTAATTGGACAAAAAGTATGATAATTACCTGTCTCACATTCGATAGTGAGAGTTTCATCAATTTTCACTGACATAAATGATTATAACTATGTTGATTAAATCGTCGTAAATCCAAGTAAATTTTTCTTATTATTTTGATGTTTCCCCTCATCAATAGGATTGCGATAAAGGTCAGAGAGTAGATTGAATAATTCCCAATCTGGAATCTCCTTTGGCACAATACCTTCTGGTTGGGACAATATTTGATCCGCTATGTCTAAATAATATTCACATACATAGTTAAGAGATGGTTCGGATCCAACCATTTCAAATAAGGTTTTCCCTTTGACCCTCGAAAATCGAATATCTTCAATAAGAGGTAAGACTTCTATTACGAGAATTGGGCATGCTTCTACATATTGATTGATAAGATCTCTTTTAGATGTGCGATTTCCAACCAAACCTGCTAATCCGAGTGGATGTGTACGAGTTGTTTCCTTGATAGAAGCAGTAATACGATTAGCTGCAAATAATGCATCAAACCCATTATCTGTAATAATGAGATAGTAATCTGCATAGTTCAATGGAGCAGAAAAACCTTTGCAAACCACGTCACCCAATACATCAAATAATATTATATCATATTCATAAAATGCATTTAATTATTTTAACAATTTCACAGTCTCTCCTACCACATATCCCCCACATCCAGCACCTGCAGGTGGCCCCCCAACTTCCACACAATCTACCCCTCCATAACCTTTATGAATGACATCTTTGAACCAAATATCCTCATAATGATAATCTTTGGACTGCAAAGTATCTATAATTGTAGGTATCAAAAATCCTGTCAAAGTAAAAGTACTATCATGTTTGGGATCACATCCAATCTGTAACACCTTTTCACCAAGTCTAGCTAGGGCAATTGAAATATTACAACTAGTGGTTGATTTACCGATTCCACCTTTTCCATAAACTACTATTTTCATCTTTTGATCTCCTTTTATTTCTTTTTTATCTTCCGTACTTGTTATTCATTTTATCTAATTTTGAGTTGAACTTTGCCTTATTTATAAATTGAATTGTAGTTGTTTGACATTGTTTTTTTTCTTTTAGCTTAGCTCCCTCACCCTCATTTTATCCTGAGTAAATGGAGGAAGCCAAGAAAAGAATCCTTCATTCCAAATAAATGCAATTTTCTTCATTAATTTGAAACAGGAACTCCCCTCCCCGCTAATTAAGACTTAGTTCTCTCTATTCAAATAATAGAATAATCAATTTACTGCATGACAAATGATAAGAGGATAAGATAGGTTTGGGATTCGATTTGGTTACTGCCTGAAAATGAATGCTTTTGTTATGTTATATCTGTAAATGTGTCGTGTATCATTATTTCAATCAATAAATTGAAATCACCAAAGAAATCTTATCATCGATTCAATTTTTTCTTTTTTCATAATCAAATATTTTCTTCTTATATTTTGTTATATGTATGTAATAAAATATATACACAAATGTATCATCAACCACTCATCATTTGATTCATTATAGAAAATCACAATGAATTGAATCTGGTCGATTTTTTTACCGGGTGAATGATGGGGATCAAACCCGTGCGTGGTGGATTCACAATCCACTACCTTGAAACCACTTGGCTATGTCTGCCCCAAACTAATTGGCAGTCTCTATCTACGATCATTCCATTTCAAGAATGGTTCTAAGCCCCAAAAATGAACTAATAATGAAACTATTATATTATTAGTTAATAACTTGTTGCAAGATTCAACAAT